>CM067306.1:42768760-43313361 GCA_034231615.1 Meghimatium bilineatum | reverse complement strand
ACTCCCCGCTGTTAAGCTGCTGAATTTCTCCTCTTTTCACAAGATTTCACCCCCTTTTATTGACTGCAGAGCGAATATAATGTGTAAAATTGTTAACATCAGCCCTTTCCAATCTTAAGGTGGTGTTAAATTGTTAATAACAGCCCCTTTCCAACCTTAAGGTGGTGTTAAATTGTTAATATCAACCCTCTCCGATCTAAAAGTAGTGTTAAACATTTAATATCATCCCTTTCCAATCTTAAGGTGGTGTTAAATTTTTAATATCAGCCGTTCCAATCTTAAGAATTACTCAGTACAACAGTTATTTCTTTGCTATGAATGACTCTTCTTTATGTGCACTATAGCATGTTTTTTGTCTGGTCAGTTGAGAGTATGTTGTAATCATCAATGTTGTTTACAAACAATGTATTAGTTATGTTTCAAATATCTTGCAGGGAACAGTTGAGGGTGGAAGAAGAAGAGGGGAAAGGGGAAAGTACGGATTGATAATATGAAAAACTGGACAGGATTAAGATTATCCACTTTCATGTGCTGAGAAGAACACAGCTTGAACACTTAATAACCACTGAAAAGATCAAAGGGAGAAGAGGTAGAGGTCGACAAAGAGAAAAGTTACTAGATGGACTTGTATCGTGCCACGGTAGAAGCTCACCAACCGAGCTTATTGACAACACAGGAGACAGAGAGTCGAGGAGAAACATGATCGCCTACGCCAGTCGGCATGGCACTTGATTGATTGACTCTCATACAAAGAACTGATAACAGAGAAACATAACAAAATGTTTGTGTTGACGTTTCCAGAGTGACACCCCTACGACACTGAAGGGATATGGGTTTAATGATTCATGAGTAGTTATTTATATATAAGTTTTTACATTGTGTATTTCAATGTGCAAGACTTCTCCTACATATGATATATACAGGCGTGTATGAAAGATACACACTTTCAAATAGTGAATAGATGCATAGTGATACCAGCAGGGATAAGTCAGTATTAATATAAGTCAAATGTTACTAGTGATACAAATCTAGGAAATGCGTACAAATTGTACTTTTTATATAATTTTTATTAATACGAATGATACAAATATAGACGTTTCCGGCGTTTTGACCGGACGATTTTCCTATAGAAAAAAAACACAAAGGACAACTAATGTGTACATTAATATGAAGTGAAAAGAAATCAAGCTAAGAGGTTTGGTGTAAAATAAACAACTATACCACTGCGTTTGGTAAGAGGTTTCCTTTTCAGTATATATTCGTTGTGTTGCTGTTTTTATTATTAATACAGCTCTTTGATGAAATTGTCGAAACGATGTATTTACTTGTATTACAATTTCTAGTTATTGCATATTTATCATAGTTATTATTTAATTAACTAACATTGCTAGTATCACTTTTTATATGCGACCGCGTGCATTACCTCTGTGTCGGATAGTATCTGGCATCTAGGGTATTCGATACCAAGATATACACAAGTGATTCTGATTGCTGGATGTAGGCTGCTCCGTGAAACCAATCTCGTATTAGTAAGATTTCAAGATACTAATAGATCATACATGGAATGAGAGTTGTTAAATTTAATGCAGACAATTACGTCTACAATTAGAAGTAAAAATTTAATGAAATGGAAGGGATGTAAGTATCAAATTGTATCATAACAGCCTACCCAATCAAGACGCTGTATGCTTACTCCCATAAAGATGTAATAGTGTATTGTTAGGCATATACAGAACTGGTATATATAGGAGAAAACCGTGTTAGTAAGATGACACGAACAATCAAGTATATATTTCCCAAACATCCAAAGAAGATACAACAGTCACATGTAAGCAGAAGTAATACAAATATTAAAATAATAATAGTGAATCAGTAAAAATGTGTTAACAAACATCAACTACTACAAATAAAACAGTGATACCAAAATAACTAAGAAAACGTATTCCTGATAACGTCAATATTTTTCCTCCTGATTGATAACTGAATAATATACAAGCATTGATTATAATCTTCAGCGAGAGGTAGTCGCGGTAGTGTCATGTTAAGTCATAAGTCCGCTGACCAACAAACCCTGATTTCGAATTGATTCTTTATTCATAGTTTTTTTTTAAATTAATCCGGCAGTACATCCAGCCACCAGGGAGTAGAGTCCCAGTGCTCATGCTCTAGGAAAATAGAAGAATGACTGTACGGTGGGCGACGCTAGTCAGGCGGTTTCTGGTCAACCCATTACTAGGCAGCTGAACACTTATGGGATACCGCATACTATGTTGCTGGTTCATAAGATACATTACCTTTACCTCCAGCGAAAGTCGCATATTTAATACACTAAGTAAAGATAAGATTAGGTCCGATGCCAGTTGGGGATGAAGATAACTCTTCATGTACTAAGTTGCAGCAACAGATATGTGATGTGGCCAGTTTCCTTCGTTGCTGTATTTACCTTCCCCAACTCACACATCAGGTTCCCATTTTACAGGTGTGTCAACTGGAGAGGCATTTGTATCAGGCGAAAATACATCATGCGGAATTTTATTTGGTCCAGACCTCGTTTCGAACCTGGCACGGTGTAACCCGGTGACAGTAATTAAGTTGACATAGGTATTTAATAAAGTTAAACAGGACTACCCCCTCCTTCACTCTAAAACACTACAGTATCAATAATCCTACAAGAGAAAAATGTGATTATATATCTGAGATGTTCTACCCTTGGATCTCAGCGTTCTGGTTTACTGATGAGATGTTCTCCCCTTGGATCTCAGCGTTCTGGTTTACTGATGAGATGTTCTACCCTTGGTTCTCAGTGTTCTGGTTTACTGATGAGATGTTCTACCCTTGGTTCTCAGTGTTCTGGTTTACTGATGAGATGTTCTACCCTTGGTTCTCAGTGTTCTGGTTTACTGATGAGATGTTCTACCCTTGGTTCTCAGTGTTCTGGTTTACTGATGAGATGTTCTACCCTTGGTTCTCAGTGTTCTGGTTTACTGATGAGATGTTCTACCATTGGTTCTCAGTGTTCTGGTTTACTGATGAGATGTTCTACCCTTGGTTCTCAGTGTTCTGGTTTACTGATGAGATGTTCTACCCTTGGTTCTCAGTTTTCTGGTTTACTGATGAGATGTTCTACCCTTGGTTCTCAGTGTTCTGGTTTACTGATGAGATGTTCTACCCTTTGTTCTCAGTGTTCTGGTTTACTGATGAGATGTTCTACCCTTGGTTCTCAGTGTTCTGGTTTACTGATGAGATGTTCTACCCTTGGTTCTCAGTGTTCTGGTATACTGATGAGATGTTCCGGCTCTGGAGAAGATTTCTAGGTAGACCAAAAATGTGAGAATAAAAACTGAAAGTGCTGCCATAATTCTGCATGTGAAACGTCTTCTGTCCAGGCGGTGAAGTAGTATGTGATTACATCAACATAGGAGGTTCTCATACTGTCCAGGCGGTGAAGTAGAATGTTATTACATCAACATAAGAGGTCCCTTGCTTAGAGACAGCTTATAGTGATACAGTTGGGTTTGTGCGTATTTGTTAATGTGTATTATTGTAATGTTAATTATTTAATTGTGATGTTTTCGCAATCGTCCTAGTGTATATATTTGTATGCTTATTAGTCTAAGTACAGTCTCTATCGTGCTCTCTATTTCTCTGTCTTACATTTATTCACTCTCTGTCTTACATTTATTCACTCTCTGTCTTACATTTATTCACTCTCTGTCTTACATTTATTCACTCTCTGTCTTACATTTATTCACTCTCTGTCTTACATTTATTCACTCTCTGTCTTACATTTATTCACTCTCTGTCTTACATTTATTCACTCTCTGTCTTACATTTATTCACTCTCTGTCTTACATCTATTCACTCTCTGTCTTACATTTATTCACTCTCTGTCTTACATTTATTCACTCTCTGTCTTACATTTATTCACTCTCTGTCTTACATTTATTCACTCTCTGTCTTACATGTATTCACTCTCTGTCTTACATTTATTCACTCTCTGTCTTACATTTATTCACTCTCTGTCTTACATCTATTCACTCTCTGTCTTACATTTATTCACTCTCTGTCTTACATTTATTCACTCTCTGTCTTACATCTATTCACTCTCTGTCTTACATTTATTCACTCTCTGTCTTACATTTATTCACTCTCTGTCTTACATTTATTCACTCTCTGTCTTACATTTATTCACTCTCTGTCTTACATTTATTCACTCTCTGTCTTACATTTATTCACTCTCTGTCTTACATTTATTCACTCTCTGTCTTACATTTATTCACTCTCTGTCTTACATTTATTCACTCTCTGTCTTACATTTATTCACTCTCTGTCTTACATCTATTCACTCTCTGTCTTACATTTATTCACTCTCTGTCTTACATTTATTCACTCTCTGTCTTACATTTATTCACTCTCTGTCTTACATTTATTCACTCTCTGTCTTACATTTATTCACTCTCTGTCTTACATGTATTCACTCTCTGTCTTACATTTATTCACTCTCTGTCTTACATTTATTCACTCTCTGTCTTACATTTATTCACTCTCTGTCTTACATTTATTCACTCTCTGTCTTACATTTATTCACTCTCTGTCTTACATTTATTCACTCTCTGTCTTACATTTATTCACTCTCTGTCTTACATTTATTCACTCTCTGTCTTACATTTATTCACTCTCTGTCTTACATTTATTCACTCTCTGTCTTACATTTATTCACTCTCTGTCATCATCTCTATTTCTCTCTTTAAAAAAAACCCTTAGAAAAAGTAGAGTACTAGGCAGTACAGTACTAGAATTTCCCAATCTGTATTGCGTCTTTATAAATAATCTAAAAGGCTGTTGAAGGTATATTGCTCTGTTCATGCAATTCATTTATTAAGCGGCACATGTTCATGCACCTTCAAAAAATCAAATGCACTTGAAAGAAAGATACCGCGAAACGATACTAAACTCACAACACTTGTCTTGACCATCAGGACAAGAAAATTGTACTTAATATACACAAGCTTCAAATATTATACAACACACAGAAACAATATTGGCGTAGTATGGGCATATTTAGCAGGCACTTCAAACGAGAATAGAGAAGATCGCTTGCATCATGTACAGAATAACATGTATAGACAGTTAATATTTGCAATATTACTACCATTAACTTTAGTGTATCTTTGTCCATATTATGAAGGCTTTCTGCCAGAAACCGTAGCAGGCTCGCTGCCAGATCCTACTTCACTGGTATGTAAACAGTCGACAAATATTGACAATTACACTTTACAGTTAGGCGGCATGAGTCTTAGACACATATTGAGTGTTGACATGTGAGACTTAGACACGTATTGAGTGTTGCCATGTGAATATTAACACAAAATGAGAATTACTTCCGAGTCATGCACACATAAAGATAACTTACAGCCCATTCTGACACACATAAAGAGAACTTGCATGCCAGTCTTACGTACATAGAGATAACTTACTACACAATCGTACGTACATAAAAAACATTCACTACCCAGTCTTACATATATAAAGAGAAATGACTACCCAGTCTTACATACATAAAGAGAAATGACTACTCAGTCTTACACACATAAAGATAAATTACTACCCAGTCTTACATATATAAAGAGAAACTACTATCCAGTCTTACATACATACAGAGAGCATACATGTCAGTCTTATACACATAAAGATAATATACAACCCAGTCTTACGTACATAAAAAGAAATTACTACCCAGTATTACACACATAACGAAACGTCGTTGTCTAGTCTTACACAAATACTTACATACGATGACACTTCACCTACCTGAAAATATAAGAACAAAATAATATAAGCATTAGAAACGTAATGTAATCGTATTTAATAAACAAGGCATGTAATTCAATTAAAAAAATACAATTTAAAAAACTTAGAAATTCAGTGTGCAATAAGTAAGACATTCACTAAACAAGATATTCAATAAATATTTCAATTAAAAAAAAAAACATTCTATATTCAATGTACAAGAAATTCAATAAACAAGACATTCAGTAAACACGGCATTCAATAAACAAGATATTCAATAAACAAGACTATAAATATACAAAAAGATACCTAAACCTTCTTCACTCGTGAACACGGGCACGTATAAATAAACAACTACAGTAGCGCAGGGGCTGTAACCAATATATAATCGCCACTCATCATATTATTCCTTAATTATTTCCCCTATGAAGAGCAATTGTTTGACCAGTAAACATTCTTCGTCTGCTTACATTCTCATATTCCTATTGCTTATCAGGAAAACATCCAGGGGATGTAGTAAGATGTGTCATGTTTCACATCTTGGCTGCAATAGTTGCCCCATTTTGACATGCTACATCCGATTTCAGCAGGACTGTTGAGCCCCTTTGAGTTATCAAATCTCCTAGTAGCCACCTACATCGTGGATGACTGATTTGCTATCATTTGCTCCCTTCGTGGACCCATAATACATGGTAAATATAAATATATACATGAGAAAGGTAGAACATTTAAAATGTTGACATATGCTTTACATTATTTTGTTCTGTGGCACAGATACTGGCATCGCATCTAAGACTATCAAGATAACAGTTCCAGTTATGCTTAAGACAATTAAGCAACATGACCTTTAAAAAAACAGAACAATGGCACTCTACTAAACATAAACGATTCACTTCAGTGTACTTAGATTTCCGATGAGTACCCCAGCGCTGTTACACTTAATACTACATAACTCCGTAGCCTCAAGTGATAATTTTCATGGATCGCAATTGAATACAAGACGACACTGTCCGATATTGAATCAGCGATTTCATGGAAAATAGCTTCACCGCTATGCCATTTAGATCCTCCAATAGATATATGGGTAGATGTATATTCAGTGTTTATAATTATTTATATATTTAATGAGTTTCTCCTCTGTTTATTGCGAAATTACCGTGAACTTTAAATGTGGATGATTAGTGTTTAATGTGCTTGATGATTGTCTTCAACCGGTGTATAGAATTACCTATTGTGATAATAAAACTGTCAAATATTGCGGTAGTATTTTATCCATAACTGTATGTATTGCTGACGAAGTAAACAAGAGATTCTCTAAGGTGACTGTTGCATTTCGTAGACTGCGTTACAGTCTGAGGGAACGAAATGTATACCTAGCACTGACACTATTCTAGTACAGTCACAGATTTGTTTGGGAGTCTATGTAGTATAATATATATGACAGATCATCGCCTGCCAAATATATTTTCTCTATGGTGAGTTGTAGAAGAGCCTACGTTCTCGTGGTGGCCACACAAAAAAAGCGTTGCACGGACTCGTTAAAAACCTCACTGAAAGCTATAGAATAAATCAAGATACATGGGAAGGCGCTGCACGCCATAGAGATGCGAGTTTAATGTGGTTTATATATGTTTAGTTTAGCTTAGTCTAGTATAGTTTAGTTTAGTATAGTTTACAACTTCTCAGAAACATCAAGAGACACACGTAGCTCTCAGCACAATCTTCTTTTTGCAGATGATCAAGGTATAATATATGAAACTGAAAACAACCAGTCACAACATTCATTACATTCAACATGGAAACATAGCAATACAATACGAGATTTACACATCAAAAACAGAAACTATGAAATATGCTGAGCAATAGAACAGCTAAATGTGTATGCTAACGGAACAAAAGTAAAACAGACATCAGAATATAAATATCTAGGAAGCATTTTTACAGAAGACGGCAAAATTGATAGGGAAATTGAGATTATGTGCCAAAATTAAAATGCTGTAACTTACCAATTGACACAGCCAATTAAAAACCCAACGATCAACATGGCGACCAAACGACAGATAATAAACACCATCTTTATTCCGTTATGTTACCAGTGAGAGACATGGCTTCTGACAAAAACACTAATGAGAAATATTACAATACGTGCGATGAAATGCCTGAGAAAGGATATGAACGTCACCAGAAGAGACGGAATGAGAAACGAAGACATCAGAAATATAGTAAAGACCATATCATGAAAATAATATATAAAGAGAACACAGAACAACTAGTTTGGACACCTTATGCGAATGGAACAAGCACAGCCAGCCATCCAGACATACAACAGCAGAACGAACAGTTACAGAGCAAGAGAAAAGCCAAGAACACGATGGAAAAATTCACAAATATGCACTCACTGCGTAAACAGGTAAAGCGGGAAACAGGGCAATGTAGTTTTGCTAACACTATGAAACACACAATTAGAAATACATAATGAAGATTCAGTCAGAGAGAATGTTAAAAACCACTGCCCAACCATGACAAGTTGGCCAAAGACAGAAAACTTCAAATTCTCACGACGACCATTTCTGGAAAAGATAATAGATATAACAGATAGATTATCGTTCTCACACACCCGATACATAGATTATCGTTCTCACACACCCGATACATAGATTATCGTTCTCACACACCCGATACATAGATTATCGTTCTCACACACCCGATACATAGATTATCGTTCTCACACACCCGATACATAGATTATCGTTCTCACACACCCGATACATAGATTATCGTTCTCACACACCCGATACATAGATTATCGTTCTCACACACCCGATACATAGATTATCGTTCTCACACACCCGATACATAGAGTATCGTTCTCACACACCCGATACATAGATTATCGTTCTCACACACCCGATACATAGATTATCGTTCTCACACACCCGATACATAGATTATCGTTCTCACACACCCGATACATAGATTATCGTTCTCACACACGCGATACATAGATTATCGTTCTCACACACCCGATACATAGATTATCGTTCTCACACACGCGATACATAGATTATCGTTCTCACACACCCGATACATAGATTATCGTTCTCACACACCCGATACATAGATTATCGTTCTCACACACCCGATACATAGATTATCGTTCTCACACACCCGATACATAGATTATCGTTCTCACACACCCGATACATAGATTATCGTTCTCACACACCCGATACATAGATTATCGTTCTCACACACGCGATACATAGATTATCGTTCTCACACACCCGATACATACATAAATGCTTAGATCTTCGTTTCATTAAATCCCTCCGCGTGTAGCGGCTGCTTCTACCTGTTCTGTGTTGGTTGATTGTTCTTTGTGAAATTTGTGTGAGTTGTTCCTTAATCCCACGCCGATTCTTAAACCCAACTCACACATTCTCCATAGGCATGCTTATTGATATCTGATCGTGTAGATTTCCTTAGAGAATTCAGTATGATTGCTCTGTTCATTGGTTGATCACCTATTATGGAAGCAGAACCAGCCAACATGTCTGTTCGTTCGGTCCCCCCCCCCCACATCCGCGTGTGAAAAAAGATGAAAGCTACCATGCACACACGCACCCAATACTTAACCCTCTCCAATGACTCCACCCATCACAGAGACACCCAATGCTTAATCCTCTCCAATGACTCCACCCATCACAGAGACACCCAATGCTTAGCCCTCTCAAATGACTCCACCCATCACAGAGACACTCAGTTCTTAGCCCTCTCCAGTGACTCCACCCATCACAGAGACACCCAATGCTTAGCCCTCTCCAGTGACTCCACACATCACAGATACACCCAATGCTTAACCCTCTCCAATGACGCCACCCATCACAGAGACACCCAATGCTTAGCCCTCACCAATGACTCCACCCATCACAGAGACACTCAGTTCTTAGCCCTCTCCAGTGACTCCACTCATCACAGAGACACCCAATGCTTAACCCTCTCCAGTGACTCCACACATCACAGAGACACCCAATGCTTAACCCTCTCCAATGACTCCACACATCACAGAGACACCCAATGCTTAACCCTCTCCAATGACTCCACACATCACAGAGACACCCAATGCTTAACCCTCTCCAATGACTCCACACATCACAGAGACACCCAATGCTTAACCCTCTCCAGTGACTCCACACATCACAGAGACACCCAATGCTTAACCCTCTCCAATGACTCCACACATCACAGAGACACCCAATGCTT
This sequence comes from Meghimatium bilineatum, assembly GCA_034231615.1. NCBI lineage: Eukaryota > Metazoa > Mollusca > Gastropoda > Stylommatophora > Philomycidae > Meghimatium > Meghimatium bilineatum. Next base: position 43,303,308 of record CM067306.1, on the reverse strand, counting down.
AACCCTCTCCAATGACTCCACACATCACAGAGACACTCAATTCTTAGCCCTCTCCAGTGACTCCACACATCACAGAGACACCCAATGCTTAACCCTCTCCAATGACTCCACACATCACAGAGACACCCAATGCTTAACCCTCTCCAATGACTCCACACATCACAGAGACACCCAATGCTTAACCCTCTCCAATGACTCCACACATCGTCTATGCACTTCACCTGCTTTGACATTCTATCATACTCTGTGAGCCAAACATGCACGAGGCATGACCGTCTTCTAATAAAGACCTGCCAACAGAATATTAATTATGACCCCCATTTGTGGCGTTTTTTATTATTGGTAGGATTTGGGTTGGTCACTATTAACATACTTGGATCGCGTGTCAAAATTAGCTACAGTGACTCAAAATATATACATAGTCATGAATCTAAACTCAACAATAATCCAAAACTTCATGAATCGGGTCATAATTAAATTGGAAGGTATACTATGATGTCGAAGGTGACACTTGAGGACATGCTATTGATTCCAGCCAGTTAGTTACGTGTGTTTGTTGCAATTCACGAAATACATTATATGTGATTCTTGTTTACGTTTGGAGTGTTGTGTGTCAGCCTGTCCTCATAATATTTATGCGCAGAACCCAAACTCCTCCACTTGTTATGTCTGATGAGACGTGACTAGCGATATACTATAGGACCTAACTACAAAAAGTAAACAAGCCTTCATTCGGTAGATTTTTTATTATTCTCACGTTTTCCATTGATTACAATTTATATACTTTGAATAGCCTTGGCTATTTTTGGCATACGATTCAAGTATATACATATTGACCAACGGAAAACAGGGAAATAATTAGAAAAGAAGCGAATGAAGGCCTAATTAATTTATAGAGCAGGTCTTCTACCGTCTATCGGTCGCAGATGAGACCTATAATGTGTCAGTTTGACCATGAGGTCACATGTAATTTATTATTTTATTTTATTTTTAGAAAAAGAAACATTGTATTACTTATCACTTTTCCAACATTTCGATCAATCACTACTATGTCATATCAACAGCTACTCCCCTCATACCATCTACTCTCTCATATCAACAGCTACTACCCTCATACCATCTACTCTCTCATATCAATAGCTACTACCTTCATGTCTTCTACTCTCTCATTTTAACAGCTACTCCCCTCATGTCATCTACTCTCTCATATCAACAGCTACTACCCTCATACCATCTACTCTCTCATATCAACAGCTACTCCCCTCATGCCATCTACTCTCTCATATCAATAGCTACTACCTTCATGTCTTCTACTCTCTCATTTTAACAGCTACTCCCCTCATGTCATCTACTATCTCATATCAACCAACAGCTACTCCCCTCATGTTATCTACTATCTCATATCAACCAACAGCTACTCCCCTCATGTTATCAGCTATTACCCCTCATGTCAATAACCACTCTCCTCATGTCACCACCTACTAGAAATATCAGCTTCTACTCCCATGCCAACAACTATTCCCCTCATGTCATCTACTCTCCCATGCCAACAACTATTCCCCTCATGTAAACCAGTATTCCTCACATGTCAGCATTTCAACTACTACTCCCCTCATGTCAAGCCCCCACTCCCCTCATGTTGACCCGTCCTACTCTCATGCTAATCAATATTCCCTTCTGTCAACTACTACTCCCCTCATGCCAAGCCCCTACTCCCCTCATGTTGACCCATCCTACTCTCATGCTAATCAATATTCCCTTCTGTCAACTACTACTCCCCTCATGTCAAGCCCCCACTCCCCTCATGTTGACCCGTCCTACTCTCATGCTAATCAATATTCCCTTCTGTCAACTACTACTCCCCTCATGTCAAGCCCCCACTCCCCTCATGTTGACCCGTCCTACTCTCATGCTAATCAATATTTCCTTCTGTCAACTACTACTCCGCTCATGTCTGCACCTGTTCCTCTACTAATGTAATCCACTAATCGCCTCATGTCAACCACTACTCTCCTAATGTCAATAAAAATCCCCATATTTCAACCACTACTCTCCTAATGTCAATAAAAATCCCCATATTTCAACCACTACTCTCCTAATGTCAATAAAAATCCCCATATTTCAACCACTACTATCCTAATGTCAATAAAACTCCCCATATTTCAACCACTACTCTCCTAATGTCAATAAAACTCCCCATATTTCAACCAATACTATCCTAATGTCAATAAAACTCCCCATATTTCAACCAATACTATCCTAATGTCAATAAAACTCCCCATATTTCAACCAATACTATCCTAATGTCAATAAAACTCCCCATATTTCAACCACTACTCTCCAAATATCAACCCATACTTCTCTCCAAATGTCAACCCTTATTCCCCTCATGTCAACTCCTACTCCCCTCATGTCAACTCCTACTCCCCTCAGGTCAACTCCTACTCCCCTTATGTCGATGACGCTTATTTGACTGGAAGACATCATAGCAAAATAAACAAAGAAAGTGAGTAGCAATCAGAACTACCAGGCGCGTGACGTTCCATGACTGCGTACGAAACAAAAGACCAGGACTTTAACTTAATGAAATTGAATGTGAAGAAATGACGTCTTTCACTTACGTTTGCGCATGCGTAGGGATTTTCTCAACCACGCTACGCATCGATTTTTCTGATAATTCTGTCTGGAGGGAAAAAATAAGCATCAAATTTCTGTTGATCCCTTTCGACTCCCTTTTTTTCTGGAGTTTCTTTGTAACTTTTGTATAGATCTTCATCCTTGCGATGGAATGACACAGTGTCAAGTAATGTCTAGTTCGTTCTCTGATATATATTATTTCACATCCAGTTCTCATCGTAGGTTTAGGTTTGAAATACATCAATACTTGTTCACTATAACGGTGTATCATGTATGCCATCTTCTGTCTGCATGCTGAGATAGCTACATGTTCATCTATCGACTTTTCTATCTTGATCGGTCGTTTTTTTAGTACGTGTTCATATGTGTATCTCTCGGTCTGTCTCTGTCTTGACTACTCTGTCTTTAGTACATATTTATGTGTTTATCTCTCGATCTATCTGTATCTTGGCCAGTCGTTTTAGTACGTGTTCATATGTGTATCTCTCGCTCTGTCTCTGTATTGGCCGGTCGTTTTGGTACATGTTCATATGTTTATCTACAAGTTCTGTCTTTGGTAAATTCTGTTTCCCAAAATGTTTAACGACAAAGCGTCCTGGTATAACCACGGCTAAACTTGCGTGTCTCGTCAAAATGAGACCTTATCTCCCAATCTCCCATATATCTGGCCTATCTCACTATTTGTCGATCGCCGTCTATCTGATCGGCTGCTTCTACGTCTGTCGGTTTGATTCTCTGTACATTTGTCTTGCTATAATTATCTATGTTTCTACTTACGGCAAGTGTGTCAGTGGTCGTCAGGAACCAATGAAACGTGTATAGTCAGTGCTGCACAGGAACTATCAGCATGCTTGCTATTTACAATTTGTTCATAACGGGAAGTTGATCGGTTATCGTTCTATTCAATGTACCGTAACATCGGTTATAGATATATTAAAGCTACATCTAACTAATATTCATGCTAATCAATCATCAAATGCATGATTGATCTCAATAGACTCATGAAATCTTGATTGATTAATCGCTGTCTCCATTTATCTGCAATAGTGTTAACAATTATTGTGACTACTGAATTGTTCTTGTTCAAGAATGCTAGGATTCCTTTCTCATAGTCAGTCGAAATAACGACGCTATGTCATATGCATGTGAAAGGGTGTTCTAGTAGTTAGTCAGCCAATTAGATAGTCATTTAGTTAGTCAGTTAATTAGTTAGTTAGTCAATCAGAAGAGAGTTAGTTGGTCATTAAATTTGTCAGTTAGTAGTCATTCAAGCAGTGAACCAGACAGCCAGTCAGTGATGTGTTTACTTAGTCAGCCGCTGAATCAGTCAGTCAGTATGTTAGTTATATGAGATAGTCAGATAATTAGATAATCAGATAGTCAGTCAATCAGTCAGTCATTTAGTCAGAGTTATTCAGTTAGTCAGGTATATGTTTAGTCAGACGGTGTAGTCAGTTAGTCATCTACTCAGTAAGTCAAATAGTTAATCAGTCAGTCATTCAGATGTCAGTACTGTATTCTGTCACGCAAGCATTTACTTCGTAAGTCAGCCAGTAAATGTGTACGGCCGTCAGTCAATCAATCAGTCAGGGAGTCAGTAAATCAATGAATTAATTAATAGGTTAGTCACTCATTTAGTCAGTCAGATAGTCAGTTCGTTTGTGAATGCAGTCAGTCATTCAGTCAATTAGTTAGTAAATTAGTAATTTAGTTACCCAGTCATTCATTAGTTTACTTATTAAGTTCTTTACTCAGTGAGTTAGTCAGTCAATTAGTTAGTTCATCATTAACTCATTAAGTTAGTAATTCATAGTCGGTCAATCAATTAGTTTTTCGGTCAAACATTCCGTCAATTATTAAGGTATACGGTCAGGACATGAGTTTTACAATCTATTAGGTACTCAATTAATCAGACGGTTAACTAGCTAGTCACTCATTCACTCAGTTAGTTAATCAATCACTCATTCAGTATATCAGCTATGTATTCAATCATCAGGCAGAAGTTAATAAGCCAGACAATGATTCATTAACTTATATATACAGTCAGTCGTTTAGGTATTCAGTCTTTCAGTTAGTCAGTTAGGTATTCAGTCAGTCAAGCATTTATTTATCCAGTAAGCCATTCAGTTAATATGTCAGTCAATCATTCGACTAGTCAATTAAGATCCTGTCAATCAGGCGGTTAGTCGTTTATTCATTCATTCAGTTAGTTAGTTAGTTAGTTAGTCAGTAAATCAGTTAGTTAATAAATCCGTCATTCTGTATATCAGTTAAGTATTCAGTCAGTAAGGCGGTTAATTAGTCGGTCAATAATTCAGGAAGTCAGTCAGTTACTTAGTCAGTCAGGAATTTACACTTTCAGTCAGTCGGGTGTTAGTAGGTAATTTAGGCAATTAGTTAGTTAGTCATATAGTCACTCAGTCAATTAGTGAGGTAGTCAACTCGTCTGTCATGTAGTCAGCAAGTTATTCAGCCATTCAGTCAATCAATCAGTTAGTTGGTTAGTCAATCGGTTATTTAGTTAGTTAATCAGTAAGTCATTCATTCAGTTGATTATTCAGGTAGTTATTCAGTCAGTCAGTTAGTTAGTTGTCAGTCATTAAGTTAGTCGATAAGTCAGTTAGTAATTAGTCAGAATTTCTTTCACTCAGCGCGTTAGTTAATCAACGAATCATTCAGTCAGTCCGTTGGTTTGTCAGTCAGGCAGTCAATCAGTCAGTTATTCACACAGTCGCTTAGTTAGTTAGTCAATCAATCATTCAATCACTGAGTTAGGTATTCAGTCAGTAAGTCAGTTAGTTAGTTAGTCGGTCAGCTATTAAATAAGTCAGTCTTTCAGTTAGGTTTTAAGTAAGTCATGCAATTGGTTAGTCTGTCATTCATTCAGTCAGTCATTTAGTTAGTTAATTAAATTATCAGTCATTCAGTCAGTTAGGGATTGAGTCAGTTATGCAGCCAGTCAGTCATTTGGTCAATTTGTTAGTTAGATGGTCAGTCATTCAGTCAGTCATGTTAGTTATTGAATAAGTCATACAGTTAGGTAGTCAGTCAATCATTCGTTTTGTCAGTTAATTAGTTAGTCGTGATATCATCATTAGTATTGATAAATCAGTTGCACGGTGTCCATGTATTTGTTAAGTATATATTAGTTATAGAACACCTGCAGACAGCGCCTGATTTAGACTTGATAAGGCTCTAAGATATTTGAGATATGTGGCCCTTTACAAGTCCAGATTATATGACAGTGCCAAATATGTTTTTTTGGGGGGCCCCCAAGAACGTGGGTGCCCTAAGCTATAGCTTGTTTAGCTTATAGGTAAATCATGCACTGCCTGCAGGTACATTAAAAGAAATTATCAGAAATTGAAAACTACATCTCGACAATTTTGACGGTCGATATAAATAAAGAAGTCTAAAAATAATTCTAAGAGGATTTGTGTTCATAAAAATTCTGAATTTTTGTTTGCATTTCCGATAAACTTGTAAACATGATAATTCGGATAAACTATCCCAGAACGGAAGACGTGTTCATCTAACGATGTTTGTTCACTCGTGCTGCGCTCGGCGGATTTTACATAATCGGAGCCTGTGGCAGGAAAAACACTTTTATCATTGTGGAAACTATGTGTCAGCATGTTTCAATTTGTTTTTTTTTTTAAATAAAATATAAATGTGATGTAATGTTCTGTACCGTTTACGCTATTAATGTGTGGGTGTGCCTGCAGCTAACAATTGTGATTGTTGAGAGTGTTGTATGTTGTGTGTACCTTTTTATGACTACGTATGCTGCATATGTGTAGTCTCATATTGTGTTGTATATCGTGTGTACGTGTTATCAATACATGTGAACTATGTTTGTAGACAACTACAGTGTTGTAGATGTGTACGTGTTATCAATACATGTGAACTATGTGTGTAGACAACTACAGTGTTGTAGATATGTACGTGTTATCAATACATGTGAACTATGTGTGTAGACAACTACAGTGTTGTAGATGTGTACGTGTTATCAATACATGTGAACTATGTGTGTAGACAACTACAGTGTTGTAGATGTGTACGTGTTATCAATACATGTGAACTATGTGTGTAGACAACTACAGTGTTGTAGATGTGTACGTGTTATCAATACATGTGAACTATGTGTGTAGACAACTACAGTGTTGTAGATGTGTACGTGTTATCAATACATGTGAACTATGTGTGTAGACAACTACAGTGCTGTAGATGTGTACGTGTTATCAATACATGTGAACTATGTGTGTAGACAACTACAGTGTTGTAGATGTGTACGTGTTATCACTACATGTGAACTATGTGTGTAGACAACTACAGTGTTGTAGATGTGTACGTGTTATCAATACATGTGAACTATGTGTGTAGACAACTACAGTGCTGTAGATGTGTACGTGTTATCAATACATGTGAACTATGTGTGTAGACAACTACAGTGTTGTAGATGTGTACGTGTTATCACTACATGTGAACTATGTGTGTAGACAACTACAGTGTTGTAGATGTGTACGTGTTATCACTGCATGTGAACTATGTGTGTAGACAACTACAGTGTTGTAGATGTGTACGTGTTATCAATACATGTGAACTATGTGTGTAGACAACTACAGTGTTGTAGATGTGTACGTGTTATCACTGCATGTGAACTATGTGTGTAGACAACTACAGTGTTGTAGATGTGTACGTGTTATCAATACATGTGAACTATGTGTGTAGACAACTACAGTGTTGTAGATGTGTACGTGCGTGTTATCAATACGTGTGTTATACGTGTGTAGTCTCCTACTGTGTTGTATATAAAGCATCCTCAATGGGATATGTATTGTAAAATATTGTTACATTTTAGATAACAACTGATAACAATAATTCTTCGTCCCAAGATCGAGGTGGAAGTTAAAAAACGAATTATCTACAGTATATTCCTACCAACACTGTGTTACCAGTGCCAAACCTGGTCTCTCTCATCTTCACATTACAGAAAGATAGTGACATGTGAGATGAAGTTCTTGAGCAAAGCCGCCGCGGTCACCAGGCTCGATAGATTACGAAATAAAGACATCAGGGAAGGAATAGGTACAATACCTTGTACAGAATACATAGAAAAACCGCAGATCAAGTGGTTTGGCCACATTAGGAGAATGCATCACGAACAAGTTGCCCGTACAGGCATATAACCAAATGAGATCAGTGTACAAAGCCAGAGGAAGACCACGGAAAAATGGATAGAAAACGTCAGGGACATCCTGAACAAACACGGTCATAGCACAGCTGAAGCCACACATATGGCATTAGAATGCAAGCTCGAGCTCCAATCACCACTACGCTTAACGGTAAGAGTAGATCACAAACCACCTGGGAATAGACAATAGACATTTTAGACACAAATCGTAAATTTCATAGCCAGAACTTAGTGAAACGGCACGAACATTGTCGCTCCCTCGAAACCCACGTCTATTTAAGCTATAGTAGGAAATACTTGTCTTATTCACTAACCCCCACCGACAATCTCCGCAAAAAGGACTTGTAAAATGTAGACTTTTGTCATATAATTCTTGAGTAGAACACTGTATACATAGTGTATGATTGCTGGAGTACAACACACTGTTATAGAGTGTATGATTGTCTGGTGTAGAGCATTGTCTTATATGGTGTATGATTGTCTGGTGTAGAGCATTGTCTTATAGGGTGTATGATTGTCTGGTGTAGAGCATTGTCTTATAGGGTGTATGATTGTCTGGTGTAGAGCATTGTCTTATAGGGTGTTTTATTGTATGGTGTAGAGCATTGTCTTATAGGGTGTATGATTGTCTGGTGTAGAGCATTGTCTTATAGGGTGTATGATTGTCTTGTGTAGAGCATAGTCTGTATGATTGTCTGTTTTTTTACGTTGAGTTTGTTCTCTTGGTTTTTGGTCAGGATTTATATTCAAATATTCTACATTAATGTGCTGTTTGTGAGATTGATTTTGTCTCCAATTGATTATCATGCATGTTATTGCTAGTTATATTTCATTGTCTTGTGTGTGGATTATGATGACATGTGATGTCATGTGATGACATATGATGGCATATTTCTGCACCATCAGTTTCTATTTGTTTTCGTATTTTAAAGGTGATTGTTTCTCATCACATGATTGTATGCATTCGTTATCGGTGTCGAAATGTCTTTAAGCAATGTCCAACAAAAATGGAACTGTTTAGTGAACATCTAGTAACATCATTACATCGACTTAGTATTTATCGTTTCATGGTTGTGTTACTGCGTTACTCTCCAACTTGTCCGATATCTTCTGGCATTTTGGATTATTTCTTCTAGAGTAAGAAACAATCAACTTCTGTTTTCACTCTCAACTTTCGCATTCTATAATTAACTTGCAAGGATTTGTTGAGGGTTAAAGTAGAAGAGGTGAACAAAGAAAATCTGACCTAGAAAATATCACGAAATGATCATGACATGACCTTTACGTACTAGCCGTAAGACCAACGATAGAGATGTCTGACCGTGTTTAAGTGATGATGGTCTCCACTGTGATATCCATAAAACAGCATAGCGCAGTTGGGGCTTCGCAGATGTGTGGTCGACTGGGTTCATTCCCCAGTTTAGCGGAAATGTTTTTCAGATCACATCGGCACCCAGGTCTACCCAGCCGTAATTGGGTACAGGATTAATCCGAGAAGAGGGAGATGAGATGGCTACCGCCCTCGTGTAGCAAAGCCACTGAAATGTAATATCGATAACATCTCAATAGAATGACATATAGAATATATAACACAACGCGTTTTGTCGTGGCCTACAGCTTGACTGCTTGAATGGTAGTGTATTGACTGTTTGTGACTTTGGCTGAAGACTTTCAACATCTGTGAGGTGCATCTATGAAGATATTTTTCTGTATCAGAGCTGTATCAAATTTCAGTATTTGTTATGTGTAGATTCACTTTGATCTACAAGTGATTGATATCACTAGCACATTTTCGGAAATAATTATATTCCCAGTCAGAGGTATCAGTGTATATGGAGGGAATAATCAGTAGGGGCTACTCTCTGTATATAGAGGGAATAATGAGTCGGGGCTTCTCTGTATATGTAGGGAATAATGAGTAGGGGCTTCTCTGTATATAGAGGGAATAATGAGTAGGGGCTTCTCTGCATATAGAGGGAATAATGAGTAGGGGCTTCTCTGTATATGGAGGGAAAAATGAGTAGGGGCTTCTCTGTATATGGAGGGAATAATGAGTAGGGGCTTTTCTGTATATAGAGGGAATAATCAGTAGGGGCTACTCTCTGTATATGGAGGGAATAATCAGTAGGGGGCTACTCTCTGTATATAGAGGGAATAATCAGTAGGGGCTTCTCTGTATATAGAGGGAATAATGAGTAGGGGCTTCTCTGTATATAGAGGGAATAATGAGTAGGGGCTTCTCTGTATATAGAGGGAATAATGAGTAGGGGCTTCTCTGTATATGGAGGGAATACATAATATGAGATTCTCATTGTGTATGGAAGGAATAATTAGTAAGTGCCATGCCGAGTGGCGTAGGCGATCATGTTTCTCCACGGCTCTCTGTCTCTTGTTTTATGTCAATAAGCTCGGTTGGTGAACTTCTAACAGTGCCACAATAAAAGTCCTTCTAGCAACTTCTCTCTTTTGACGTCCCATATTTATCCTCTCCTTGATCTGTCCAGTCTTTATTAAGTGTTCAAGGTGTGTTCCTCTCAGCACATGCCCTAGAAACCTTGATTGTCTACCCCTAATGTTTGATATAATTTCTCTCTTTACGAAAGCATCAGTGAGAATATATGCATTAGTTTTCTTAGCTGGCATAATGTATCTGTCTACCAATCGCTATATCTGTTTATCATGTATATATATATATATATATATATATATATATATATATATATATATATATATATATATATATATATATATATATATATATATTAGTTTGTTCCTTTCGTGCCGCAAGCGACACATAGGGCAGAGGTTTTGGTTCTCCATATGATGCGGTCCGCTGCCTGCAGCTTTAGTTCCTGGATGGTCTTCCAGCCTATTAATTCCCCTTCTCTAAGAATGGAGTTTTTAAGGGTTGTTTTAGGTCGTCCTCTTTTTCTTTTACCCTCAGGTGACCACATAAGAGCTTGTTAGTTTATTCGGGCTACATCTAGTCGTAAAACGTGACCAAGGTATTTCCATCTTCGTTTTCTTATGATGTTTGAAACATTCTCTTGGTGTGTTTTGTCTCTTAGATCACTATTTGTGAAGATGTCGTTTCATTTTATGTTCATCAGTTTGCGAAGACATTTGTTTTCGAAGCTGTTTAGTTTGTTATATATATATATATATATATATATATATATATATATATATATATATATATATATATATATATATATATATATATATATATATATATATATATATACTGTTCTGATTGAAAAAAGTGAGGAAATACCATCAAAACTTAATTAAAGTAGTAGTCACAGAAAGCAAAGAGAAAGGCCTCTTCCTAAATATCAAGAAAACAGAAGTAATGGTTATTTCAAAGAAAGAAAATAATACACCTTGCAAGATCATAGTGAATGATATAGTATTAAAACAGGTCCACCAATTCAAATATCTAGGTACAATTATAACAGCAGATGGAAGAAGTTCAACAGAAATAAGATGCAGAATAGGACAGGCAAAAACAACATTCAGAAAAATGAAAAATATACTCTGTAATATGACCATGTCATTAGAGATGAGAAAGAGAGTTCTGCAGTGCTATATAACCTCTATACTAACATATGGGTGCGAGTCTTGGACAATAAACAAACTGGAAAGTGGGAGATTGGAGGCTACAGAGATGTGATTCTACAGAAGAATGCTGAGAATACCATGGACTGCCAGAAAAACTAATGTAGAGATGTTAAAAGAGTTAAATGCGAAACGGACCTTAATCAACAATATAAGAAAAAGGTAATCTTCTTTTTTTGGCCACTTCATGAGACAGGCAGGTTTAGAGAACATAATCACAACAGGCAAGATTGAAGGCACCAGAGACAGAGGGCGACAACGTGAGAAAATATTAGACAGTTTGACAACCTGGCACGGCAAAGAAACAACAATGACTTTGATACATAATACTGTGGAGAGAGAGCTGTGGAGAGCCATGACCGCCTACGCCACCCGGCATGGCACCTGATGATATATATATATATATATATATATATATATATATATATATATATATATATATATATATATACCACGTCTATTTCATATGTTAATCGATCTATCTATCCATCCATACTTCGTTCATCTATTCAGATAGATGGGTAGGCATACACACAGACAGACAGGTGTATGATCCTAAGTTTACTCAAATCTGTATCCCGAGACAATCGATGGTTCCTGAATTGATCTAATAAACATGAATCCACCCGAAGCTTCGCCCTTTCCTTCACCCTAACCTTTGTATAATTCAATAACCGACGTAGATAAGTGAGGGCAGTGTATATTGCAGACTGCTGAAAGATTTTGCAAACGATGTCTCTGTCCGCTTGAACGAATGAGTGTACGTGCTGAAGTGATTGTGGAGTGTGGCACTTAGGACGGAGGCAGAGGTTGATGGCAAGATTTGAAGAAATGAAAAAGAGTATAGGTTGTTCGTTATGATAGTCTTATGGAGGACCCTTGAAGTTTAGGGGATAATAATTATGTTGAGGGGGAGGGAGTGGGGGTTATGTGTGTATGAATGTGGAGAGATGTAATTACTGAGAGGGAAGTATGAGTGAAGGAGATTTAAATGATAAGAGAGGGATGTGAGTTTTAGATAAGTTTTCAGGGTGATGTGTTACTGTTGGACAAGTGTTATGGGGAAATTGTGATTGTTTGGGAAGTATTTCGTGTAAAGTGTTATTATTGAACAAGTGTTTAGAGTGAAGTGTTATGTTGGACAAGTGTTTAGAGTGAAGTGTTATTGTTGGACAAGTGTTTAGGGTGAGGGTTATTGTTGGACAAGTGTTTACAGTGAAGTGTTATTGTTGGACAAGTGTTTAGGGTGAGGGTTATTGTTGGACAAGTGTTGAGGGTGAAGTGTTATTGTTGGGGAAGTATTTAGTGTAAAGTATTAGTGTTGAACAATTGTTTAGGGTAAAATGTTAATATAAATGAGTAAAGGGAACAATTATATATCGAATAACGACAGCAACACGAATGCAGGAACTAGCAGAGACACGTGAAAAAGTTACTGGAGTGACTTGCCGCTAATACTGCACAGTAAGACCGATAGGTTAACATTTATAGCTTCGAGTGTTCTGCTTACTTTTCTTATGTCTTTTCAAGTGTTTTATTTCCCACTCGTCTCATGAATTCCTCGGGTATATTCAATGTTCTATTTCTCACTCGTCTCATGAATTCCTCGGGTATATTCAATGTTCTATTTCTCACTCGTCTCATGAATTCCTCGGGTATATTCAATGCTGACACTTTGAATGATTCTGCTGCTGCAAACTAAAACAATTTTGTGAAGGGATCTCCCAGAGGTGCATATATCGTTGCTTTATATTTTTATTGAGCAGGGATGAGACATAGACCTTCAGATATATTCTACGTCACGGGTTCCCAAACCGTTGCTTGTGACCAGAAAATTATTTTTAAAAAGTTTTGTAGAGGTCAGTACCAGAAACAGTTTTCTGAAAACATAGTTTTAAACAATTGTTCAGTCAAGTTTTAGTTTAAAATCAATTGTTCTGTCAAGTTTTAGTTTTAAATTAATTTAAGTCAAATTTTTCTCCCATGAGCTACTTGTGAGGGAATCTTAAGCAGGAGTCACTTAGTTTAAGGCTTAGGTTTGTATTTAGGTTACGGTAATTATTGTCTTCCGCCACACCGAACATGTCCATGTGTACTCAGATTTAAACATCAGTAAATCTCTCAATGTGTAATGCTGATTGCGCCGGCTGAGTGTTCAATGTGACATGTTCATGAAGTATTCTCTCTGTGTTACGCCGAACTTCACTCTCAATTTCCGCATTCTCAATACTGAGGGGAAGAGACGGTTATGGTTATTGGGGTGGGATTTGATGCTCCACAAGATGATCTCACCTGAAAATTGTTCACAACATGATCTCCAATGAAGACTGTCAAACAACATGATCTCCACTGAAGACTGTCAACAACATGATCTCAATTCTTTCTTTTCTGAACATGCACTGAAAAGAATGGTGGTGCTTATTGAACAACGGATTTGTCCATAACATTACATGGATATACTGTCCTGGTAATGCTGTGGTCATAGGAAATGAGAGAGCTGACTTATTGGCAGGCAATGCGGAGATAGACGGCACAATTTAGAGAAGAGATAAAGCAGATTTGATCAAGGCAATAATAATTCTTTTCAAGATGAAGATGATGTCAATGAGGCTGAGAAAGTACACATACAGAGAATATTAGAAATGGGAGTAACAAGAGGGGAGAGAAGGAACAGTAATTTTTTTGGAAGGCCCCGAAGATCACGCAATCAACATCTGACTCGGACTCTGAGTCTACATAAACTAGGAGGGCTACTGGGACGGAGGGCGGAGTACATATGCGAATGCCCCACGTGCTGTGTAGCTAGTTTTTAATCAAGAATATAATCTCAAATGAAGACTGTCCACAGCATTATTTCCACTGAAGACTGTTGAATGCCACTGAAAGGAAATCAACCCTTCAATCTTGATTTGTCTATTTAGTTGCCCATACTTTACTTAAAATTCTTCTGTAGCATCTCATTTCGAAAGCAGCGATTCTCTTTGCTACGGTTTTATTTAATGTCCATGTCTCACAAGCGTATGTTGCCACTGGAAATACGCATGTTCTGATCATAGTTTGACTGTGCTATTGGTACCTTGTCAAATATTTTTTATTTGAGCAAGTTTCAATGTCGTCATTGCAATTCTTCTCTAGATTTCTACAGCGCAGTTCAGAATATCCATAATATAATTACTTGGCACATTACTCCTTTAGTGTGCTATTGCTTTCAGGAGGAAATCCGTTTATCGAATAGCACACAAAGACAACACACTCATTTATTTTCTACGCCATTGTTTTTGACGGAAGTAGGGTGCATACTTGTTCAAATTAGCATACTAATAAAGTGTTGAGACTCAATGTCGGATATTCCCGTAACGTTTCCCAGACGCAATTCCTTCATAGACAATTGTTTCCCATCAAGGCCATACACAGAAATCTGGATCAAGAATATGAATGGTACAGTGGGTGATGATTCATAATTAGTCAAAACACCGCGAATTGTCGAAACTCAAACCATGCGTGTCGATAGATTGAAAGGCAATCACAGGCAGACGAGGCGAGTGCGTGAGTGCTGTGGAAATACAAATGTACCTCTTACTGTAAGGAGTACCTTTCATCGGCCGACATAAGTTCAAGTTGGTTATATCCATCAAGAATAAATGCCGTTGTCGAATCATAGCCTCAAATGTAAATAATGCCCAATTTAACGCAGGTTGAAACCCAAACTCTAAATATATATGGCTGCGATACAGATGACAAGTACCTCGTCTATGAGGACAAAGCCACACGTGCAGTAGTATTGATATGAACTCGCTAGTCCGGTGAGAAAAGAATGAGAAACCTGTTACGTGTGCACACATTCATCATTATCAATGCATGTCTTGTCTTCATTCTGTACTTTGTCTTCTATGAAATTATTCCCATATATGACGAGACCAAGACCAGAGAACATTGCACCTGAATCCTTATGCTGCAGACTCTTATACGATAAGGAATGAAATGCTAAATGTTCCATCGTTGCGCATGACTCAACACATCTGACAGAAAAATGATGAGACAGTTGGACCAGAAGTGTATGCTGCGCTCTAATAGCACCTGAAGATTCGAGCTGATGCCGATCATGAATGCCTCCAGTGCTTCTACTTACCATACCACAATGTTTGCGATGTCACGTGGTTGTTAATGGCAATTAAATCGTGTATTATATTGTCGGATAAAGAAACAATATATTATAGCCGTATTGAGCATGTATTGGTATAAAAAATCATAATACAGCAAACGGGGTTTGAACCAGGTCCTCTCAGACCAGGCTAGTAGGTTATATCTAAGCGGACCTAGTTTCCTGCATTATGATTTTTGAAATTATAAATCCTATATGATTCTCTTATATACTATTCACTTATCCATAGCACGTCTGAAGCCACCTTATTCGTGTGTTATTTATGTTTACAAGTAGACCTAATAATAATTGTAGCACACAGGTCGTCGGCGCGTATTGATGTTAAAATGTGTATAGCTCTCGATGATAGATGAAATATTCCAGAAAGAAAGAATGCTAAAATTAACAAAATATGCATTTATGGACATTGAGAAACGTAACATGTGCAGAACAGCGAAAGAACAATGACTAGAAACAAAATGTAGGGAAATGGAGGACATTTCAGTACAACAGAAGACATAAGAAATGCATAAAAAGATAAGACAGATCACAAATAAGAACAATTATATAAATGCGGGTGGCTGCATTCAAGATAAAAGTGGAAAACATTTATTTGATAAAACAGAAGTACTTACAAGATTATGTGATTGTACAGATCATGTGACAGAACTGTTTGATGACAACAGAAAAAAAATCTACACTACGCAACAATGATAAACCCGCAATACTGAAAGCAAAGTAGAAAACGCAATAAAATTAAGAAAATATGGAAAGGCGCAGGCTCTGATAACATAACAGCAGGCATAATAAAAACTCTAGATCAAATTTGTGTGGAAACTATCACAGAACTTTGCAATGACATATAGGAAACAGGCCATATACCTAGAGACATGAAACCATCAATATTCATACTACAACCTAAGAAGTCTAGGGATGTGGACTGTACAGAATGTAGAACAATAAATTTGATCAGTCATATAACTAAAATACTACTCAAGATAATACATGACAAAATTATCTTGAAAAATATGAAAAACAAGATGACACTGAAGTTGGTAAAGAACAATTGGGTTTTAGGAAAAACAAAGGAACCAGAGAAGCTATACTTAGTATCCGACTATTGACAGATAAATGTATAGAAGTCCAGAAAAGTATCTATATTTGCTTCTTTGACTACAGCAAGTCCTTTGACAGAGTCCAACATGAAAAATTAATCGAATGTCTTCAAGAAATAGACATAGATGGAAAATACATCGGCCTGATTAGAAATATTTATAGGGAGCAGACTGCATCAATAAGGTGTGAAAATAGCTACTCATCAACACAGAAATAAGAAGAGGGGTTAGACAAGGATGTATTTTATTACCAAACCTATTTAATACCCACACAGTGAATATCATTAAACATATAGAAGGGTGCAAGGACTGAAGATCAATGAGAAAATAATAAACAACTTGAGATATGCAGAAACATGAAACATGGACAATAAATAAACAATTATAAACCAGAAGTGATGTCTTTGAGATGTGGATATATAGCAGAATTGGGAGAACATCATAGAAAGTGAAGAAAAACAAACAAAAGGCGTCTAACAACACTTATATGAATAAAGAATTGTTAAAGGAAATAAAGATCAAGCAAATAAAATATTTTGGACACATTAAAATACATGACACCTTGTTGAATACCTTACTTGAGGGTAAAGTAGAAGGGAGGCGAGCAAGAGGTAGGCAAAGGTACAAGTGGGAGAGTAACATTACAGGATGCACAGTTACAGTATGGAAGAGTGCATCACCAAAGCAAGAGATAGGAATTTTGGTGGTCTGTTATGGACAGTCTTCATTGCGGAGGGGCACTTGATGGTGATGTACTCTTGAGGAATTTACATGCCTGTGCAGTGTGTGTTCTTGTTGTCCGTTTGTCGCCCGGTCCATATTCATAGTAGCTTTAGAATATATACGTTACAAGTCTTCACTACAACCACACTTGGGTGAATAGGTGACATCTGAGCGGTCCTTGTTCAAATCCCGTTTGTTGCATTATGCATATTCTCTGGTTCGATCGACTAGCTTTAGAGAAAGGCGGGGAACTCCTTACCTAATGGTTAAGCTGATCGCTTTGTACTCCTGAGATTACTGGTTCGAGTTATGCACCTTGTGTCTTGTCGACAAAGTGGATTTATTTGAATATGTCTGGGATTATCGTTAAAGCTACAGAGTTACGTGCTATGTTTGGTACTCTCAGCACGCTGCGTGTCACTTAGTTAACAGTGGCAGGGAGTACAAGACTTCTCGAGAGCACTTTTCAATCCTAAAGAAGGGTTACACATGAACAGATGTATTTTTTAAATGTTTGTGATGTTTTCTTCGCTTAAGGAATTTTGAAGCTTGTCAACGGTTACTCACAATATTCTATAGCTGCTGAGGTGCTCTACTATTGGCATGTTGTTGATATTCACTATGTTCTCAGCGATGCTGGCGTAAAAAGAAAAATCAGAGCAACTATTAGGGGCAGACTGTCAAGGTTTCCAGGACATGTGCTGAGAAGAACACAGATTGAACACTTAATAACACTGGAAAGATCCAGGGGAGAAGAGACAGAGGACGATAGAGAGAAAATTTGCTGCAGGGGCGAGTTGCATGGCATGGAGAAGGTCACAACCGAGCTTATTGACAGCACAAGATACAGAGAGTCGTGGAACAGAGAACATGATTGTCTACGCCATTCGGCGTTGCACTTGATTGATTGATTGATTGATATGCAATTGCTTCTAATATATTCTACCATTGACACGTGTCGACAGAATGATTGAAAAAAGTCGAGCAGAGGTTGAAGGTTACAACTGCAATGCGAGTATATCACCATAAACGTTTTAAATCGATGGTTAATTAACGCAGAACTTTATTATTTGTGTTATACAGATCGATAGTTTTAGGCGAAGATCTGATCACCTGTGAGTTTGTTTGTAGTGCAGTGATCATGTTTGATCAGAATAAACACAATTTGACGGTATGAGAAATAGCACTTTGCATGTTGGAAGATAATAGCCAAGTTAATAATGCAATGTCGTAGCTGTAACATGTCCACATGATCAATTAAAACATGTGAATATATCGAAGGCATCTAAAAAAATACATGTAGTAGGAACGAAACGTCGTGATAGTCAATTCTTACAGTCTGGCAATTAAAATTGTGGAGAACAAAATTGTGCTTAGCGTATTGTCAGAGCACAAATCCATAAACATTGTATTTACCCCATACTTTATTCTGAGATAGATATTGTTAAGGGTGACGCCAACATGGAGACATTAAGAATGCATTGGTGGATAACTGTGTGTTTATTTTCTACTGGATGGATGGAATAAAGATGTAGCGTGTGTATGCATACACGAATACTTCACATTAAAAAATGACTAAACTGAAATCGTGTACATCACAATTATCATCTGTCCGCTATGTTTTCTCTAGAAGGTGTGTTCCAACTGATCATCAAACTGTTGCAATTCTCTCGGTGCTTTCTAAAAGATCACCTTTCCGTTGGTATTGTCTTGGTGTGTTCGAAATGATCTTCTCCCCGCTGTTATATTCTCGGTTTGTTCGAAATGATCTTCTCCCCGCTGTTATATTCTCGGTTTGTTCGAAATGATCTTCTCCCCGCTGTTATATTCTCGGTTTGTTCGAAATGATCTTCTCCCCGCTGTTATATTCTCGGTTTGTTCGAAATGATCTTCTCCCCGCTGTTACATTCTCGGTTTGTTCCAAGTCCAAGTGATCGCCTTACAGCAGTTATTCTCTAGATGTGCTCCAAATGCCTTTCCGCTGCTATTGTCTCGATTTGTTTAAATGATCGTCTTTCCAATTCTATTTCTCGGTCTAATGATCTCTCCAAATAATCATCTAAAGGTTGCGTTTCTGTCTCACTGTTTCAAATGATCGTTTGACCGCTTGTTTTCAGTCTGTTTCAAATATTTTAATTCCAACTAACTGCTTTTCTCTTGGTATGTCGCTCAATTGTTTATTATTTCAACGATAGTGCGATTGTATTTAATAGAAATAATTGAATGGTTCTTTTTTCACAATAACAAAGATCTGAGACATACTCGTAGTTTGACAATAGCAAAGATTCAATATTTACTCAATGTTTGTCAATAACAAAAATTCAAGACTAGCTCAGTGTTTGACAATTTATTTTGAACACCTCTCTCTCTGTGCTTGTTCTCAAACTTCTGCACGTTTGTCCAATGTAATCTGAAGAAGATCATACCATGTATCATGGTGGCTGCAATATTTTTCTATTTTCGGCCCGACACATTGGACATCCGCTTTGAGTCACTGATCTTCTGTGCTTGTGGGACAGCCAACCTCACCCGCTGTACATTAATATTATCTTATGCGGTAAGGCAGCCAGTCTTCGCTTGCGAAGGAGAAAGAACATCGTTAATTTTGTATAGTCTATATTTCTAATCGTTAATTTTGTATAGTCTATATTTTTAAATCAGCATCGCAGGCCAATAAACGTGTTTTGGTGAGTAAGACGTGTCCAGCAGATCAGATCTCATGTTCCCACACATGCCTTTCTCTCTACATTCGCTGTACAGAGTAATTCGAACGAAAATATTAACTTGTGTCTATTTTTTCTGTTATTTGAAATCTTCTAGGGCCGTGTCGTCGCGTTTTTAAGCGTCAGAATCTGTTTTTCCATCCGATATCACTGATGTTATGTTATCTTGCTCATATACCACTATCAGGCAGTAGTACTCTTGCGCAGAGGCTCTCAGGTTATACCTATAACATACATACATATATCATATACAAATAACATACATATTTATTTCAGCTCAAGCTGGATCAGGATGACATATGTGGATGGGTATATCTTATTGTCATAATTCCACAATTACCTTTTATAAATATGTAAGTTAGTTTCTTCAAATCTCCCAGGCACAACTAATGAGATACGGATTCCCATCCTTAGTCAAATACAGGCAACAATCAATTGATTGAGGAGACTGTACTTTTACTTTATCCGTGAATCTCAATGCATCGGTATATCATAATATTAATTATGTATCCGAAGTTATCATTCGATTTCCACTTGAGAAGACTGTGCACCTTTGGGTTTTCCTAGACTTCATTGACATGGGTTCATAATTAACAATTGAAATAAATATCTAAGACTTGTGGTCGTCTTCACCGACGGTCTGAAACAAGACTATCAGTAGGATTAAGGTGTTGCCAACAGGACAGGACTTCTCTGGTCTGAATCTGCAGAATCATGAGCGATTTTCTGTCATACAAGACTCATAGAATGTCATGTCGCTGGCTTCCGCTTTGTTCGTTATTGAATTCTTAAATCTCTTAGCATCATTATTTACGTAAAACACAGGTTTATATAATCGCTTCAATCAGACACGACAGATTATAAATAAAACTAATGGGAAATGATGTGCACACAAAAAGCATACAAATTACAATAAACAAATCATATTCAACGTTTCAACCAAAAGGTCTTTATCAAGATACACACAAAAAATCAAACGATGTGTGCATCATGATACAGATCTTTTGTTTGAAACGTTGAATATGATTTGTGTATTGTAATTTGTATGTGTTTGTGTGTGTGTGTGTGTGCACATCATTTCCCACTAGTTTTAATTATAGTATGACGTGTCTGATTGAAGCGATTATATAAACCTGTGTTTTACGCAAGTACGATTGCTATTACGTTTCACACAGTTACCTTGTATTGATTGTCGTATTAGCATCACTATGCCAGTTTGTACTTCGCCAAGTTTCCCAGTTTTTGGGTGTGATAACAAAGATGTTTTTCAGACATCTTTGAATTGCATCGTTGGTATGCCACTTTTTCTTGCATCCTGTAAGAGCTCCCCATATAGCAATTGTTTTTGTGTGCAGCTTTTAATCATCCTCTGAATGTGGGCAGTCATAAGTCTTTTTGACCAATTGTTGACATTACTGTTGGAATCTTGGCGCTTTGAGGACATAAGTTTAGGTAATTTATTCTTGCCTCTTCATGTTCAAAGTTTTATGCAGACAGTGTATGTGAAAACTACTCAGCATTTGTTCTTGCTTCGAGTAAGGTGTGCAAGTTTCACATCAATAAAGAAGACTTCAGAGGATTTATGTTTCTTATATCATTAGCTTGATTGATGTTGTCAACTTTTAATTGCTTCATGCCTTTTTTTTTGGACAGTTTTCTAAACGTACTGGCTGCGATTCCTATTCGGTCACTTATTTCTTCGTCAATTAATAGTGTTGCGGTGATCTTCAGTTAGTCGTTAGACCATCGTCGCTGCACTCTGGACAAGTCTTTAGGGGCTCAGATGTCTCCTTGGGTATATCCGGCATTACACGTTGACTGACTGTCCCAGTACACCGTTGATTGACCATCATTCTTTCTCGCCCACGAAATCGCTCCTTCTAGATTTCAAACCAAGCTTCCTTATTCTAAGCATGGAATACGAGTCATCAACATATACAGTCATTTATTCTTGTAAGAGCCGCGTGTGCGGCCAAATTATCTGCTCTCTCATTACCCTGGACTCCCGCATGTCCCGGCACAAAAATAGAATTAACTTTCCGCACACAGAAATTATTCACCGTATCCAGCCATTGTTCCCGAATTCACCCCGCTTGCACTTTCAGTGCGGTGATCATTGAACCTAGATAGTTGAAGTTCTGTACTGGTTAAAGTTGTACATTGTTCTGTGTGATGGTCGGTGATGTAGAAACGTTTTGGCAAAGAAACCGATAGAAATCAATATAAATGAAATATAATATTGTGTGTCATAAATAAGTTGCGCGTGGTGTTTGAGTGTATACGTGTTCGTGTTCGTGTGTGTACGTGTGCGTATGTGTGTGTGTGTGCTCGTGTGTGTGTCTGCGTGCTATGAACACTGGACAGAATCAGTGAAACAAACAATATGTGTGTATATGTGTACGTGTTATTGTGAACGCTGGACGGAATCGATGACATAAACAATGTTTGTGTGTGTGTGTTGTAAAAGCTGAACAGAATAGATGACATAAACAACGTGTACAGCTTAGTCCCTTACAGATTATACCAATTACACATTGGTTCCAGCATAGATAGGTAGATAGATAGATAGATAGATAGATAGATAGATAGATAGATAGATAGATAGATAGATAGATATAGATAGATAGATAGATAGATAGATAGATAGATAGATAGATAGATAGATAGATAGATAGATAGATAGATAGATAGATAGATAGATAGATAGATAGATAGATAGATAGATAGATAGATAGATAGATAGATAGATAGATAGGATAGATAGATAGATAGATAGATAGATAGATAGATAGATAGATAGATAGATAGATAGATAGATAGATAGATAGATAGATAGATAGATAGATAGGTAGGTAGGTAGGTAGGTAGGTAGGTAGGTAGGTAGGTATGTATGTAGGTAGGTAGGTAGGTAAGTAGTTAGATAGGTAGGTAGGTAGTTAGATAGGTAGGTAGGTAGCTAGGTAGGTAGGTAGTTAGATAGGTAGGTAGGTAGTTAGATAGGTAGGTAGGTAGGTAGGTAGGAATTATTACACGGATTAAAGATTTTGAATCTAACAAACTAAAAATCTAACACTGTTGCAATGAGAGCTATAACAACACAGGGCATGTATGAAAGGGGGTGGGTATAAACTTTACCATTAATTAACATGACAAAACTTTAAAAACTACGAAGAAGTCATACTTTATTCCTTTATTTCTAAATTTCGCTGTTTTTCATGTTTTACTCTATTCGTTCTTCTTCTATCATATTTGCTTTTCTCTTTCAATCTTGTGAGATTTGTCTTCCGTGTTCGAAAAATAGTTTATGATTATGACAAACGACAAAACCAATTACACGTTCTCAATCTCGATTAATAACATTGAACAGAAAAGCAAGTTACCACTGTTGTTCTCTTATATGCAGAAATAGGGTTTTATAATGAGAAGTCTGATCGCCCCTGTGTTGCTGGGGTCCGAAAGGGGAGCAAAGAGTAGCAACACTGTTTACCTTTCACGCATGTCGTAAAAGGCTACTAAGGAGGTAATGGGATGGAGTTGGCTGTTCAATCCCATATAGGGTCAGTGACCCAAAGCCATGCTGAAGTCAGATGTGTCAGGCCGAAAAGCGCAGTTATCGCAGCAATTCTGTAAACCATGACACAACGCATTCCGTTCTCGGACTACATCCTGCTAATCTGCAGGAGTTTGAGAACGAACGCAGAAGAAGAAGTCTGATGGAGGTTGGACGTTGCATCAAATAAACTGGTACACATGAAAATGATCTGCTTGATTGCAACACAATAACAGAACTAACTTTCCTTAGAGTATACATAAACCTAATTGCGATATATCGATGTGAATATTGGAGAATATGATGAGAAAGAAAATTTTAACATTTGAAACAAAATCTTACAGAAGAGTACTACGAACCAAGAATTTTACCACTATGGACATTCTGAAAGAAATCTGGCTAAATACGTTTACCAGAAGGGACATTCTGAAAGAAATCTGGCTAAATACGTTTACCAGAAGGGACATTCTGAAAGAAATCTGGCTAAATACGTTTACCAGAAGGGACATTCTGAAAGAAATCTGACTAAACAAGAAGATCACCAATAGGAAAATCCTGAAATGCATCTGGCTAATCAAAAATAGCACAAGTTCTTCTTGTCTGGAACCCGTCACCCGATGTGATTATTAATGTGATTATTCCCCTTGGCAATGTTTGCTAATTAATATTTATTAATTTAAGTAGTAATTCTTTAATTGTTAGGCTTAGGGTTTGGGTTAGGAGAGGTGTTTGTTTTACAGAACTAATCCTAACACTAAATATATTTATATAAAAATTAATAAAAGGGTTGTCATAAACTGACAAACTTTGCCACTGGAAATAATCACATCGGGGACACCTGTTTCATACAAGAACCATATCACAAATAGTGACATTCTGAGTGAATTCAAAGTAAAGAAATCTGGCTCATCAACAAGGTTCTCTCTCAAACATTACTATTTTGTGACCGTATAAAACCACATGATAACCTGAAAATGACCATAGTATTGCGGATGAGGCCAAGGTAAAAAAGAAAAGATAGGTAACCAAGAAGATCAATTTATCAATGACAACCTGAACATGACAAACATAGAAGCAGGAACGATGGCTTATATCGGTCAGCAGGAGTTTCAATAGGCTATGATACTGTACAGTATATAATACCCGATGATGATGATTCTCGAGAGATATACTTAATAACACTGATGTTACTATGCATCTCCTTGTCGATCTGATGTTACTATGCATCTCCTTGTCGATCTGATGTTACTATGCATCTCCTTGTCGATCTGATGTTACTATGCATCTCCTTGTCGATCTGATGTTACTATGCATCCCTATCGATCTGGTGCAAATGATCTTTAAAAAGGCTCTAATATCACCATTAATTAGAACACTAGTTTTTGCCTTGTATAGCGCTTCTATGATTTCTAATATATTTATGAATGGGCATAAACTTTAAGAATGAATTCTTTCATATACCTAGAATCCTGCATAAGCAGTGATAGAAAATCCAAAGATGAATTAAAGTTAAAGTTGCAAATTCTCTTAGCTTCTATGTCAAAACTAAATCTAATATGTAAGAGAAACAATCATATTGGCGAATTGGTAGGTAATTAATGAGTTTTCCTCTCTTTTGGAGAGGCGAGCACTTTCAACCAGCAGACAACAAGGTCCAATTAGGTTATATCAGGACACACTACCATAAAATATTAGAGGTAACAAAGACCCAAAAGTTATATATTTCATCAATCAATAAACCCATAACCCTTCAGGATCGTAGGGGTACCACATTGGATGCTTCAGCACACAGAGTCCTCCAGCGAATTCTATCCTCAGCGATGCGGATGAGTGTGGAAATATCTAGCCCTGTCCATTCCTTGATGTTGTCTGTCCATGTCTTTATTTGTCCTCCTCTGCTTCTTCCACCCTCGACAGTTCCCTGCAGTATTGTTTTTGACAAGGAATCGTGCCTGTATACATGTCCGAACCATGCTAGTTTTCGTCGTTTCACTATTGAAAGCAATGGCTCCTGGACACCTGCACTCATCTCTACTTTATTTCTTACGTACACATTGGTCTTATGTTCCCTATAGGAAATTCGTAGAATTCTTCTGTAGCATATATTCCCTAAAGCCTGTAATCTTCTCTCCATGTCCGCAGTGAGTGTCCAACTCTCACAACCATACAACACAACAGAAAGCACCAGCGACCTATACAGTTTGATTTTCACTCCAACACTGATATTGCTTTTCCAAATCACAGTTAGCCTTGACAAGGACGCTAAAGCCATCTCCAGCCTTATTTTTAGTTCTGCTTTGCATTTACCATCGCTGCATATACTGGATCTGAGGTATTTGAAGGTATTCACCTCTTCAAGCTATTTCATACACAATATTGGTGAATTTATAGCCCATTTGTGATATCTGTTATGATGTATGGTTGTGAAAGTTCACTGCGGACACGGAGAAACCCATAGTAAGGTAAGTAAAGTGACCCATAGCATTTATTAATGCCGTAGGGATGTGAGATGTTAGCGATCTCACATTTCAGAGGCTCTGCAAATGAGGGCGGTAGCCATCTCCTCTCTCTCTCTCTCGCAGTCTTTACTTCCCAGATTAATCCTGTACCCATTTAAGGATGGGTCGACCTGGGAGCCGTTTTCGAATATCCTTTCGAATATGTAATCAAGTGTAATCACCATACTTCCAAGTGTATTTCCTATAGAGATAAGGTAAAGGTAGTTCCCATGGCAGCATCCTACCGCCGGGTATGAAGATAATTCTTCGTGCACAAAGCCGCAGAAACAATTAGGTGGGGTGGCCAGTTCCCTTCCTTGCTGTTTTTACCGCCCCTAACTCATATATCTGGTCGGTCATTTACAGCTGGATTGACTGGAGGAGTGGTCGTGTCAGGCGAGAAATCCCAAACCCCGACAATTTATTTATGACCGGACATGGTTTTGAACCTGACACGTTGTAACCCGGTGATAGTAAACCAGTTCACTATCAGCTAGGCTACTGTGCTCCTCCTCTAGAGAGCATAAGATAAATGTGTCTGTAGGAAATCAAATATAGAATCTGGCAGGTTCACAAGAATCAATACATTCAATAGTAATACAATAAAAACTTGTATGGTTTGAACATGTATGATTTCGTGATTCCCTGCGTACAATATTTTCTAAGGTAGAGTGTGCATGGCCGATAGGTTAGGTCGGTGATCTCACACGCGTAAGTTCCAGGGCTTGATTCCAGGTAATGACTTGTTTGGGGTTTTTTTCTGTCGGACTAAAAATTAAGAAACTATAAATTAATAAATTAAGCCAACAAGAGCAGGCGACCTTTATCACCCAGCCACAAAATTTCTGCCTGCAACTCTCTAACGGAAAAGCATTCAGTATTTGACAGTGTAAATTTTTTAATTTTATATTGACAGTAGGGTACATTTGAAGGTGGAAGTAACATGAAGGAAAAAATCATAGACAGACAATATCAAACACTGGACAGGTCAAAATTGTTTTCCCACTCATCCACATCGCTGAGGATAGAAATCGCTGGAGGACACTGTGTGTTGACTACATTGTGCTTAATATGCTGCTACGACCATATTGTGCTTAATATGCTGCAGGACAAATATATTTGTTCTGTGATATTTATAACTTTTGTCATCTTTCAGAACACATTTGATTTCACGTCAACGTTTCCAAGACTAAGGTCATTAATTTTATTAAATGTCATTGTAAAATCACTCTCAACAGAGAAATAATTGGACAGTTGATAACTTTTCTTATTTAGGCAGAAAAATGACACAAGATGGAGATACAACAGAAGAGATTCCTACTAGAATTGCACTGGTATCAAGTGCATTCAACCACCTAACAAACATCTGGAGATCAACAACAATAAGTAAATATACCAAACTACGACTGTTCAACTCCAATGTGATATCCATGTTGTCATAAGATTGCGAAAGTTGAAAAATGACAAAACCACTGTAGAAGACATTGAATTAATTTGAAAATAAATATCTTAGAAACCTCTTAAATATTGATAGCGAAGAATTCAAGTCAAACAAGTAAGAGAAAGACACCAAACAGTAATGTATTTCCACAATAAGAAGTATACGGTATACTTACATTGGACATATACTTATAATAAATTAAAACAGACTGCCAGTGCAAGCATTAAAATGTGTACTTAGTCGAAAGCTGAAGTCTCCTGCATATGAAAGAAAACTCAGAAAAACCACCCTATAGGAAGTAAGAGCTAATCGTTCACAATTTCTGGGGTTCATAAACAAACAAACAAACAAACACATTTTTAACAAACGTCTGTAGTGTTTGTTTTGTAAAGCCAGAATTATGTCACATACACAATAGTAAAATCGTGACAACTATAAGCAACTATTTTCTATAGAAGCAGTGTAGTTATGCCTTCGCATTTAGATGTTCTTCCCTCCTACCCACCTCACCTTGTTCGTGTCTCTCTGCCCCCTATTTCCCCTCCAAATCTATCAGATAATTTGTGCACTCCTCGATGCCTGTAGTTACAAAACTAGACATCGATCATGATTTCTCAAGTGACAAAATCTATTTTTAACACCGTGCTGCTCTCGAGTTTGTAGAAAACACAATGACGCAAGTGGGCATAAATGGCAAACACGAAAGAGAGAGAGAGAGAGAGAGAGAGAGAGAGAGAGAGAGTTCAATTGCGATAAGATAGTTTGAATAAAAACGATCCGGTAACTGAAATCTTGCCCAAGGTAATGAAATGGTTTATTTTAGATGTTGGACAGTCACGATTGGACAAGGAAGATGATAAAATAGATGATCGCGCATTCAGAAGACAGACTGAAACGTGTTTTCTGCTTGTCAGCGCGGCATGTGAGAAATGTTATTGAACACTAGTAGTTAGATGGAGATGGGTATCCATACAATTGTATCTTATCCATTTGGATATCGATTCCTTTTGTTGGGATCCATTATCATCGAAATGTAGAACTTCTGTCAGATATGTGGGTGCGATCCACAATAATTGCAGTTCAGGTTAGATATGTTAATTATCCTCTTCGCAATCTCTGCATGCCTATATAGTCAGATCCCTGCTTCAGTAAATCTTTTAGTGTATAACAGCTTATGGTTCCGGTTCCATGTTGGTTGAGTGCTACTTTTTATATCCTTGTTATTTGTTCTCTGGTGTCCACATGAAGGCTTGTCGTGGAATTCTGTCTTCCTTCATTCTAAGTATGTGGCCGATGTATGTCCAGTGACGTTTTCTGATGATGTTCGTCACATATTCTTGTTTTGTCTCCATTCTTAGTAGGTCGTTTGAATTGAAGTCTTTCCAATTAGTATTTGTGATTTTTCTGAGGCATCTATTCTCGACGGCAACTAACTTTTTATCCATTATTGCGGTAGATTTCCAACTTTCACATTCATATGTCAATGATGGAATCACACTTGCATTGAATAGTCGCAGTTTGATGTGTTTACTTGCGATCTTCGATCTCCAGATGTTTGAGTGTTTGTTAAAGGCGATTGAGGAGATAACGATTCGAGTCTTTATTTCTGAGTAGGTATCCCCGTCTGTTGTTATCTTGCTTCCCAAATATACGAAATTTGTAACGTTGTCTAGTATATTATCATCTAGTTTAATTGATTCTGTCAGGTCGGTAAAGTTCGTGATTTTCATTTTATGTGTGTTTATTTGAAGGCATATCTGTTGCGGGAAAAATTTGAGTCCTTGTGTTTTTTCTTGGAGATCTTGGTGTGTTAATTAAACTCAGGGTCTTATTGTTTACCCATTTGATTCCTAGTTGTTTTTGGTTTGTGCATTTCCTCATTACCCAGTCAATCGCGATGCAAAACAGTATTGGGTGCAAAAAACATCCTTGTTTTACTCCCGTTGTTACTGGAAACCAGCTGGAAAAACCACTTTCTGTTCTTACACAACAAGCCGTATCAGTGTAAAAAAGCTTTTATGATAATGATGTATTTCGCCGGGATGCCGTAAAACGTAAGAATTTTCCAGAGATATGGTCTGTGAAGATTATCGAAAGCCTTCTGGAAATCTACAAAATTGATCATCAGTTTTGACTGTCTTTCTGTGGATTCTTCTATTATTGTTCTTAAGGTGTAGATGTGATCTATTGTTGAGCGGTTATGTCTAAAGCCCGCTTGTTATTCTCTGAGAGCCTCATCGTTTGAATTGTTTTGTCTTTGTAGTCTTTTTACTGAGAAATATTTTACCAGGGATAGATAGTAGTGTGATTCCTCGCCGTTTGTTGCAGTCAGACAGATCTCCTTTCTTTAGTAATTTAACAATTATTCTATTTTTCCATTGTTGTGGTGGTGATTCATTAAGAATAATTAAGATTCAGTGGAGAGTGGTAAACATTCAGGAAATATACGCCGAATAGGAATAAAGAAGCTGAGATTGTTTTTCAGTGTAACAGCACAGAGTGAAGCGAGAAGTACATCTGATTGATTGACAGGCTAGTAAAAGGTTATTTCCCTTGATGATTGTCTGACTGGACGGTAGTGTTAATTATCCGTAATGGGGATTGCGAAATGGTAACAGAGTTACCAGAACCGTGACCTCTACTATTTTTGATGGATATAATGTTATGATATAATCAAAAACGTATGTTGTTGATAGTGCGTGCCATGAGAGTTACATTCTTACTTAATTGACTAACCAACTGGTAACAGACAAATATGTTTTGAGTAAACGCACAAAAGTAAGACAGTGCCCTTGCTCTTTTGTTTATTGTTATTTATTCATTTTTCTATTTAATATTTAGATTATACTTACATTAAAACTCAATATAGTCATTATCTTTATTTGCTTTTGTTACTGCGGCACTCTCCACTTTATTGGACAACTTCTGATATTTTGGTTATTTATACAACGGTAAGAAATAATTATACAGAGGATCGCGGTAAGCTAGTTGATAGTGTGCTTGTTTGCTTACTATCACCGGGTTACAACGTGCCAGGATCGAAATCACGTTGAGACAACAAAATACGGGTTGTGATTTCTCGCTTGGCACGACCACTCCTCCAGTCAGCTGTAAATTAGTACCTGACGCATGAGTTAAGGGAGATAAAGAAAGCAAGGAAGGGAACTGGGTACCCCACATAACCACCTAATGCTAAGATAGGCTTTAGTACATGAAGAGTTATGTTCATCCCCGACGGCATGGTTGCTACCACGGGACCTACATTTACCTTACTCTAAGAAAGAATTGATTAAATCGATGCTGATCATGACATAATCCATTACGCAGGTAGCTCATGACAACCCATGGCCTTCGTGACAAAAGCTTGTCAGTTGTGTAACTTGAAGTGAATTTTTAAAAATGTGCCTCGGTGGCATGGTTACTTATGACATCCTGCCAATAGCACAGCTTTGGTCAAATTATATCATCATTCTTCTTTCAGATTTGCTGACCCATCTGCAGTGAAGACATCTAACATTCTCCGTCACTTATGAGTTTGCCACAAAAGTAAAAAGGTATAATGTCCATTAACCTGCATCTTTTCGTCATCTATGAGAAGTGTTTGATAGAAGATAAAAGTAATAGATTGAGACAAGATGTGACAACGATGCATTTTTAACATTTGACAAGTTGTCAGCATATACTCCTACTATTCTTAGTAGCTTCCTACGACATGCCTGAATATTTATTAAAATATTCTTTGTACCCTGAACCAGATAGAAGTCCAGGCCAAGGGCACAGATGATAAACTCAGATAGAAATTGAAATATAGGCAGGAGAAATAGAGAATTGAAGATGTATGGAAGTAGACATAGTAGACATGAACATAGACATAGTAGACATGAACATGTACATAGTAGACATGAACGTAGACATAGTAGACATGAACGTGTACATAGTAGACATGAACGTAGACATAGTAAGTACGTAAAGTAACCCATAGCATTTATTAATGCCGTAGGGGTGTGAGATGTTAGCGATCTGACATTTCACAGGCTCTGCAAATTAATTTGGTAGCCATCTCCTCGCAGTCTTTACTTCCCGAAATAATCTGGTACCCATTTAAGGCTGGGTCGACCTTGGAGCCGTTGCGATCTGAAAACATTTCCGCCTCAACTGGGGAATGAACCCAGGACCACTCATATGCGAAGCCAGTGCGCTAACCACTGCGCTAACGCAGCTCCCGTCTCACTAAGCGTGAGACATAGTAGACATGAACGTAGACATAGTTGACATGAACGTAGACATAGTAGACATGAACGTAGACATAGATGCATGGCACTTGATTGATTGACTGTGAAATATGTTTTCTGTATGATACATTATACAATAGTTTCTCCCTATATGCAGAATAAATTATGTGAAACATATGATATGCCAGGAATAAAAGTGGGAGGATGCAATATACATGACTTGAGATATGCTGACAATACAGTACTGATCACAGGAAACGAACAGGAACTATAAGCCCTGTTAGATAAAGTAGTGAAAGAAAGTGAAAACAAAGACCTCAGTTTAAACAAGAAGAAAACAGAAATAGTGATTGTCTCAAAAAGACATACACCACCAAGATGCAACATAATAATTAACGACACAAAATTTGCACAAGTTGAAAAAGTGAAATTTCCTGACAACTTGTTAACATCGGAAGGTAGATTAGGTATTAGGTATTAGGTCTGCTAATTATCCTCTTCGCACACCGTATACGTCCATAGGTGCTAAAATCTCCACTTCAGTAAATCTATCAGTGTAACAGCTGATGGTTCCGGTTCCATGTTGGTTCAATGCTCTTTTTGAGCTCTTTGTCGGAGGTTCTCTACGGGCCAATTCACTCACAATTCGCGATATTGACTCATGGGCTTTCATCTCAAAATCCTCAAATCGTGAGGACTCACGAAGAACAATGAGTATATCTGCTCGGTCCACAGGCTGACCATCTGTTGCGGTGGCGAGTATAGCTAATTGGTGGGTCCGTATGTTTACCTCCACGTCCGTGTGTCCAGGGACAAGGATAAGCGTGAGTTTTCGTAGTGACACCCGTATTTTAGTTCTCTCTAATGACTTCACTCATTCCCCACCTACATCACCTGTTTTCACTTTCTGAGTCATATTCAGTCAGTCACTTGATATGCACGCATGAGAATAGGCTTGCGATTCCAGTCAGCTGTGTGCCTGCGTTACGGCGGATACTTCCATTGTTAGATTGCGTGTTGTTGCGGTAAAGGCACCACTGGCTTTGTATACTGCTTTTCCTTTTGATCTCGCAGTAAAGGCCCATGCGCATTGGTGGTGACGGATGACCAACCCGTTCGTGTAAATCACAATATTTGTGTCATCGGTATTGAAGGTAGATACACAAGTGAGATAAAGATTTGAACAGAACAAGCCAAATCAGTATTCCAAAAAATGAGAAGCATTTTGTGCAATGGAAGATTATCAATGCAGACCTGAATTAGAGTGCTGCGATGTTATATGGAACCAATTATTTTTTATGGATTATTTTTTACCAATTATTTGCATGGACTGTAAACAAAATAATTCAACGCGAATTAGAGGCTACATGGATGTGGTTTCTGAGAAGAATGATAAAAATAACATGTATAGCTAAGAAAATTAATGCAGGGGTTATTAATAATCCTGGCGTAAAAATTTCAATCATATCAAACATTAGGGACAGACAGTCAAGATTTCTAGGACTTGTGCTGAGAAGAACACAGCTTGAACACTTAATAACCTCTGGAAAGATCAAGGGAAGAAGAGATGGGGGACGACAAAGTGAAAAGTTGCGAGATGGACTAGTATTGTGACACGGTAGAAATTCACCAACGGAACTTATTGACAACACAAGAGACAGAGAGTCGTGGAGAAAAATAATCGCCTACGCAATTAGGCATGACACTTGACTTATTGATTGATTGCATGATAT
Organism: Meghimatium bilineatum; assembly: GCA_034231615.1. NCBI lineage: Eukaryota > Metazoa > Mollusca > Gastropoda > Stylommatophora > Philomycidae > Meghimatium > Meghimatium bilineatum. The sequence continues at coordinate 43,269,703 of CM067306.1, read as the reverse complement.
GTTTCTTGTAAAATATGTTTGCAGCATGATATGTTTGCTGTATGATATGTTTGCTATATAATATGTTTGCTGTATGATATGTTTACTGTATGATATGTTTGCTATATAATATGTTTGCTGTATGATATGTTTACTGTATGATATGTTTGCTATATAATATGTTTGCTGTATGATATGTTTACTGTATGATATGTTTGCTATATAATATGTTTGAAGTATGATATGTTTACTGTATGATATGTTTGCTATATAATATGTTTACTGTATGATATGTTTGCTATATAATATGTTTGCTGTATGATATGTTTGCTGTATGATATGTTTACTGTATGATATGTTTGCTATATAATATGTTTGAAGTATGATATGTTTGCTGTATGATATGTTTACTGTATGATATGTTTGCTATATAATATGTTTGAAGTATGATATGTTTGCTGTATGATATGTTTGAAGTATGATATGTTTGCTGTATGATATGTTTGATGTATGATATGTTTGCTGTATGATATGTTTGAAGTATGATATGTTTGCTGTATGATATGTTTACTGTATGATATGTTTGAAGTATGATATGTTTGCTGTATGATATGTTTACTGTATGATATGTTTGCTATATAATATGTTTGAAGTATGATATGTTTGCTGTATGATATGTTTGCTGTATGATATGTTTGATGTAGGATATGTTTGCTGTATGATATGTTTGCTGTATGATATGTTTACTGTATAATATGTTTGAAGTATGATATGTTTGCTGTATGATATGTTTACTGTATGATATGTTTGAAGTATGATATTTTTGCTGTATGATATGTTTACTGTATGATATGTTTGCTATATAATATGTTTGAAGTATGATATGTTTGCTGTATGATATGTTTGCTGTATGATATGTTTGCTGTATGATATGTTTGCTGTATGATATATTTGCTGTATGATATGTTTGCTGTATGATATGTTTGTTGTATGATATATTTGCTGTATGATATGTTTGTTGTATGATATGTTTGTTGTATGATATGTTTACTGTATGATATGTTTACTGTATGATATGTTTACTGTATGATATATTTGCTGTATGATATATTTGCTGTATGATATGTTTGTTGTATGATATGTTTGCTGTATGATATGTTTACTGTATGATATGTTTGCTGTATGATATGTTTGTTGTATGATATGTTTGTTGTATGATATGTTTACTGTATGATATGTTTACTGTATGATATGTTTGCTGTATGATATGTTTGCTGTATGATATATTTGCTGTATGATATATTTGCTGTATGATATGTTTGTTGTATGATATATTTGCTGTATGATATATTTCCTGTATGATATGTTTGCTGTATGATATGTTTGCTGTATGATATGTTTGTTGTATGATATGTTTGAAGTATGATATGTTTGCTGTATGATATGTTTACTGTATGATATGTTTGCTATATAATATGTTTGAAGTATGATATGTTTGCTGTATGATATGTTTGCTGTATGATATGTTTGATGTAGGATATGTTTGCTGTATGATATGTTTGCTGTATGATATGTTTACTGTATAATATGTTTGAAGTATGATATGTTTGCTGTATGATATGTTTACTGTATGATATGTTTGAAGTATGATATTTTTGCTGTATGATATGTTTACTGTATGATATGTTTGCTATATAATATGTTTGAAGTATGATATGTTTGCTGTATGATATGTTTGCTGTATGATATGTTTGCTGTATGATATGTTTGCTGTATGATATATTTGCTGTATGATATGTTTGCTGTATGATATGTTTGTTGTATGATATATTTGCTGTATGATATGTTTGTTGTATGATATGTTTGTTGTATGATATGTTTACTGTATGATATGTTTACTGTATGATATGTTTACTGTATGATATATTTGCTGTATGATATATTTGCTGTATGATATGTTTGTTGTATGATATGTTTGCTGTATGATATGTTTACTGTATGATATGTTTGCTGTATGATATGTTTGTTGTATGATATGTTTGTTGTATGATATGTTTACTGTATGATATGTTTACTGTATGATATGTTTGCTGTATGATATGTTTGCTGTATGATATATTTGCTGTATGATATATTTGCTGTATGATATGTTTGTTGTATGATATATTTGCTGTATGATATATTTGCTGTATGATATGTTTGCTGTATGATATGTTTGCTGTATGATATGTTTGTTGTATGATATGTTTGTTGTATGATATGTTTACTGTATGATATGTTTACTGTATGATATGTTTACTGTATGATATATTTGCTGTATGATATGTTTGCTGTATGATATGTTCGCTGTATATGTTTTTTGTATGATATGTTTCTAAACATACAATTGCATTGAGAAATACTACAACATGTATATCGTTACTAATATCAAGGACACATAATTACAAATGATGGCAGATGTGAAACAGAAGTTAAAAGAAGAATAGGAATGGCTAAAAGTATTTCCAATGACTGAAGGAAAATATGAACGTCTAAACAAATTATAAACTAAAAATGAGACGTATAAAATTATATATATATGCATTAAAAAAAAAAAAAAAGTAAAGTAACCCATAGCATTTATTAATGCCGTAGGGGTGTGAGATGTTAGCGATCTCACATTTCACAGGCTCTGCAAATGAGGGCGGTAGCCATCTCCTCTCCCTCGCAGTCTTTACTTCCCGGATTAATCCGGTACCCATTTAAGGCTGGGTCGACCTGGGAGCCGTTGCGATCTGAAAACATTTCCGCCTCAACTGGGGAATGAACCCAGGACCACTCATATGCGAAGCCAGTGCGCTAACCACTACGCTAACGCGGCTCCCGATATATATATATATATATATCTATATTGACGTATGGTTCAGAAATATAGACATACGTGATGGGAGAGAAACAACATGAAATGGGCAGGTTATAGTCTAGAAGAGTGCACCACCAAGGAAAGAGACAAGGATGTTGGAGGTCTGTTGCAACAAACCCTCGTTTTGGAGACAGTACTTGATGATGATGATTTCGAATATGTATACCGGTATTTACTTTTACATTTCAAAATGTAGCATTTATTTGTTAACAAAATGTAGCATTTATTTGTTAACGAAAGGTAGCATTTATTTGTTAACTAAATGTAGCATTTATTTGTTAACAAAATTTAGCATTTATTTGTTAACACAATGTAGCATTTATTTCTTAACAAAATGTAGTATTATTTGTTAACAAAATGTAGCATTTATTTGTTAACAAAATGTAGCATTTATTTGTTAACAAAATGTAGCATTTATTTGTTAACAAAATGTAGCATTTATTTGTTAACAAAATGTAGCATTTATTTGTTAACAAAATGTAGCATTTATTTGTTAACAAAATGTAGCATTTATTTGTTAACAATTAAATATGTAACTTTTATCTGTTACCACCAAATCAACATGATAGTTGTATCTGTTAACAATTTAGTATGTAAACTGTATTGGTGAAGAAGTCAACATGTAACAATTATCTATTGATTGTCTATATGAAACTTTGTTCTGTTAACAAGTCTGCATGTAAATTGTATCTGCTTGTAAGTCAATATGTACATTGTATCTCTTAACAAGCAAATATGTCAAATGCGTTTGAAACAATGCAATTTTTATCTGCAACTTAAGAAGTTAATTTTTTTTTAAATTTGTATTGTAACCTATTCAGGACGTAGCCATCAACCCAACATTTTTTGGCCGTAGTGTTTTTCTAGACAATATAGATACGTTCAGTAGTTTGCCATTGCCATTGGGCGTTCCGGATTCTCAAATGCATGTGGCAGGAATTGAGCTTGGTACTAGGGCGTAACAGAGGCGCTTCGTACCATTTCGCCACAGAGCCGGACAAGAAATTAATATGTAACATTTATTTGTTAAAATAATCATACGAAACACTACCTCGTATCGACCGATCGATTTATACCGAATCCCAGTTGCTTATGTTCAGTAAAAACCGTGTGGTATTCTGGGCTAGCGTTGTGAAGGTCATAAATCACGTCGACCTTGTACGTGATTTTTTTTGCGTAGCATGGAATGGTGGAGCTAGTTGACAATTTCATCTCTCTTGTTACATTCTGATATGTTACTCTACATCTTCCTTTATTACATACTGATCGCTCGTGTGTTGCCGGGGCCCAAAAGTGGAGCAAAGAATAGCAACACTGTTTACCTTCCACGCATGTCGTAAAAGGCGACTAAGGAGGTTATGGGATGGAGTTGGCTGTCCCTTTCCATATAGGGTCACTGACCCAAAGCCATGCTGAAGTCGGATGTGTCAGGCCGAAAGGCACATATATCGCAGCAATGTAGTAAAGCATGACGCAACGAAATCCGTTCTCCGGACTACATCCTGCTAATCTGCAGGAGTTTGAGAATGAACGCAGAAGAAGAAGATGAAGAAGATGTACATACTGATATAGCATTCTACATCTCCCTTTGCCGCTTTATTGTCATTTTACTCTTTCTCCTTACCTGGTACATCAGTTAGAGGAGGTAAAGACAGCAAGGAAGGGAACTGATCACCGCGTCTAACATTTGCTGCGGCTTAGTACATGAAGATTTATCTTGATCCCCGACGGCAGTTTGCTGCCATGGGGGCTTATCTTTACTTTTACTCTTTCTCAATTCCTCCCTCCCTCCTCATCATATTTGTATAACTGCATAGCTCTCCTCTCTCTCTCTCTCTTCATCTCCCGCTTCTCTCTCACACTATTGCCGTATAGTTATGCCACTGCAAAAATTACCAACTATTGTGTAAGAATGAGTGGAGCTCATGGTCGCGTGGTTAGGACGCCGTTTCTGACACTTGCGGCCTCGGGTTCAATACATGGTTGTTTTTTTTCACGGATACACGGGTTCTTTCCGATACAAGTCCCGTCGTGTGCAATGTCAATGCGGCCTTTATTTCCACAGCCCATAGAAATCCCTTCTGCGATCCTTCATAGGAAAACATGCAGTAACAAAAGTTTAGTGCAAGAATAAGAATGAACAATGAAACTCTGATTTCATCTTTTGTTCTGTCCTCGACTAATGTGTACATGTTTCAGATCCATTGGACACTGTTGATTCATGTTTGATTTCCTCGATTAATATGTACATTAGTGATTCAGTTACCTTGGAGCCTAGATAGCAAACGTTCTGTACCGATTGAAATTTCACATTGTTCAGCGTGATGCCCGGTTATGTTTGATACGACCACAATTTTCTTGATATTTATTGTTAGCGAGAACAGGTCGAAAGTCGTTGACAATCTATTAATTAGTTCTTGCACCACTGTTTAATTATATTGTGTATAGGGTATAAACATATTCTCTATAGCTCATGGGTCTTGTATATGACTCAGAGAGTATAAACATCACGTAGTCGTGCATATTGCACTACCTACCGTCATCATTGATGCCAGAACCATGACACATGGGTTTTTGTAACATCATACAAAGATCCATTATGTCTCACATGACTGGTGCTCAAGATGAGCTTTCAATAGACATAACTATATAGACCTGTTTTTTCATGCCTAGGACATCACTGATGGCATAAGTGACAGATATGAACCACGGATCGTTAGATACAAGAATACGCTCCGGGCAACGTCACGGCAAGCGCCACTTATAGTATATATGATATAAACACAAACATTTCTGGGATATACTTTATTTTACATACATGTTATAGCTATAACTGTGAAAGTTGTCTCCAGAAACTTTCTCCATACATTTGCGCACCAGAACGTTGCAGCCAGTTTTTAAAGTTTTCATCACTAGACGCAGTAACTCGTAAACATTTGCGCTCCAGAAAGCATCAATCCTGGCCAGTAATGGATACCTATGCCAATGATCTTTCAGGAGACAGTCACGACAGTCATTACACTTAATAGAAGGTGCAGAGAACGTAGCACTGTGAGCGTGGGTGCTGAGATCAAGGCACTCATCTGCGAACATGCCAGTGATACAGATGTTGTGATCTACGCAAATGTGTCAGTCATCTGCCACCAGCCGTGCGCATGGACCTTTACTTCCAGATCACAAGGAAGAACAGTACACGAAGCCAGTGGGCCTTTTGCGCAACAATATGTAGTTTAACGATGGAATTGTTTGCCGTAATGCAAGCACTACGCTGGCTAAAATCGAAGCCTATACCCGTACCTGCACACTAGGTGACTTAATGGATATGATTCAGAAAGTGAAAACAGGTGACGCATATAGGCGCTGTGTGGAATCATCAGAAAAAGCTAAATGTATGGAGTAGACATACTCATTCCTCTTCGTGAGTCCGCACGATTAGAGGATTCTGAAATACATGAACATAAGTCAATATTGAGATTGCGCGATTTTGGAGTGGCCGTAGAGAACACCTAATAAATAATTCAAATACGGCACTGAACAACATAGAACCGGAACCATCAGTCGCTATACTCTGTAAGATTTACTGAAATGGAAATCTGAGCACCTATGGTCATTTCCGGTGTGCGAATAGGATGATCGACATACCTAATCTAATCTAATAATTGAGAAACGTCAGAAAATTGAAAAAATGTAAAGCTTCCTCTAACTTATAAATAATAAGGTAAAGTTTCCTCTAACTTATAAATAATAAGGTAAAGTTTCCTCTAACTTATAAATAATAAGGTAAAGTTTCACAGTAACATTTAATCCTGTAGCATATCTCTGTATTTGGAGAACACGTATAAATAAATGAGAAGGGTACAAGTTTAACAAGATGGAAAGTGATACTAGTGAAAACAGAGATGAATGATAATATGATTATGGAAGTGGATACAGATATTGGAAAATGAAGATATTGTAAACAATACACAATTAATACACGTGAAAAATACAGATCAAATTTATCAGCAAGCAATAATATAGTTTGTCATATTATTTAGTTAAATAGAGAACAAATCGACGCTTCTAGAACAAGGAATTTATCAATCAATCAATCAATCAATCAATCAATCGTCATGTCCAATGCCGTAGGTGATCATATTTATTTTCACAACTGTCTCTTGTATTGTTAACAAATCAGTTGGTCACTTTCTCATGTGCTACAATGACAATGCATACATCAACTGGTCATTATTCACGTACTTGGAATTGCATGCCAAAAATAACTAAGGCGACTCCAGGTATATACATAATGACCAATCGAAACCCAACATTGATCCCATCCGGTCACGTGACCATTCTAGATAACAGGTCTTAACATTGGAGACGGAGACGACTTGTGTGCTTACCGCCCATGCTTCATATCTATAATAAAATATTTGTTTCGCTATTCTTCTTATTCTTCTGCGTTCGCTCTCATATAACCACAACTAATATTTCGTGTGATTTCCGCCGAGGAGCGTGAAGTACGTTGTGCTGCAAGTTCCACAGTAGAACTGTGATTATTTGCACCCCGGTTGCCCACTTGTGGTCAGGACGTCCGAGGTCCAGCATATCCGTTTTCGTCATTCCTTTATTTCGGGTTTGGTCCCTAGTCCGTGACAGCCTCTATCTGTCGCCGGGCACGCTGGTGTGTAGTACCTCTTCGCCAAGACGCCTGTCGAGCGCGTCTATCTGGCACGAAGTGCTCCACCGTCCATGAATCCTTCTCGTGCAATTGGACAAACTCTGCCTGTGTCCATCGGGTACTGAACCGTTTCTCATCGTCGAGCCTGGTTCCGTATGAGGAAGAACTCGCCAGAAGTTGGACCATGGCTCGTTCGCCCTCCTACCCGAGGCGTCATTCATAGACATCTTGTACCCCTCGCACAAGTTTGAGTCTCACACCACGCGTTTGAGAGCAAAGCGTTCTCGAGCTGAGCAATCTTGTCCCAATAGCACCTGGCCCATCAGGTACTGAACCTTTTCTCGCTGTAAGTGTATTTCCGGTATAGGAAATTTTGACAGTAGAGTTGGGCCAGGACTGCCATCTTTGTCCCTTTCTTGCCTAAGCCCATCGGGTTCGGAGCCCTTTCTCTTCGCGAGCATATTCCCGGTATAGGAAGGCTCGACAATAGAGTTAGTTTAAGTCTTCTTGCTTTTCCGAACGCCCACGATTGGGTCTTGGTCTCTGTCTATAAGGATCACAGGTAACTAGAAGCTCATCTCGAGCTAACAGAGCTTATAGTTACCCTTTCCTAGGAACTTTTCATTTGCAGTTCGCGCTGCCCTTTGGCGTTGTTCTGCCATTTCATTATGTCATTGTACTCATTATGACATATTTGTTTCTTTCCATGTATCCACCTTTACGTGCCTTTTACATTGGCCGCCCCTCCAATGTTTTGACTGGACTAACAGGTGTCACTGTATGTCGACAGTGTCGCTGTATGTGGTGATACAAATGGTGTCGGAGATATTGTCTGTCTCTTTTGCAGTCAAATCTCTTTCCATCTGCTTCCTCCACGTTCTCGGACACGATCCCCAAATGATTTGGCCAGAATCAGCTCGAGCAGCTGTTTTCTGTTACCAGGGTGCACCGCGAGGAGGTACATTTGGGATCTTGGTTATCTCCTAACCCTGGGTCCGCCTATAGCAATGCGTTCCCTTTGCACCCCTGTTTCGCTATAATATCCTAGCACTCGAATTCGCACATACATAGATGGTACTCCATTTGATAGAATATTTATCATTTTTTAGATGCTGATTTGACTTGCACTATTCTACTAGTTAACAAAAAAAATAAAACACACACATAAAATAGAACACACCGTTTAGAATGTGTATAAAACACATAAATCTAAATGATGTGATTCGGCGAACGTTAAATGTGATAAAGGTTTTTAAGGATCCCGTTTATGGAACTTTTTGAAAAGAAAAAAATGACATAGAATTAAAATATTAGTTCCATATTTTCAAATGCTCCTCCAATCCCACGGGACTCTGCGGTGAAAGGAAAATGGCTATCTATGTGAAGTATGTCTTTCCTGACGCTAACCTGCATATCATTTCGTTCTGACCAGACCATCTGGAACTGTAGATATGATTGAAAACATTCATCATGTATATGATGGGGAATTATACAAACCAAACCATTTATAGAAACAGCTCCTTGATGCAGTGTTTATCTTATATTGATCAGCCTTAAGGTGAAGGCTGACCTATAGGCTACCTGGTCTCTGGAATTCATTGTCGCAATATGATAATGCTGTTCTTCTAGAGGGGTCAAAGAAATGTAACTATTTAGGTGGTCTCTAGTGGGGTACTAGAAAAATATATATCTCTAGTGGGGTACTAGAAAAATATATATATATATATCTAGTGGGGTGCTACAAAAATATTTACCTACGCTGCGCTTGAATAGAGAAAACATTTTGCCAACCATTTTTGTCTTTGAAAGTTATTATCTCATGAAACATCTTTTGCATTGTTCCCTTTCTGTGTTCCCCCTCCAGTAGACGTGTCGTTGTCTCCCCGCCATAAAAAGTATGTGGCCGCCATATAATACCATATAACACACGCTGAGAAGAAATGTTATAGAGAACGATGGGAATGACAAGATTGTTGATATAGCTTTAATGTCGATGTGGACACAAGATTGTAGAGAAATCTTTAAGGCTGAGGTGGACACAAGATTGTAGAGAAAACTTTAAAGCTGATGTGGACACAAGATTGTAGATAAAACTTTAAGGCTGATGTGGACACAAGATTGTAGAGAAGACTTTAAGGCTGATGTGGACACAAGATTGTAGAGAAAACTTTACGGCTGATGTGGACACAAGATTATAGAGAAAACTTTACGGCTGATGTGGACACAAGGTTGTATAGAAAACTTTAAGGCAGAGATGGACACACGATTGTAGAGATATCTTTAAGGCTGAGGTGGACATAACAATGTACATATAGCTTTAAAGCTAAGGTGGACACAATACGAGCGTGGGTCACACCCATCCCACCAACCATTTGTACTGGCTCACCATGGTTGGTTAAAGGTGCTATATGAACTGACATAGAAAAATAGAATCTAGTAATATATACTGCAAAGCAGTAAAACCAAATAATTTGTAGTGTACCAGAGCACTATAACCACATAGATTGTTGTGTACCAGAGTAATAAAACCAAATAGATTGTAGACCCCATCCCACATGTCAAGTATTGAATCTGTCTCGCTGACTTACAAGAGTTGCCGACGTCCGCTTTAATATCATGTTACAAACGCTAGTAAAAGATTTGCTATACTGCATGGATTAACATGTTAAATTGCTATACTGCATGGATTAACATGTTAAATTGCTATACTGCAAGGATTAACATGTTAAATTGCTATACTGCATGGATTAACATGTTAAATTGCTATACTGCATGGATTAACATGTTAAATTGTTATACTGCATGGATTAACATGTTAAATTGTTATACTGCATGGATTAACATGTTAAATTGTTATACTGCATGGATTAAGATGTTAAATTGCTATACTGCATGGATTAACATGTTAAAATGAATCTCAGAAATTAGAGATTCTGACCACGCAGTTCACTTAACAGCAGACGAAGATGGTCTAAAGTAAATTTTACTATCAGCAACATAATACAGTAGATCCCAAAACCTGTTCTTAAATGTGAAGAAAACAAAAATTATGACAACGGATAAAGTAAATGTGCAACCAAAACTAATAATTGACAATTTCTAACTAGAGGACGTAACAAATTTCCAGTATTTGAGCACAGACATAAAAAGCTCATGACACTGCTCTGTAGAAATCTGGAGAAGAATAGCAAAGACGACATTCAATTTTGCCCAAATGAAAAATCTTTGGTAATATACCAGCAGCATAGCCAAACTATGTATGATCAGAACATGCGTATTTCCATTGGCAATACACGGTTGTGAGACATGGACAGTAAATAAAACAGTAACAAAATGAATCGCTGATTTCGAAATGAGATGCTACAGAAGCATTTTACGTATACCATGAACAGTTAAAAGACAAATCAAGATCATTAAACGTCACAGAGGGCTGGCTCCTTAAAGTTGTTTGTTATGTTTTGTTTTTGAGACATATAAAGAGACACAACAGCATTAAAAGAGTAACTGCTTTACGGTAGACCTAACGACATCAATGGAAGAGGGCGCCCTAGACGACGACTGCGCGATGATATATGAGATTGTTTAAACATGTCTCTAGCTGCGGCAGCTCAACGCGTCCAGAGTCGCGGAGCGTCCATAAGGAAGACCACGTCCTGAAAGAATATGTCACATGATGCTGAGGTTAACATGTGTTACAAATACCAACACCTAATAAAAAATATGCTAAATTATACTTTACTTTTATTTATATAATTAATTATAATTAATTTTACTAAAATTAATACATGCGAAAACGTGTGACGTTTCGATCTCAGATCTTCATCTGAAACAATATAATAAAATGTTAGATCTCATCTCGCTGTTTAGTAATTATATACTGGTAAAATAAACATACTCTACGATGTCCTAGCTACTTTCATTTAATGTCTGGACATTTTTTAACAGTATTTCTTAGTTTTAACTCAAACAGATTATGTCCGGGAATGAGGATTGTCAGACATCAGCTATTGACCTCTACTGATATCAAACTACTTCACCGTGTCACATGTACTGGATCACATAAATAGCTTACTAAGATTTTTAGTTGTGTTTCTTAATGTTTTCCCGTCAAAGTAAATCTCAGGATGTTCATTTCGCATGATAAATATAGCTAATGTAGGATGACATTGGCGTATCTTACATACACATCCGAGTCGTCGACATTGTAACATTTATATGGCTTACTGTTAGCAAGACATAGACTCACGGTTATCAAATGTAGGCTGTATTTATTGCGATATGTATAATCCTTTAATCCTGTATTTTACTGGTAACGTGAAAGATGGATAAAATGCCCACTTAGAATCGTTAATATCAGGATTGCGCATATTCAAGAATTTAAGCGTTTCAACCAACATTATGTGTAAGCGACATATAAGTATGGAGATTACTGTCCCGCACCTCCAATTGCGACTGCACTGCTAGAACAAAAACATAACGTGGGTTTACCAACGTACGTATCACGAAATCGAATGAGGAACTTTTATTTTTCAAAGAATCATTAACCCTTGCCTCCATCTTCAAATGTATCTATGACATTTGTTAATATACGTAATATAGATACTCATCATCTAGAGCTGACAATAATTTAGTGTGTAATAGTGAATTATGTTCACTTCTAATCTTATCTATTTATCTAAATGTATCATCACTATTTTGTTGTTGTTTTTTTCTAACAAAGCTACTCACATGCGTAACTGCATTTAATATATCACTGCAATATATTGCTGTCATACATTACTGTCATACACTACTGTCAAACATTTATCGTCAAAACTTATTCCGATAGGTGAATAGTGAAAGCAACTGATAACGGAAATGTATGTGTAAGTGCAAAGAGAGAAATAAAATCGATCGATATTTCGATCAAAAGACCTTTATCAAGATTTACTTGTTTAAAAACCCGTCTTAGTGAATACAACGCACATGGCTCACCCACAACACACTGTGATGCTCTAATATCTTACAATACCAAAATAATATCGTTTTTACCCCAATTTCCTATCTCCTTTATTGGTCTTTTCATAAGAATCCTCCTCTCCGTATAATTCTTCTCCCACCTCCTTGTTACTCTTTAAACTAAGTCACCCTGCTTCCCTCACTCGGGTACATTTCATACTAAAAAAATCGAGTATCATCGTTTGATGAAATGGAACAACTTCTGAACAATAAACAGTGCCAGCAGTATCCACTGAATCAATAACATAATCAAATATTTGAAACCAGCTGGAATGCTATTCATGTTTTCACTCTAACCGTCACGTTCTGGAATATTTCCAATAATCATAACGGAGATGATCATATCTGGTTACATGTGTTCAGCTTTCACCGCCTCATCAATCTGATCAGAATAATCAATAGAATCTTACAGGACACAATCTAACAAATGTGCTGGTCGCATAGACTAAACAATCTAACAAATGTGCTGGTCGCATAGACTAAACAATCTAACAAATGTGCTGGTCCCATAGACTAAACAATCTAACAAATGTGCTGGTCGCATAGACTAAACAATCTAACAAATGTGCTGGTCGCATAGACTAAACAATCTAACAAATTTGCTGGTCGCATAGACTAAACAATCTAACAAATGTGCTGGTCGCATAGACTAAACAATCTAACAAATGTGCTGGTCGCATAGACTAAACAATCTAACAAATGTGCTGGTCCCATAGACTAAACAATCTAACAAATGTGCTGGTCGCATAGACTAAACAATCTATTTATGATATATCTGGAACATGTCATTTATATGCTATTGTTTTTAAAGTGTAATTGAATGTTCAATCATCACTATATATTTCATTAGCTTTGAAAGTGTTACGTAACATTTCTTGAACTAGTTCATGTTTCGAAATCGTATCCAAGTTCAAACGAGTCGGAGCTATTTCACTATCGCACTAACCACTCTGCTACTGATACCGACAAACTATGGATGACATATCGTGTATTCGACAATGATTTTCGGCGTTTGTTGAATTATTAGAAACAGTTTTCAAGTTTCAGTAATATTACCAGCATTATGTGAAACAGGGGCAAAGGCCGACCAAGACGCCGTTGGACAAAAGACATTCAACAATGCCTGCGCATGTCACTGGAAGATGTAGGACAACTTGCTCAAGACCGCGGAGAATTCAAGAAATCCATAGGAAAGACTAAGTTCTGGAAAGAATATGCCACTTGATGATGATTATGTGAAACGGATAGACCTCAGCAGCATTCAAACCACGACCATTATTTTGTTTGAAGTTGAAATTATTAAACTGCTTCACTAACTCTCCACCACAGCCCGCTAATCATAATACTAATTCTAGAACGATATCTACATGAGCTTATGAGTGAATGAAAAAAAGCAAGGATGTGTGTGAACTAGTGCAATTATGCAATAATGTGTGTGAACTAGTGCAATTATGCAATAATGTGTGTGAACTAGTGCAATTATGCAAGGATGTGTGTGAACTAGTGCAATTATGCAATAATGTGTGTGAACTAGTGCAATTATGCAAGGATGTGTGTGAGTCAGTGCAAATGTATAAGGATGTGTGTGAGTGGAAACATGCGAGGATGTATACGAGTGCACATATACAAGGATGTGTATGAGTGCACATATACAAGGATGTGTATGAGTGCACATATACAAGGATGTGTGAATGTGAATGGAAATATGCATGAATGTGTATGAGTCAGTGCAAATATGCAAGGTTGTGTGCTAGTGAGTGCAAATATGCAAGGTTGTGTGCTAGTGAGTGCAAATATGCAAGGTTGTGTGTAAGCCAGTGTAAATATGGTAGAGTGTGTGTGAGTCAATGCACGTATGTAAGGAAGTGTGTGAGTCTGTAAAAACATGCATGGATGTTTGAGAGTTAGTGCAAATATGCAAGGATGTTTAAAAGTAAGTGCAAATATACTAAGATGTGTGTGAATCAGTGCAAATATGTAAGGATGTGAGTGAGTAAGTGCACATATGCAAGGATGTTTGTGAGTTAGTTCAAATATGCAAGGATGTTTGTGAGTTAGTTCAAATATGCAAGGAGCAAGGATATACGGAGTCTGTGCTAATATGCAAGGATATTTGAGAGTGAGTGGCAATATGCATGGATATATGGGAGTCAGTGAAAGTTGCAAGTATGTGTGTGAGCCAGTGCAAATATGCAAGAATGTGTGTGAGTCAGTGAAATATGCAAGGATGTGTGCAAGTGAGTGGGCACTTATTTGTAGCCCTGGGTAAATAATTTAGTTGTATGAATTTTGTGAGTACGTTTGATATACTGCATTGTTGTAGCACCATTGATCATTAATTACACGGGGCATTCAGAAAATATTGCCTAGGTTGTTTTAGGGTAGTCCATTACAAGTTAGTACTTCCTTGGTTGTTGTATTATTGTGTATGCTCAATAAAAGATAGTACTAACTTGGTTGTTGTTTTTTTGTGTATGTCCAACATAAGACAGTATTTCCTTGGTTGTTGTCGTTTTGTGCACGTTCAATATAAGACAGTACTTCCTTGGTTGTTGTATTATTGTGTATCTCCAATATAAGACAGTACTTCCTTGGTTGTTGTATTATTGTGTATCTCCAATATAAGACAGTACTTCATTGGTTGTTGTCGTTTTGTGCACGTTCAATATAAGACAGTACTTCCTTGATTGTTGTATTATTGTGTATGTTCAATAAAAGACAGTACTTCCTTGGTTGTTGTATTTGTGTGTATGTCCAATATAAAACAGTACTTCCTTGATTGTTGTATTATTGTGTATGTTCAATAAAAGACAGTACTTCCTTGGTTGTTGTATTATTGTGTATGTTCAATAAAAGACAGTACTTCCTTGGTTGTTGTATTTTTGTGTATGTTCAATATAAGACAGTACTTCATTGGTTGTTGTCGTTTTGTGTATGTTCAATATAAGACAGTACTTCCTTGATTGTTGTATTATTGTGTATGTCCAATATAAGACAGTACTTCCTTGGTTGTTGTATTATTGTGTATGTCCAATATAAGACAGTGCTTCCTTGGTTGTTGTATTATTGTGTATGTTCAATAAAAGACAGTACTTCTTTGGTTGTTGTATTATTGTGTATGTTCAATAAAAGACAGTACTTCCTTGGTTGTTGTATTTTTGTGTATGTCCAATATAAGAAAGTACTTCCTTGGTTGTTGTATTATTGTGTATGTCCAATACAAGACAGTACTTCCTTTGGTGTTGTATTATTGTGTTATGTTCAATATAAGACAGTACTTCCTTGGTTGTTGTATTATTGTGTATGTCCAATAAAAGACAGTACTTCCTTGGTTGTTGTATTATTGTGTATGTCCAATATAAGAAAGTACTTCCTTGGTTTTTGTATTATTGTGTATGTCCAATACAAGACAGTACTTCCTTTGTTGTTGTATTATTGTGTTATGTTCAATATAAGACAGTATTTCCTTGGTTGTTGTATTTTTGTGTATGTTCATTATAAGACAGTACTTCATTGGTTGTTGTCGTTTTGTGTATGTTCAATATAAGACAGTACTTCCTTGATTGTTGTATTATTGTGTATGTCCAATATAAGACAGTACTTCCTTGGTTGTTATATTATTGTGTATGTCCAATATAAGACAGTACTTCCTTGGTTGTTGTATTATTGTGTATGTTCAATAAAAGACAGTACTTCCTTGGTTGTTGTATTATTGTGTATGTTCAATATAAGAAAGTACTTCCTTGGTTTTTGTATTATTGTGTATGTCCAATACAAGACAGTACTTCCTTTGTTGTTGTATTATTGTGTTATGTTCAATATAAGACAGTATTTCCTTGGTTGTTGTATTTTTGTGTATGTTCATTATAAGACAGTACTTCATTGGTTGTTGTCGTTTTGTGTATGTTCAATATAAGACAGTACTTCCTTGATTGTTGTATTATTGTGTATGTCCAATATAAGACAGTACTTCCTTGGTTGTTATATTATTGTGTATGTCCAATATAAGACAGTACTTCCTTGGTTGTTGTATTATTGTGTATGTTCAATAAAAGACAGTACTTCCTTGGTTGTTGTATTATTGTGTATGTTCAATATAAGACAGTACTTCCTTGGTTGTTGTATTATTGTGTATGTTCAATAAAAGACAGTACTTCCTTTGTTGTTGTATTATTATGTATGTTCAATAAAAGACAGTACTTCCTTGGTTGTTGTATTTTTGTGTATGTCCAATATAAGAAAGTACTTCCTTGGTTGTTGTATTATTGTGTATGTTCAATAAAAGACAGTACTTCCTTGGTTGTTGTATTATTGTGTATGTTCAATAAAAGACAGTACTTCCTTTGTTGTTGTATTTTTGTGTATGTCCAATATAAGAAAGTACTTCCTTTGTTGTTGTATTATTGTGTATGTCCAATACAAGACAGTACTTCCTTGGTTGTTTTATTAGGGTCTATACCAATATAAGAAAGGGCAACCTTGGCTGTTATATTAGGGTGTATGTCCAATATGATGATGCTGTTTCTCCCTCGCAAACGGAGATAAGCGTGGCATGAAAAACAATAAATGTGATGAGCAAGTAAAAAAAAACATTTGTGGTTGTCTAATTGTGTTTGTGAGTTCGTAGATGCCCGATGTGTCCGATTAGTGTCAGGAAAGATCTGTTGCAGTGCATGCAGGAGTGTAGATGGTTCGGGGTAGGAGAGTTTTCGGATTTGTACTTCCGCTTCTGGTGCTTGTAAATTGCCTGCAGTGTTCTTTCTTTTTCAAATTTAAAATTTATCTGTGGGTGCCAAGGTGAGCGATCAAGGGATTTAGTCTCACAGGAGCTAGGATCGCTGCAAAGTGTTTGAAAGAATTTCTTATGTAATCTTTAAAACGTGTTTTCTGCCCTCAGCTTGAACGTTTACCATCGCACAGCCCCTCATAGAATAATCTCTTTGGAAGGCGCTTTCTCTGGCATACATACGATGTGGCCAGTCCAACGTTGTTGGGACCTAATCAGAAGAGCATGGATGCTTTTCATACGTACTTTTGAAGCATTTCCGTGTCTGGAACTCGATCCTGCGAACGTACTGCCATGAGGTTTCTTAGGCACCGAAGGTGGAAAGAGTTAAGCTATCAAGCGTGTCTCGCATAGACAGTCCAGGATTAACGTAGCATAAAGGAGTGTTGGTAGAACCACTGCGCGGTGCACGTCCAACTTTGCTGTCAAACTGAGACCACTCCTGATCCAGACGTTGGCACGAAAACTCTTGAATGCCACACTGGCGCGAGCAATACGCAGGACAACATCCATCCTCTTTCATTGTCACAATTTGCGATAGAATGCTTTCGGGATATACAAACGTATTGCCAGTACATGTGTGTATCCAATATGTACAATGTACATGTGCAGCCTTGATTGCTGTGTTAGGGTTATGCGCAATATAACAGAAATACAACCTTGATTGCTGTGTTAGGGTTATGTGCAATATAAGAAAGTGAAGTTAATGAATGAAATATATATATCAGCATCGTCTGACCACTGCTGGAGAACGAGAAAGAAATCGAATGATTGCAAGTTGATACACCTTGAGTAAAAATAATACAGATTGGTCGATGTGAAGAGGCATAACTGGAATGGTTTCTACAGCTCAGGCACGGAAGAATATGTTGTACCGTGTTCACCTGTGTTTCTGAGCCTTCGTATCATTGATCCATATTCCGTAACTATGGTAGCAGCGCAGCACACCTAGATTAGATCATGTGTCCCCTTGTCATATGAATCGTGTTTGACCTTTGACTGTTCCAGATGTCTGCACGATACGGCTATCATAGTGTGACATGTTTCTTTCTTTGTTAGTTTCCCCTCGCACTACGATTTGATCTCTATCGAGAGTTGGCGTAAGTTGTAAAACAAATACGTGTCAAATGAATGAATTTAGTTCACATTCTGCCAGCTATCGTATCTTCTGCATTCGTTCTCAAAAATCCTGCAGATTAGCAGGATGTAGTCTGAAGAACGGAATTCGTTGTGTCATGGTTTACAGCATTGCTGCGACATCTGCGCCGTTCGACCTACACATCCGACTTCAGCATGGCTTTGGGTAACTGGCCCTATATGGAATGGGACAGCCAACTCCATCCCATAACCTCCTTAGTCGACTTTTAGGACATGCGTGGAAGGTAAACAGTGTTGCTATTCTTTGCTCCCCTTTCGGACCCCGACAACATCCGGGTGAACTATCGTATTATTTGTCTATAACTTATCGATGCTTCATATTTATATTAATCATTTGCCCATGATACTGGTAGACATATCTTGAATGTACTATAGGTGATACTGGTAGACATAGGCATATCTTGAATGTACTATAGGTGATACTGGTAGACATATCTTGAATGTACTATAGGTGATACTGGTAGACATATCTTGAATGTACTATAGGTGATACTGGTAGAAATATCTTGAATGTACTATAGGTGATACTGGTAGACATATCTTGAATGTACTATAGGTGATACTGGTAGACATATCTTGAATGTACTATAGGTGATACTGGTAGACATATCTTGAATGTACTATAGGTGATACTGGTAGACATATCTTGAATGTACTATAGGTGATACTGGTAGACATAGGCCTATCTTGAATGTACTATAGGTGATACTGGTAGACATATCTTGAATGTATTATAGGTGATACTGGTAGACATATCTTGAATGTACTATAGGTGATACTGGTAGACATATCTTGAATGCACTATAGGTGATACTGGTAGACAGATCTTGAATGTACTATAGGTGATACTGGTAGACATATCTTTAATGTACTATAGGTGATACTGGTAGACATATCTTGAATGTACTATAGGTGATACTGGTAGAAATATCTTGAATGTACTATAGGTGATAATGCTAGACATATCTTGAATGTACTATAGGTGATACTGGTAGACATATCTTGAATGTACTATAGGTGATACTGGTAGACATAGGCCTATCTTGAATGTACTATAGGTGATACTGGTAGACATATCTTGAATGTACTATAGGTGATACTGGTAGACATATCTTGAATGTACTATAGGTGATACTGGTAGACATATCTTGAATGTACTATAGGTGATACTGGTAGACATATCTTGAATGTACTATAGGTGATACTGGTAGACATATCTTGAATGTACTATAGGTGATACTGGTAGACATATCTTGAATGTACTATAGGTGATACTGGTAGACATATCTTGAATGTACTATAGGTGATACTGGTAGACATAGGCCTATCTTGAATGTACTATAGGTGATACTGGTAGACATATCTTGAATGTATTATAGGTGATACTGGTAGACATATCTTGAATGTACTATAGGTGATACTGGTAGACATATCTTGAATGCACTATAGGTGATACTGGTAGACATATCTTGAATGTACTATAGGTGATACTGGTAGACATATCTTGAATGTACTATAGGTGATACTGGTAGACATATCTTGAATGTACTATAGGTGATACTGGTAGACATATCTTGAATGTACTATAGGTGATACTGGTAGACATATCTTGAATGTACTATAGGTGATACTGGTAGACATATCTTGAATGTACTATAGGTGATACTGGTAGACATATCTTGAATGTACTATAGGTGATACTGGTAGACATATCTTGAATGTACTATAGGTGATACTGGTAGACATATCTTGAATGTACTATAGGTGATACTGGTAGACATATCTTGAATGTACTATAGGTGATACTGGTAGACATATCTTGAATGTACTATAGGTGATACTGGTAGACATAGGCCTATCTTGAATGTACTATAGGTGATACTGGTAGACATATCTTGAATGTATTATAGGTGATACTGGTAGACATATCTTGAATGTACTATAGGTGATACTGGTAGACATATCTTGAATGCACTATAGGTGATACTGGTAGACATATCTTGAATGTACTATAGGTGATACTGGTAGACATATCTTTAATGTACTATAGGTGATACTGGTAGACATATCTTGAATGTACTATAGGTGATACTGGTAGAAATATCTTGAATGTACTATAGGTGATAATGCTAGACATATCTTGAATGTACTATAGGTGATACTGGTAGACATATCTTGAATGTACTATAGGTGATACTGGTAGACATATCTTGAATGTACTATAGGTGATACTGGTAGACATAGGCCTATCTTGAGTGTACTATAGGTGATACTGGTAGACATATCTTGAATGTACTATAGGTGATACTGGTAGACATATCTTGAATGTACTATAGGTGATACTGGTAGACATATCTTGAATGTACTATAGGTGATACTGGTAGACATATCTTGAATGTACTATAGGTGATACTGGTAGACATATCTTGAATGTACTATAGGTGATACTGGTAGACATATCTTGAATGTACTATAGGTGATACTGGTAGACATATCTTGAATGTACTATAGGTGATACTGGTAGACATAGGCCTATCTTGAATGTACTATAGGTGATACTGGTAGACATATCTTGAATGTATTATAGGTGATACTGGTAGACATATCTTGAATGTACTATAGGTGATACTGGTAGACATATCTTGAATGCACTATAGGTGATACTGGTAGACATATCTTGAATGTACTATAGGTGATACTGGTAGACATATCTTGAATGTACTATAGGTGATACTGGTAGACATATCTTGAATGTACTATAGGTGATACTGGTAGACATATCTTGAATGTACTATAGGTGATACTGGTAGACATATCTTGAATGTACTATAGGTGATACTGGTAGACATATCTTGAATGTACTATAGGTGATACTGGTAGACATATCTTGAATGTACTATAGGTGATACTGGTAGACATAGGCCTATCTTGAATGTACTATAGGTGATACTGGTAGACATATCTTGAATGTATTATAGGTGATACTGGTAGACATATCTTGAATGTACTATAGGTGATACTGGTAGACATATCTTGAATGCACTATAGGTGATACTGGTAGACATATCTTGAATGTACTATAGGTGATACTGGTAGACATATCTTTAATGTACTATAGGTGATACTGGTAGACATATCTTGAATGTACTATAGGTGATACTGGTAGAAATATCTTGAATGTACTATAGGTGATAATGCTAGACATATCTTGAATGTACTATAGGTGATACTGGTAGACATATCTTGAATGTACTATAGGTGATACTGGTAGACATATCTTGAATGTACTATAGGTGATACTGGTAGACATAGGCCTATCTTGAATGTACTATAGGTGATACTGGTAGACATATCTTGAATGTACTATAGGTGATACTGGTAGACATATCTTGAATGTACTATAGGTGATACTGGTAGAAATATCTTGAATGTACTATAGGTGATACTGGTAAACATATCTTGAATGAAATGTAGGTGATACTGGTAGACATATCTTGAATGTACTGTAGGTGATACTTGTAGACATATCTTGAATGTAATATAGGTGATACTGGTAGACATATTTTGAATGTACTATAGGTGATACTGGTAGACATATCTTGAATGTACTGTAGGTGATACTGGTAGACATATCTTGAATGTACTATAGGTGATACTAGTAGACATATCTTGAATGTACTATAGGTGATACTGGTAGACATATCTTGAATGTACTATAGGTGATACTGGTAGACATATCTTGAATGTACTATAGGTGATACTGGTAGACATATCTTGAATGTACTATAGGTGATACTGGTAGACATAGGCCTATCTTGAATGTACTATAGGTGATACTGGTAGACATATCTTGAATGTATTATAGGTGATACCGGTAGACATATCTTGAATGTACTATAGGTGATACTGGTAGACATATCTTGAATATACTATAGGTGATACTGGTAGACATATCTTGAATGTACTATAGGTGTTACTGGTAGACATATCTTGAATGTACTATAGGTAATATTGGTAGACATATCTTGAATGTACTATAGGTGATACTGGTAGACATATCTTGAACGTACTATAGGTGATACTGGTAGACATATCTTGAACGTACTATAGGTGATACTGGTAGACATATCTTGAATGTATTATATGTGATACTGGTAGACATATCTTGAATATACTATAGGTGATACTGGTAGACATACCTTGAATGTACTATAGGTGATACTGGTAGACATCACTTGAATGTACTATAGGTGATACTGGTAGACATATCTTGAATGTACTATAGGTGATACTGGTAGACATATCTTGAATGTACTATAGGTGATACTGGTAGACATATCTTGAATGTACTATAGGTGATACTGGTAGACATATCTTGAATGTACTATAGGTGATACTGGTAGACATATCTTGAATGTACTATAGGTGATACTGGTAGAAATATCTTGAATGTACTATAGGTGATACTGGTAGACATATCTTGAATGTACTATAGGTGATACTGGTAGACATTTCTTGAATGTACTATATGTGATACTGGTAGACATATCTTGAATGTACTATAGGTGATACTGGTAGACATATCTTGAATGTACTATAGATGATACTGGTAGACATATCTTGAATGTACTATAGGTGATACTGGTAGAAATATCTTGAATGTACTATAGGTGATACTGGTAGACATATCTTGAATGTACTATAGGTGATACTGGTAGACATATCTTGAATGTACTATAGGTGATACTGGTAGACATAACTTGAATGTACTATAGGTGATACTGGTAGACATATCTTGAATGTACTATAGGTGATACTGGTAGACATATCTTGAATGTACTATAGGTGATACTGGTAGACATATCTTGAATGTATTATAGGTGATACTGGTAGACATATCTTGAATGTACTATAGGAGATACTGGTAGACATATCGTGAATGTACTATAGGTGATACTGGTAGACATATCTTCAATGTACTATAGGTGATACTGGTAGACATATCTTGAATGTACTATAGGTGATACTGGTAGACATATCTTGAATGTACTATAGGTGATACTGGTAGACATATCTTGAATGTACTATAGGAGATACTGGTTGACATATCTTGAATGTACTATAGGAGATACTGGTAGACATATCTTGAATGTACTATAGGAGATACTGGTAGACATATCTTGAATGTACTATAGGAGATACTGGTAGACATATCTTGAATGTACTATAGAAGATACTGGTAGACATATCTTGAATGTACTATAGGAGATACTGGTAGACATATCTTGAATGTACTATAGGAGATACTGGTTGACATATCTTGAATGTACTATAGGAGATACTGGTAGACATATCTTGAATGTACTATAGGTGATACTGGTAGACATATCTTGAATGTACTATAGGTGATACTGGTAGACATATCTTGAATGTACTATAGGTGATACTGGTAGACATATCTTGAATGTACTATAGGTGATACTGGTAGACATATCTTGAATGTACTATAGGTGATACTGGTAGACATATCTTGAATGTACTATAGGTGATACTGGTAGACATATCTTTAATGTACTATAGGAGATACTGGTAGACATATCTTGAATGTACTATAGGAGATGACATCGTCATTGAAAGTTGTGTCCATAAATCATGGCAAAACTAGGCTGCAGAGTCCGACACAGATTAGAGCAATAAAACCATTCTGAAGGTCCCACATCCGAAATAACATATGTAGGGGTATCATATTTTTATCATGGAAAACCGTCAATTGTATAATAGACAGTTACTTCGCTGAACCATTTCAGTCTCTTTTAAACAAAATATATTTGACCACAGACTTTGATCAGAGTTTGGTTGACAGGTTGCTCAGAGTTTGGTTGACATGTTGCTCAGTTGCGACAATGAGTATCACTCATATTTCTCTCTCACCTGTATCTCTATCACAAATATGGACTTCGAAGATTCGTATCCATCAGGATCAAGTTACCATCTGTAGATAATGTAGCTTTAATCGAATTTGTCAAGACGGATGTAGGAGTGTCAGGTTGCACGTATACCGTAGTACTTTTTAGCAAGTATCTGCTATATGTAATGCAGAAGGAACTACAAGATCATCAAATATCACTATTAGTGGTAGATCACCAAATATCACTATTAGTGGTAGATCACCAAATATCACTATTAGTGGTAGATCACCAAATATCACTATTAGTGGTAGATCACCAAATATCACTATTAGTGGTAGATCACCAAATATCACTATTAGTGGTAGATCACCAAATATCACTATTAGTGGTAGATCACCAAATATCACTATTAGTGGTAGATCACCAAATATCACTATTAGTGGTAGATCACTTTATAGGCCTAGCTTGCGTTTATGCCGATGATATCGATCTCTTGGCTGTATTCTAGGAACTTAAGTCAAAGTTTGAAGACGTTTTTCGAAAATGTGACATGGAGATTCTTCTTCTTCTTTCTGTCCTCATGTACGTTTCGGTGTTGATGGGAGAGTGAGTGTGCGGCCTTTTGCCCTTCTATGTGCCTCATCCGCTGTTATATTTCCGAGTGTCTCTAATACACTATCTATCCACCTTTTACGAGGGCGTCCAATAGGTCGACTGTTTTAGTACCTTTTGTTAAGTGTTTTTTTGATAATAATATGCTCTGTCTGTCTGGTTATTCGTCCGTACCATTTAACTTGTTGTTTCTGTGTGTATTCTATTGCTGACTTGATCCCTAATTCTTTCCCTAGTGTTTCATTCCTGATTTTTGCATGGAGATTAACATTGATAAAAGCAGGTTTTTTGTGACTAGTGAAACCAAGCAAAATTCCACGACTATCTACTATTTGGTTTGCATGTCTATATTGTAGACCAGATTGTTTTGTTACTATGTAGCTACTGACGCCATATTTATTATTGTTAGTATGTAGAAACTGTAGTTTCACTTGCATTGGTAGTATGTAGGTATAAACGGACACAAACTGGAAGACCTTACCAGCTTCCCGAATATGTCATGATGACAAGTCGGAAAATGAGATCAAGTTAAGATTGGAGATTGTGATGACTGCCATGGCAAGGTTGAATATAATTTGAAAAAGTAACATCAGTAAGATAGTGAAGATAAATGTATTCAGATCACTAGTGCTGTGTACTTTTATACAGATGTAAATGTTTGACACTTAATGTCATAATTGTCAACAACAACAAAACTGTCAATACTGCATTTTACCAGTTCAGGTGTTGCAGGGAGGGGATTGAATAGCTGTGTGATAAAGGCCGCATGCTCTTGCTGTCGCCACGTCATATACAGGGTGAGTTTTTGATTTACCCTCCGACAGAAAAAAAACCCAGTCCTTACCGGGGATCAAACCCTAGACTTCACTCGTGTGAGACTAGCATTCTAACCTCTCGGCCATGCGCCACACGAAAAGAAGAATTCAGGTTTTTAAATACAAGTGCTACAGACATTTGTTATACAAAATACAAAACAAATAAATATATTCGTCCGGCAGCAATAAACAAACTCGAAGGTTATCAAGAATTACTATTGAAAAAGGTGAAAGGGTGCATGTGTGTATTGTTTCGACATGTAAAGACACACGGATCACTTTATAAAACTATTTTACAAGGCATAATCTAAGGTGGAAGAGAAGAGGCGGTGAAGAAAATTCGGGATTGACATAAAAGACTAGTATTGGCATGATTTTTTATACACGCATTTGAATTGTGACAGCATAAGTATTTGGGGAGCATTTTGTGTTGATTGAATGGAAAATGTACTTATTATTATTATTATTATTATTATTATTATTATTATTATTATTATTATTATTATTATTATTATTATTATTATTATTATTATTATTATTACGTAGTAATAGCCAACATGTAATTGTTCAGTTGTTGGAGTGCAGGTAACATTGCCACATCTTATTTGTTAGCAGAAAAGATCTGTAGCCATAATTTGTTTGTTAGTATGTAGATACTGTTACCATAATTGCATTGTTAGTATGTAGGTTGCTAAAGATATACTTTTATTAGTTATAGGTAGCTACTGTAGCCATAATTTAATATAACACACTTTATATTCCTGGTATGTAATACTACAAAACAGAGAATGATATTTAATACTACACAACAACTTAGTAAATAGTGTACTTTCCATCCCCTAACTTTAAAACAAAACTATGAGAAGCATTGTGGTGTTTCAAATAGTATCTTCCAATGTTATGTGAAGTCTGAGAAAAAAATGTGGTGTTTCAAATATAATCTTCCAATGTTATGTGAGCTATGAGCGAGAGGCAATAAGGTGTTTCAAATAGAATCTTCCAATGTTATGTGAGCTATGATGGGCATTGTGGTATTTCAAATAGAATCTTCCAATGTTATGTGAGCTATGATGGGCATTGCCGTATTTCAAATAGAATCTTCTAATGTTATGTGAGCTATGATGGGCATTGTGGTATTTCAAATAGAATCTTCCAATGTTATGTGAGATATGATGGGTATTGATGTATTTCAAATATGATCTTTCAAGTTTATGTGATCTATCATGGGCATTGTGGTGTTTCAAATATAATCTTCCAAGTTTATGTGAGCTATGATGGGCATTATGGTGTTTCAAATAGAATCTTCTAATGTTATGTGAGCTATGATGGGCATTGTGGTATTTCAAATGTAATCTTCCAATGTTATGTGAGCTATGATGGGTATTATGGTGTTTCAAATAGAATCTTCCAATGTTATGTGAGCTATGAGCGTGAGGCATTAGGGTGTTTCAAATAGAATCTTCCAATGTTATGTGAGCTATGATGGGCATTGTGGTGTTTCAAATAGAATCTTCCAATGTTATGTGAGCTATGGGCGAGAGGCATTAGGGTGTTTCAAATAGAATCTTCCAATGTTATGTGAGCTATGATGGGCATTGTGGTGTTTCATATATAATCTTCCAAGTTTATGTGAATATCTTACTCTTATGCTTTTGCTGTTCTAAACGAACATACCTTCGATAAACTTTTTTAAATAAAATGTCTCTAACACTTATATATATAAGTTTAGTCCATGACCCCATAGAACAACCGTTCATTCAATCATTCATTCATTCATTCACTTTCCTTTTGCGCTGAAGTTAGCGCATAGTGCAGAGGTCACATCTCTCCGATTCTGTCCGTTCAAAACTATTCTGTGCAGTTCTCGAATAGTATGAATATTGGTTGTTTTACTTTCTCTAAGTATTGTTCTTCTGGGTGTTTCTTTTGGTCTACCCCTGGCTCTTTTGCCTGTATGTATCCATTCAAGAGATCGGTGGTGTATTCTGATGGTGTATGCGCGTAGGACATGTCCGATGTAGGACCAACGGCGTTTTCTGATAACATCTGTGATGAAATTTTGATGTGTTTCTTCTCTGATTTTATCATTCGATTTGAATTCACTCCAATGGGTGTTAGTTATCCTACGAAGACATTTGTTCTCGAAACTCAGTAATTTCTTATCTGGACAACCTTTACAGCCCCAAAATTGGGATCGAGATACATACGTTGGAAACCCATGCTTTTAGGTTGTCATGTTCTAATTTACGTACCATAGAGATTATCAACCATTGATAACTATTAATAATAGTCAAATAAGTGTCGAAGACATAAGTAGAGACAATGTTAGACAAGGAAGATGATAATCTTTCTCTCCAATATTCCATAGAGCTCTACAGGAAACAGTACAAGAGCAACAACATCTTATATCCAAAACGACGAGGACTCGTTGAGACATACTTGACAGGACATCTTTGTTAGATTTCAAAAGCTTTCTCAGGTTGAGTCCCAAATGTGAAGATTTTCTCAAATTGCCATTGGATTGGCTTTACAATTTAGTATTTCGTGTTTAAATTGAACATTTCTTAAATGCTCGTGTATAAGTATTATTATGTAGTCAGTGAGATGTCGCATTCAAGAGTGAATTGTATAAGTATTATTATGTAGGCAGTGAGATGTCGCATTCAAGAGTGAATAGATTTGTTCATGACATCATTGTTGTAGTCTATATATATATTTCTGGTCAATATTTGATCAGCATCGGTATATATCTATATCTATCTATATAAATGACTAACTCCGTAATTAATGTTTTTATGTTTTTACGCTACTCTATTTCGTGACGTATACTGGTGAAATTTGCCAGTTATAAACCATTTCACAAAGAAGGCACTGGCGTTATCGAAAATCTAATTACTGTGCAGTTATGTGAGCTAGTTGTCCGGCATAAGCTGACCATTGAAATGATTGGTTAACCGTTTTCCTATGACCACTACGCAACCGTCTAACGAATGCACACAAATAATAATTATAATAACAATAACGGTTGCGTTATGTCAGCAAGAGAAAAGTTAGAGAATATTAGTTGAGAAAATTGTGAAATAACTTATGTTGGCATATTAACTTGAAAGTTATGATGTTGCTTATGTTGTCATGTTGACTGGAAAGTTTTGAAATAGTTTATGTTGGCATGTTGTCTGGAAAATTTTTTAATAGTTTATGTTGGCATATTGACTGAAAAGTTTTGAAATAGTTTATGTTGGCATGTTGACTAGAAAGTCTAGCAGAGTGCACCACCAAAACAAGAGAAGACAGATAATGTTGAAGGTCTGCGCAGCAAACCTTCGTTGCGGAGACGGCACTCAATGATGATTCACGGTTGCGTCAACGATAAATAATTATATTCTATTTTCTACGTCTACTTAGGTAGTTCTGTGTTTATTTTTTTCAGGAATGTGATAATAACGTTTTGCTAATCACTGAAGACATACATAATAACACATATAAATCAACGTTTCTACCAAAAGGCCTTATCGAGACAAAGATTACAACAAAATTAGAACATACAACAGAAAATGGACATTAAAGATATGGATATTGAGATTTGCATGTGTAATATAAGTTATTTATTTTTTCTCTTTCTTAATTTGAAACACTTGGGCATACACATATGAAAGTCTTTGATGAATAATTCAAGGCTATTTTTATTTTATTTTTTTGGGGTGGGGGGTGGGAGGTTTGTTACTTTAAGCGTATTGCTGTAAAATCAAGCTAGCTATGCCTTGGTCAGATCACATTGGCCTATTGTGTGTCCGAGATTCACATACATACTTTGTCGTAGAGCGGAAAGAGTGTGTAACAGTACTTTTTTTTTACTTATTCTCACCCTGACAACGCCGGGTATTCCTTATATATATATATATATAATGTCGCACATTTGTTGCATTATGCATATAGTACACAACAAACATACATGCAGACTGATAGACATACAACAGCATCAACACAAGATTATTTTTAAGAATAATACAATCACTTTCTATCTATATATATATATTGCTTCCGCACCGAATACAATATAGGGCAGAAAGCAGAGCTCTCCAGTTCAAACGATTATGCCAGTTTGTGTACATCTTGCATGTTGTTCAGACCCAAAGTCATATCCTCTGTGATTGTTGTTCTGCGAAGAGTCTCCCTTGGTCTTCTTTCTCTTTTGACAGCTAGTATCCATTTTAATACTTGTAGTGGCGGCCTTCTGTTTTCATTTATTTTAAATCCGATATAAGTCCATTCTATTCGTATTGCTGTTTGGTTTCTTTTCTTACTTGCTTGTTTGACTTGAATTCTTCCCGGTTAATATTTAAGAGTTTTCTAAGTAATTTTTTTTCAAATAAATTTAATTTCATCTCATGTGCTTATGTTGTTTTCTAACTTTCGGTACCATAACAATGACAACGATATAAGTGCTTAATTAACTGAAACAACGATATTGGTACTTCACGTTGTCAATAATCTAGAAATGGTACAACGTAACTCCTCTGTGTAATTTATTGCTTTAATCACTTGACAACGCTACATCTAGACACAAATATATGGAAATACAGTCGGATAAAATAGTTGCAAAAGGTACAATTCTAGACATCACATGAGGACTGTATCACGTAAAGAAACTCAAAACGAAGGCAATTGTGATTTAAGTTACCGGTCACAGCAATGAAGCTGTGATACTTTTTTATAACGATGAAATTCTCCAGACATTCAGAATTGGTCGAGAAGTCGACAGTTTAGACTAGTGAGATATAGATTGATTATAGAACTATATATGCGACTATGGTAAGTGGCTGTTACAGGAGAGGGATACCATTATAACAAAGCTAATCACTATGTCTGTGAAAATATAAGCAATTTTTAGTAACAGTCGCCTCTTTCTGTGAATCGTTGCTAAGACCATGTGTATATTGAAGTTGTGGACCATTGTGAAAATTATCCTAGAAAAGTTTCTTTTTCTGTGAGAATTTATTCAAAAACAGTAAATTCAAGCCATTTTTAGCAACATTTGCCTCTTTCTGTGACTGGCGGTGAATCCGTGTGTATCTAGAAGTCTTTTCGAGTATCAAGCTGTTGTTTTGTTAATTAAATCACACAGTTAAAATATTAGTCTTGTGAAGAGAACAAAAGTAATTTTCAATCAAGTAATACGGCATTGAAAAGCACGACAACTTTCTAGTGAATTAACTATTGGATCCCTAAAGACACATGAGATTTCATAGACAGTCATGACGTTATTTGTGAACAGTGAGAATTTATGTATTACTTAATATGTAATACCGTGTGATATAAACTAGCCGAATTTATTCTTAGTTCACTATTAGTTTATTTTCCATTGGAGGTCACGGACGACTCCTGGGGCTTCCATACTTCCACCAACAAGTTGTAAATTTAATTTAGATATATATATATATATATATATATATATATATATATATATATATATATATATATATATATATATATATATATATATATATATATATATATATATATATATATATATATATATATATATATATATGTTAGAAGTAATACCTTACGTTGTCAGGTGGTTTCTTTTTAAAAGTAATAATTTGTGTTTCTGACATTGGTCTGTTTCAGTGTCTACATATTAACCCCCCCCCCCTTCCCTACCAAAATAGCCTGTCTCAAGGATCGAATACCACATTCCCTCACAGTCCCTACTGTAATTCGTGCTTGTATGAAGTAAGCTATTCTCGACGCACGAAAAACAGCGTAAAATTGTAGTTTTATAAATATTGCACACCCCCATGCGTGTCATGTGACTTATATTTATGAACGTAGTGACAACAACATTTACTGGGGACTGTGACGATCGATTGATATGATATTAATAACAGACAGAAGGGGTGTGTCCTATACCCTCTATTTTTATAACATATATCAACCACATCTGTAAAAGGGCAAGTACCAACGAAGAAGATACGATAAAAGACAAATTAAACGAATTACTCTTTGCAGACGAACATGTATTAATAGCGACATCGGGAGAACTATTGCAAGAACATATGAACAGACTCCACACAACATGTCAAAAATTCAACAAGAAGATTAATATTGAAAAGACCGAACTAATGGTAATAGCAAAGAAAGAAATACATATACTATCTCCATTGATAATAAACACCTTAAACAGGTAAATGAGTACACTTACTTTGGAAGCATTATATCGAGTGAAGGGAAAAGCAGTAAAGAGGTACAAAATAGATGCAACAAAACATATCAACTCCTACTGCAGATGGCACGTGTTTTCAAGAACATAAATGTAAACATAGACACTAAAGTTGCATTATACAAGACTATTATTATTCCATTACTGTGCTACCAGTGCCAAACCTGAACAATGGCAGCACAAGACCAAAAAAATAGTGACAGAAGAAATGACATGTCTACGAAGAATACTTGGATTATCATTAAGAGATAGAATTAGAAACGATAACATCAGACAGATAGCCAAACCAATACCAGTATTGAAACACATCAAAAGACAACAGATCAAGTGTTTTTCACACGCTTCCAGGCTAACAATAGATAGCATGCCTCAAATGGCCATGACACATAGACATCACGGCTATAATGCCAAAGGCAGACCATGTAAATGATGGATCGCAGAATTCAAAGAAGCCACATGAAGAAGCCTACAAACAGAACACAAGAAGTATATATCCACAGAACTCTTCCACCCGTAATGCCGCAGAGCAAACAAGGGCCAAAGCGTATAGATAGATAGAACAGAGAGAAAGTCTGATATGAACAATAGTGGTAGATTTGCTCAGATACGCTACATTAGCAAAAGGCATGAAAAAAGAATAGTGAATCCGTTAATGCCGAGTAAACGTCGATATTATTTCTAGGTCTAATCATACCATTTGTGTATTTGATATTTTTACAGCGACCAGAAGTAAAATATTAACTAATTATTGCATTTCAGTGAGGTTGTGACGTATGAAGATTAAGGTCAAGAGAATATGCTGTCACATGGAGATTATTGCATCAATACTCGATCGATATCGATTTTGGACAATAATTGTCAGCTTTTAAGATTTATCATATCGATTATTATCTAATTAGTCTATGAGCCAAATTTCATTGGAATCTGTAACGCTGTTTATATTTATAAACTGGGTAGACACAATCATAGAGTTGCTGAGTTAATCATTTATATATATATATATATATATATATATATATATATATATATATATATATATATATATATATATAAAATTGTAACAAAACACACCACACTGAAATAATCAAGTAAGTAGAACTACCTTTTGGTTGCTCCAGCTACTCCAACTTTAGACTTGACTGTTGGAAGTGAGATCTTCGTTGTTGGACGAGGCTCTGGTTCCTGCACGGGCACAATCAGGACTGGGTTGTCTTCCATGATGGTGATATCTTCGTCTACTCGAGCCGATGCTTCTTGATATTTCTCTTGTCCCCTTTTATTGACACTTAGACTTCGCCTTTCTCCCATTGAGCAAGCCTGACCACTAGGACAGGACATACTAGTGGCCCCACGGGAGGGCGAAGAAGTGGTTGCAGGAGCCTCGCCGCGGGTTTTCTTTTTAGTCCCCGTAGGCGTAGAGCTCGGTGAGTGATGTGGTGTCCCACCTGACTGGTCCAGGGAATTTGTGGACAGCGGTGGTGGTGGTGGTGATGGTGTCGTTGTTGTTGTTGAGATGAACGAGCTGTTGCTGTTGTTGTTGTTCAGAATAGCAGCGTAGTCGTTTCCGAGTTCGGTGCTCCAGGTAATGCGGTGTTTCTTTTTGCTGTTAATGTTGTTGGGGATGTTGGACGACGTCGTGGATGGACGGAATGGTCGCTGAACAGTAGGAGATGAAGGAGAGGAAGAGGAGAAAGGAGACAAGGGAGGAGCGGTGGCGGATGAGGCCAGATGTGCAGGCGTGATCAGATCACATTGCAGGAGGAGGCGATGAAGACCACGTAAATGTTTCTCATAGCCAAAGCCAACAGCACGTGGAAGAACTGGACGCGGTATCTTAATGCTTGGATCTAGATGTCCTGCCAGACCTGACGTACTTCGATCTGAAGGAGATATGCGTTGTCTTTATTCCAGATATTAAGATAATTAGATAGCAAATATGTAGTGCTTAATTAACACCTTTTTTTCTTTGTCCCTTTGCTACTTATATCCTTTTTCTGGTTAAACACCTTTTGTTAACTATATCCACCTAAATCAGAACAGCTAAGATTACACAAGTGTTGTTCTATTTAGACACAATTACTGACTAAATTTACAACCAAGGATGAAATGTATTCCTCTTTAGATACAGTTCATTTATAGGACACAGTAATTACAATGAATAAATCTGTTCTTAAAGCACATTACATCAATGAGCAGCTGTATAGCATCGAGGACGATTTATCTGTGGACACAAGTCATCTACTAACAGCGGCAAATCTTTCCTTATTCTTGGATACAATTTAAACAACACAGGATCTGCTTAATTACTTTAAATAATCCCAGTTAAGGATTACACATTATTATTGCTGTTGTTGTTGTTGTATCAATCCCCAGAAATTATAAGCGATTAGTTCTTACTTCCTGTGTGCAATAAGGTGATATCTCCACAGATTTATTTCATTCTTATAAGACTAACTTTCAGCTGTACACAATCAATCCCCTTAGAAGTTTCTTACTCAAGGTGTAAACGCAGGTACATAGGATGTACAGATACTTGTGTTTTTGTTATATTTCGTCCAACATCCAATTTTAGTCTATCGCTTTATTGCAGAAAATTTGATATATTTTTCTTCCAGGTAGTTGCTGATATATATGATTATAAAATCGTTGAGTATTTCATCCCAATTGTGTGTGTGTCGATGTCAATACTTCAATAAATCGTATAACAAATTCAACAATTTATCGAACAGATGATCAAGACACAAACGTCGTCTTTTTATCTATGCTCTTTTCTGTGTTGACTCGCTCTGCTGCAGTAGGGTTAGAAGTCACTGTTATACGATCTTAGCAGACGATCTGGAAAATGAGCAACTGAAAAAAAGGGAAATAAAAACATTAGATTACGATACTATACGTACATTAAATTAGTATACAATACTATACTTACAATACATGATGTAATTGACTTTGCAACAATTGATCGCAGACAAATAAAATGTTACTACCACGGAGCTATCAGAAGAAAATAGGAAACTGCTTATTCAGCCGATTTCCTAGCATTAACTCTCAGTATACGAAGACAAAAAACACATGTGTACATGCTGTTTTATGAAAGACAGCTATTTAAAGAAACTTTATATGGGTTTTAGTACAAATGTGGATGACCAAGAGATACTTCAGTTGACATCTTCTTTTTAAGGAGTTAAGGACAGAGTAGAATCCGAGATGCACATTTTCCCTTGCAGGGTGGTATCTTTCAATACTGGCTACACATAAATAAAACCTCAGGGATTGTTATTCCCTGAACCGCGGCCTCCATAATTTGTATGGCAATATGCATTGGTATAACTAAATTGTACTCACGTCCCCAGTTGAAAGAAAAGGAAAGATACTTACCATAATTGTAGTTTTTATTTTTTATTTAAACTGGATGTACATAGGGTACGTCCCTATCAATAATAATCCTGTGCATCGATCGAAACAACTTGGCTGATGTGGGTGATCATTAATCATCACGCGTATACTTTGTATAGCCAACACATGAAAACCACAGGAAAAGTCTCTGGGAAAACAGTAGTCAAGGATTTACGGTTGGGTCGACTACGTCTATCTCGCAGGAAGTGTTCCGCTGCCATTAACTTGTCACGCTTGATTAGACGAATTGTGCATGTGACAATCGGGTACTGATACTTTTTTTTTCTCCGCGAACATGATTCCGGTATATGAAAACATCGGTAGAGTTGGGTTGTGTTCGTTCGCCTTCTTAGCCGAGTGGTCATTCACCCACATCTTGAACCCTTTGTCCAAGGTGTCAATTGTGACTGTATATATGTTGGCACAGGGGTGTCGAAGATCTAAGTGTGCGCCCATCATAGAGAAGGATTTGTGCGATTTTTGTTGTTTCTTATAAATAGTCAACCCTTCTGTTGAGACATTGAGCTTGCAAACTATCTAGTTTTAAAATACAAGCTCGCTCAACTGATCAGCTATATCTTCTTTACTCAAGAGCATTTTATTGGTGGGTTTATGTGTTTGGCTCAGAGAAGAGGTGTGGGGTTTATTCAAGAGGATTTTATGGGTGGTATCATGTTGGGGTTAAGGAGGTACGTGTGTATTGTCGGGTGATTTAGGTGGCTAGTAGTTTTCCATTTCCACCAATATATCGGTAAAATGGATTAACATTAGCCTGTAGCCGAGATCGCCATATGAACTCAGCATGGCAGCTTTTCATGTGGTGTCTTGCTGTTCCGCGGTGCTTTTTGTTCCGCCATTTGACGCTTCTTCACATCCGTTCAGTTGTTTGTGTGGTGGCCACTGTTTCCGGATTAATAAAGGTATATCGATGGTTCACTGTCAGGTGAGTAAAACAGGCACTTTCGATCTCTGTGGTTTGATAGCTTCTCCAACAGTCCGAGTACATGGTTGATCCATGCGCTATATTCTCGATAATAGCTGTCAGCAGGGTGTCGCACCGGCAACAGGAAGACTTCTTTTGTTTCACATCACAAGCCACTAAATATCTACTTTTGAGGGAAAACTGTCCTTGTTCGCCTTCCGCTTGGAGAATAAATTTCTCAATCTCCACAATCAAACCCTCAACTCCAATACGCCAAGGTGGTAGTTGCGAGATGATGTTAACAAAGACCTCGCGTATACACGCAACCCATTCTATCACTGCGCTCTTACCAATATGCAATTCGCGCGCGCACCCCTCTATAGAAGTCATCTGGTACGCACATCCATAACGAAATCTGAATATCTTCACTATTGTCGACCTTCACATTAATCCGCTGATGGTGATTCTTTATGTAACATTTCCACCAGCTAATCCTTCCGTCAGTATAGTAGTACAGTATCATAGTATGATCCTGCTCATATACCCTGTTCAAGCATTTTAAAGCTTATTGCTTTTTTATTATTTGTAGGCAAGGCCAGCATCGATACAGTAGCCATTTTACTAATTGAGAATGAACTGGCAGAGTGACGTCACTAAAATACTAACAATTTTCCATCGGATGATAATTTCGAAAGTATGAAATCTGTAGACATAGGGGGACACATTTTTCCAAGCGAGAACAAAATAAATAAAGGGTGGCTACATTATACTATGGTTTCCCCATATTAATCAACATCCCTCCCAATATAGCTGTATATTACCTGCCAAGAATGTCTCTCAGCCTCCCAAAATAACGGTTGGATATTACCTGTTGAGAACGTCTCTCAGAGCCTCTCAATAGAATTGTTGGACATTACCTGCCGAGGATATCGCTCAGAGCCTTTAACTCCGCAGTTCATTGGGTAATCATCAGTGACTACAGTAAAGATACACATCGTTTTACAACATGATGACCGGATCTCGAACCCGCAATCATGTATACAAAAGGCTACTCTCTTGGTGCGTACTCCACAAGAATCACAAAACTACATAAAGTCAACACAAGGATTCATGTGTGATGTTATTAATGTTAAAACGCCTAGATCTTTCTCAGATGTATGTCTTTATAAATTCAAATACAAACGAAGTCAGAAGACAGCAGACAAATACAGATATAAACAAAGCCAGAAGGCAACAGACAAATCTAGATGCAAACAAAGTCAGAAGACAACAGACAAATGTAAATACACACAAAGCAAGAAGCCCACAGACACATCTAGATACATACAAAGACAGCAGACACATTTAGATACAAACAAAACAAGAAGACACTAAATTAAAAAAGAAGTCTACATAGAATTATGTGAGGAAAACAGGTGTCCAAATATGAAAGCAACCAACAAATAAAGAATATCTTCTTCTACTTCTTCAGCGTACATTCTCAAACTCCCGCTGGATCTTTCTTGTAGCAGGGCAATGGTCCTACTAGATTTCTAGCAGAATGTAGTCCAGAGAATGGAAATGCGTTGTGTCGTCATTTTATTTGAGCTAATAGCCCGACTCATCCGTCTGCAGCTGGGAAAAGTATATGAAATATGTGCTGTTATATGCCAAGATAATACAGTTTACAAGTTTCAAGAGGGGTCACAAGGCGTACACGATTGACTTAATTGTACTCTGGTTACCCCATATGTAATCCGCCCCACTCAACAGAGTGGTACGCCGGATGCCTAGAGTATCACTTAGAGCACATATATATGTCACTTCAAGCGTTAATCCATAGGTATCTAAGAACAAATCCGCTTTATACGTAAGACATCGCGGACGGGATTTGATCTTTTGAGCACAAAGCAGACGACGTAATCATTGCGCCAGGTAGATCCATAAAGTATATAATAGAAATGTAATAATACACTTTATAATATTATCTAAATGTCGATAACAGATCATAGTGTGAAAGGGAACAACCACATCAAATAAAGCGTGATGCTTTCCATCATCCACATCGCCAAATACAGGATGGATCAGATCGATCAATCAATCAATAAACCCGTAACCCTTCAGGGTCGTAGGGGTACCACATTGAATGCTTCAGCACACAGAGTCCTCCAGCGAATTCTATCCTCAGCGATGCGGATGAGTGTGGAAATATCTTGCCCTGTCCATTCCTTGATGTTGTCTGTCCATGCCTTTATTTTCCCTCCTCTGCTTCTTCCACCCTCGACAGTTTCCTGCAGTATTGTTTTTGACAAGGAATCGTGCCTGCATACATGTCCGAACCATGCTAGTTTTCGTCGTTTCACCATTGAAAGCAATGGCTCCTGAACACCTGCACACATCTCTACTTTATTTCTTACGTACATATTGGTCTTATGTTCCCTATAGGAAATTTGTAGAATACGTCTGTAGCATTTGTACTCGAAAGCCTGTAATCTTCTATCTATGTCCGCAGTGAGTGTCCAACTCTCACAATCATACAGCACAACAGAAAGCACTAGCGACTTATACAGTTTCATTTTCACTCCAATACTGATTCCAAATCACAGTTAGCCTTGACAAGGAAGCTAAAGACATCTCCAGCCTTATTTTTAGTTCTGCTTTGCATTTACCATCGCTGAATATACGGAATACGAGGTATTTGAAGGTATTCACCTCCTCAAGCTTATGTCCATTCATCATGGTATTAGTCTGGTTCTCTGTGTCTCTGCTGTTTACGAAGATTTTGCTCTTATCTGTATTGATTTCCATTCCGTACTTGCTGGTAACTTTTTCCAACTTTGCTGTTAACTCTTGCAATGATTGTTCTGACCCAGCTATAATATCAATATCATCAGCGAAACGCAGTCATCACTGTCATCAATGAAGCAGTCATCACATCATCATCAGGTAACATATCTTGGGTAGAATGAAGCAGTCATCACATCATCATCATGTAACATATCTTGGGTAGAATGAAGCAGTCATCACATCATCATCAGGTAACATATCTTGGGTAGAATGAAGCAGTCATCACATCATCATCATGTAACATATCTTGGGTAGAATGAAGCAGTCATCACATCATCATCAGGTAACATATCTTGGGTAGAATGAAGCAGTCATTACATCATCATCAGGTAACATATCTTGGGTAGAATGAAGCAGCCATCACATCATCATCATGTAACATATCTTGGGTAGAATGAAGCAGTCATCACATCATCATCAGGTAACATATCTTGGGTAGAATGAAGCAGTCATCACATCATCATCATGTAACATATCTTGGGTAGAATGAAGCAGTCATCACATCATCATCAGGTAACATATCTTGGGTAGAATGAAGCAGTCATCACATCATCATCAGGTAACATATCTTGGGTAGAATGAAGCAGTCATCACATCATCATCAGGTAACATATCTTGGGTAGAATGAAGCAGTCATCACATCATCAGGTAACATATCTTGGGTAGAATGAAGCAGTCATCA
Organism: Meghimatium bilineatum; assembly: GCA_034231615.1. NCBI lineage: Eukaryota > Metazoa > Mollusca > Gastropoda > Stylommatophora > Philomycidae > Meghimatium > Meghimatium bilineatum. The sequence continues at coordinate 43,229,835 of CM067306.1, read as the reverse complement.
CATCATCATCATGTAACATATCTTGGGTAGAATGAAGCAGTCATCACATCATCATCAGGTAACATATCTTGGGTAGAATGAAGCAGTCATCACATCATCATCAGGTAACATATCTTGGGTAGAATGAAGCAGTCATCACATCATCATTAGGTAACATATCTTGGGTAGAATGAAGCAGTCATCACATCATCATTAGGTAACATATCTTGGGTAGAATGAAGCAGTCATCACATCATCATCATGTAACATATCTTGGGTAGAATGAAGCAGTCATCACATCATCATTAGGTAACATATCTTGGGTAGAATGAAGCAGTCATCACATCATCATTAGGTAACATATCTTGGGTAGAATGAAGCAGTCATCACATCATCATTAGGTAACATATCTTGGGTAGAATGAAGCAGTCATCACATCATCATTAGGTAACATATCTTGGGTAGAATGAAGCAGTCATCACATCATCATCAGGTAACATATCTTGGGTAGAATGAAGCAGTCATCACATCATCATCAGGTAACATATCTTGGGTAGAATGAAGCAGTCATCACATCATCATTAGGTAACATATCTTGGGTAGAATGAAGCAGTCATCACATCATCATTAGGTAACATATCTTGGGTAGAATGAAGCAGTCATCACATCATCATCATGTAACATATCTTGGGTAGAATGAAGCAGTCATCACATCATCATCAGGTAACATATCTTGGGTAGAATGAAGCAGTCATCACATCATCATGTAACATATCTTGGGTAGAATGAAGCAGTCATCACATCATCATCAGGTAACATATCTTGGGTAGAATGAAGCAGTCATCACATCATCATGTAACATATCTTGGGTAGAATGAAGCAGTCATCACATCATCATCAGGTAACATATCTTGGGTAGAATGAAGCAGTCATCACATCATCATCAGGTAACATATCTTGGGTAGAATGAAGCAGTCATCACATCATCATCATGTAACATATCTTGGGTAGAATGAAGCAGTCATCACATCATCATCATGTAACATATCTTGGGTAGAATGAAGCAGTCATCACATCATCATCAGGTAACATATCTTGGGTAGAATGAAGCAGTCATCACATCATCATGTAACATATCTTGGGTAGAATGAAGCAGTCATCACATCATCATCAGGTAACATATCTTGGGTAGAATGAAGCAGTCATCACATCATCATGTAACATATCTTGGGTAGAATGAAGCAGTCATCACATCATCATCAGGTAACATATCTTGGGTAGAATGAAGCAGTCATCACATCATCATCAGGTAACATATCTTGGGTAGAATGAAGCAGTCATCACATCATCATCAGGTAACATATCTTGGGTAGAATGAAGCAGTCATCACATCATCATGTAACATATCTTGGGTAGAATGAAGCAGTCATTACATCATCATCAGGTAACATATCTTGGGTAGAATGAAGCAGTCATCACATCATCATCAGGTAACATATCTTGGGTAGAATGAAGCAGTCATCACATCATCAGGTAACATATCTTGGGTAGAATGAAGCAGTCATCACATCATCATCAGGTAACATATCTTGGGTAGAATGAAGCAGTCATCACATCATCATGTAACATATCTTGGGTAGAATGAAGCAGTCATCACATCATCATCAGGTAACATATCTTGGGTAGAATGAAGCAGTCATCACATCATCATCAGGTAACATATCTTGGGTAGAATGAAGCAGTCATCACATCATCATCAGGTAACATATCTTGGGTAGAATGAAGCAGTCATCACATCATCATGTAACATATCTTGGGTAGAATGAAGCAGTCATCACATCATCATCAGGTAACATATCTTGGGTAGAATGAAGCAGTCATCACATCATCATCATGTAACATATCTTGGGTAGAATGAAGCAGTCATCACATCATCATCATGTAACATATCTTGGGTAGAATGAAGCAGTCATCACATCATCATCATGTAACATATCTTGGGTAGAATGAAGCAGTCATCACATCATCATGTAACATATCTTGGGTAGAATGAAGCAGTCATCACATCATCATCATGTAACATATCTTGTGTAGAATGAAGCAGTCATCACATCATCATGTAACATATCTTGGGTAGAATGAAGCAGTCATCACATCATCATCATGTAACATATCTTGGGTAGAATGAAGCAGTCATCACATCATCATCATGTAACATATCTTGGGTAGAATGAAGCAGTCATCACATCATCATCATGTAACATATCTTGGGTAGAATGAAGCAGTCATCACATCATCATCATGTAACATATCTTGGGTAGAATGAAGCAGTCATCACATCATCATGTAACATATCTTGGGTAGAATGAAGCAGTCATCACATCATCATCATGTAACATATCTTGGGTAGAATGAAGCAGTCATCACATCATCATCATGTAACATATCTTGGGTAGAATGAAGCAGTCATCACATCATCATGTAACATATCTTGGGTAGAATGAAGCAGTCATCACATCATCATGTAACATATCTTGGGTAGAATGAAGCAGTCATCACATCATCATGTAACATATCTTGGGTAGAATGAAGCAGTCATCACATCATCATCAGGTAACATATCTTGGGTAGAATGAAGCAGTCATCACATCATCATCATGTAACATATCTTGGGTAGAATGAAGCAGTCATCACATCATCATGTAACATATCTTGGGTAGAATGAAGCAGTCATCACATCATCATGTAACATATCTTGGGTAGAATGAAGCAGTCATCACATCATCATCAGGTAACATATCTTGGGTAGAATGAAGCAGTCATCACATCATCATTAGGTAACATATCTTTCTGTTTATCTCGTATCTTTAATATCTTAAGCCAGTCTTCCTGCTTCTGTTACTATCATGTTCAGGTGGTCTTTGATATCTTGCATCCATCTTGGTTTTCCTCTTGTTCGTCTCCATGGCATCATCCCCTCCACTATGGTCTTCTCTAGGCTTTCATGGCTTTTGATATGACAAACATATTAAAGTTTTCTGCAAAGACCCATGCTGTTTAGCCAGTTTTCTTTTACATTGATTTCTCTCAGGATGGCTGTATTGATGATCTTTTTGAATAATAAAATCGATGAGTGAAATAACTCAGACAAAGGTTTTAAAATAAGATGTTGAAGCACTGATGTTTCCTGAAACTCTTAATGATACACTGATGACAAGTCAATAATCTGCTATTCACAAATCACTTGTATGGCTATCTCGTGTTAGTACACATCAAGTTCTATGTCAATATACACAACTGTTCCAGGAGATCTCAGAGTACCTGTGACGTGTTATTGCTATACATTTCCTTTTCTTAACAGACGTTCTTGTAAAAAGTTATTGAATGCACAGATATTGCATCACAAGTGAGCATTGTGTGGAAATGTGGAAAATATGACAACATTATAGCACTCAATGAATTATAAAAATATAGCAACATTGGGAAATACGCGGTGAATTATAGAAATATAACAATATTGGGAAATACGCGGTGAATTATAGAAATACAACAATATTGGGAGTGCACAATGCATTCTGAAAAAATAGCAATATTGGTGGACTTTCAAATATGAAAATATTGCAATATTTCTAGATAACAAAATATCGATTATAATATGAGGTTATTACAAGTCTATATTATTGACAAATTATTTGCTAATACACGACGAACATAGCAAGTCTGGCACGGGAGATCTCTTCTATACCTGTCACTGAAAGACAAAATAGGAAACGAGAAAGGAAGATATGAGAAGATTTGAGGAAAAACACGACAGTAGCCATTCAAAGTCAATTCCTTGTTGGAATTCGAAAGATATTTCATGAATTGATAAACGTATTACTTAAATGAAAATTTGAGAATCGATCAACACGAACTATACTCAGATCTCTATCTAGGAGTACAGGAACTATACACAGATCTCTATCCAGAAGTACAGGAGCTATACTCAGATCTCTATCTATGAGAACAGGAACTATATACAGATCTCTATCTAAGAGAACTGGAACTATACACAGATCTCTATATAATAAAAAAGGAACTATACACACATCTTTCTAGCAGTACAGGAACTATACACAGATCACTATCTAGCAGTACAGGAAATATATTCAGATCTCTATCCAGAAGTACAGGAACTATACTCAGATCTCTATCTAGGAGAACAGGAACAATTACACAGATCTCTATCTAGGAGTACAGGAACTATGCACATATCTTTATCTATGAGAAGAGGAACTATACACAGATCTCTTTCTAAGTATGTATAGTTCTCTATCTAAGAGAACTCATAGTTCTCTATCTAAGAGAACTATACACAGATCTCTATATAAGAGGAATAGGAACTATACACAAATCTTTATATAATAGAACAGAAACTATACACAGATCTCTATCTAATAGAACAGAAACTATAAACCGATCTCTATTTAAGAGGACAGGAACTATACACAGATCTCTATCTAATAGAACAGTAACTATACACAGATATCTTTCTAAGTATGTATAGTTCTCTATCTAAGAGAACTATACACAGATATATATCTAAAAGAACAGGAACTATATACATATCTCTAAGAGAACAGGAACTATACACAGATCTCTATATAAGAGGAACAGGAACTATACACAGATCTCTATCTACCAGGCATATGAACTGTACAAAATTCTCTCTACCATGTATGCTAGTTGTACATAGATGTCTACATTCTAAACGTACCAATTGTACAAAGATCTCAATCTACCAGCCATGCCAACTGAACAAATATCTCTTCCATGCATGCGAACTCACTGTTCTACATTAGGAGCGGGGAACTGTCCATCAATTACGTCAATAACGTGAAAGGGGCAGGAGTGTCTGAAAATGCTTGACCATTGTTGACAAGGGTGTGTTGTGTTGGACAAAAGTAGATATCACAAAACTGTTTCTATACAACAATTGAATTGTGTGATTCAAATTTTGTTTTCTAAAATCCTAAAAATAAATATGTTCTTTTTTTAGCACTTTTTCTTAATAATAAAACACAAGATTTGTGGAAGGGGGGTGGACTTTTAGATGGCTGATGGAACGGCAAGCAGAGCATAATGGAAATGTCCCCAGTGCTACTATACTTGTTCCTAATCTAGAAAAAAAATAATGCAGATCAGTTTGTAAAGTAATCGGGGCATAGACAGTGGGAACAATGCTCAGTAAATGACATATCATATACAATATATATTGACTGTATCAAGAGAACTAAGTTAACGTAAGACAATGAATCGAGAGAACGAACCTATCACATCACCCATACATAAGAATATGAATCACGACAGCGAAGAAATCATATCACCCATACACAAGACTTGGAATCAAGTGAACTAAGCCATCCTATCACCCATACATAGTATTATTAACTAAGTAATCGTATCTCCCATACATAAGACTATGCATCAAGAGAGCTCAACTATCATATTACCCTATACATAAGACTTTGAATCACAAGAGAACTAAGCTATCATGTCACCCGTACATATGACTTTGAATCACAAGAGAAATAAGCTATCATGTCACCCTATACATAAGATTTTGAATAATAAGAGAACTAAGCTATCATGTCACCCGTACACAAGGTTATGAATCAAGAGAACTCAGCTACCATATCGCACTATGCATAAGACTTTGAATCACGAGTTAGTTAGTCGTTGGATCATCGTCACTGCACTCTGGAAAAGTCCATAGGTGCTCAGATCTTTCCTTGAGTGTAGCCGTCATTACATGTTCACTGGCGGTCCCAGTACGCAGTTGATTGACCATCATTCTTTCTTGCCAACGAAACCGCTCCTTTATAGCGACACCACATTTCACACCAAATTCCTTTATTCTAGTCATGGATCAAAAGTCATCGTCACTTATACAGTCATTTGTTCGTGCGTTTTCCCGTAGGGTGTTCAAAATTTCTGCTCGATCCATCGCTCCACCAATAGCCGTAGCAGTATCGTTTGCGGCCAACCTATCTGCTCTCTCACAATCCCGGACTCCTGCATGACCCGGCAAAAAAAATGAAAGTCACTTTACGCATACAGGAATTCTTCACTGCATCCAGCCACTCGCAGATAGTCTCCGAACACAAAGCTTTAGTTACTTCTAAAATCTCCATTGTCATGCTGCTTGTCGTCTGAGCGAATGCACCACTTTCCTCTCTGATGGTCTCAACCCACCTTTAAGCCGTGAAGGCCTGGGCACTCCTGATGTGTCTCTCAATCAATCCATCTGTATGTATAATTATATCACTTTTCTGGAATTTTCACCGAACAGAGCGAGTACCTACGACTCCACAAAATGTCGGACACCATTCCCTGCATTCTCTATTGAGTGTTATTACTTTGAAGGATGTCGGACAATCTATGGGCGCACGACTCCATTCCGCACCAGGTAGCACATTTTCCAATATGCACACACACTATAATATCCTATGCGCGCCCCATACACGACTTCCCTCTCTTAAGTCGACTGCCTTTCACTCTGATAATTTCAGAGTGTAGAGGATGTACTTTATCAACGGTGATTTGTAGGTAGTCCCCGGCCCTGCAGATTTGTATTATTTGCTCTGCAGTTGGGCAATTCAGTGAGTATCGCATAGGTTGTGCGGACGTATCTCTCGTACACCACAAAATGATTCGCCGTGCCTTATTCTCGATTCTATCCAATCTTTCTGTTTGAGTCTGACTCAGTGTTAGAATCGCCAGTGCGTACTCTACCGCCGCCACCACCAATCCCTAATATAGCATAAATAGCAGCCTCTGTTCACATTGAGCAGCAGCCATAATTTTCATCGCCGCAAGACCATTATAAGCCTTTACAATGATATAGTCAACATGATCTTTGAAACTCAGACTGCGGTCCAACATAACCATTCAATACTTTATTGTGCTAGTGCCCTTGAGGACATCCCCTGTCAAAATAACCGATGGTGAGGGCGTGTTTATTATATGATTATTTAGGAAAAATCATGTTATCGATGCTTTTGATGGATTAACAAAAGCTCCAGAATTACGGCACCAATACCCTATACGATCAAGCTCCCTCTGCAAATTTCTGGCAATCGTTGAATCACCAGAACTATACATAAGACTGAAGCTATACTTAGTATCCGACTAGTGATAGATAAATATATAAAAGTCAAAAAAAGTATCTATATTTGCTTCATAGACAACAGCAAAGCCTTTGACAGAGTCCATCATAAAAAATTAATACAATGTCTTCAAAAAATAGGCATAAATGGAAAAGACATCAGACTGATTACAAATATATACTGGGAACAGACTGCATCAATAAGGTGTGAAAATAGCTACTCGCCATACATAGAAATAAGAAGAGAGGTAATACAAGGCTGCATTTTATCACCAAGCCTATTTAATATCTACACAAAGAATATCTTTAAAAATATAGAACAAATGCCAGGACTCAAGATCAATGGGAAAATAATAAACAGCCTGAGATATGCAGATGACACTTTTCTTTTAGCAGAAAGTGAACATGAACTACAAAGACTAATAGATCAAGTTAATAAATCAAGTAATTAATATGGACTGGATATAAATATCCAAAAAAATAAAATCATGATAATCAGCAAAGACACAGAAGGACAAGAGCTAAACATAAAAATACATGGGGAGAAACTACACCAGTAAAACAGTATCAATATCTTGGATACATAGTCACAAATGATGGCAAATGTGAAACAGAAGTTAAAAGGAGAATAGGAATGACCAAAAGTACCTTCAACGACATGAGGAAAACAGTAATATCTAACCAAATATCTAACTACAAACAAGTTAAAAATGAGAATTATAAAATGCTACATTTATTTTATATTAATGTATGGATCAGAAACATGAACACTAAATAAACAATTAGAAGACAGAAGTGATGCATTTGAGATGTGGGTATATAGAAGAATAGGGAGAACATCATGGAAATAAAAGAAAACAAATAAAGGGGTGCTAAAAACACTTAATATGAAGAAAGAATTACGAATAGAAATAAAGATCAGGCAAATAAAATATTTTGGACCCATTAAAAGACATGACACCTTATTGAAGACCTTACTTGAAGGTAAAGTCAACGGGAAGCGAGCAAGAGGTAGACAGAGTTACACGTGGGAGAGTAACATCACAAGATCGACATGTTACAGTGTAGCAGAGTGCACCACCAAAACAAGAGACAGGGGATATTGGAGATCTGTTGCAGCCAACCTTCGTTGTAGAGACGCACTCATGATGATGATGATCCCCCATGCATAAGATTATGAATCAAGAGAACTAAGCCATCATATCACCCTGTACATAAGACTCACTGTAGACCTTTTCTGTTTTAACTATTGTTTATATTCCCTTTTTATTGCATTTCTCCATAGTGTATACCCTTTTAAACTAATTTCTTTGTACTATAATTTCTTTATTTATAAAATCAGATTTATTTGTACAAATATCTGTTTTATTTCACCTTCTTCTATATTTGTAGTTTGTTTTTATTTTGGACATTATTCATATTTTCTCTATAACCATCTCTCCGACTTGCACGTATTTTCATGTCTCTATATTGATTAAGTTTCAACAAGTCTCTGATACGAAAACTCGGTTTTTTTTCTGATTAAAAATAAGTGATCTAAATGTATTCATTGTAAGACATTTTTTAATATTCTTTCTTGTTTCTCGTAGTTTGTATAAGCATTTCTCTCGTTTGTCAGTGATATTTTGTATGTATATCATATGTGCATTTATGCATGTGTTTATGTATATATAACGTGTATCTATGCATGTGTTTATGTATTTCTTTTTATATGTATCTATACATGTATTTCTTCTATGTGTAATATTTTAATTCTTTTTTTTTTGTAGAATTCATTTCTCAGTGAATATGGTGTAAATTTGTTAACCTACTTCTAGGATCAACACATTACACAACATAATAGATATTCGACTAGAAATGCAGCACACTTCATATAAAGAAGCCACCACGTCGAACACAGGATTATGAAATTAAAATAGATCACGAAGCCCACGCGTCAAGAAAAAATGATTTTGTCAGTAAAAGTTATATCACGAAGCCCACAAGTCTAGAACACAGGATAATGTCAGTAAAAGTTATATTAAGAAGCCCACACGTCTACAACACATGATTATGTCAACAAACGTTATATCAGTAAACCCACAAGTTTAGAACACATGCCTATGTCAGTAGGTTATATTTAAAAGCCCCTAAATATAGAACACAGGATTATGTCAGTAAAAGTTATATCTAGAAGCCCACAAGTCTAGAGCACATGATAATATCAGTAAAAAACATGATACACAAAAATATTTCCTCAATGCCGCAGAATGCCGCAGAATACCGCGAAACTGCACTTTAACAGAAATGGACTAGCAATAACTAACGATAACGAATAACTAGAAAATGTTAACCATTTAAAGTATCATCAACACCACAGGATGCTGTTCAGTACATATCAGATATAGATAACAATAACCATATAACAACATAACGACACAAACTCTATTGCAAGAGCCACATCGAAAAGCTACGTAACAACTTTTAATAAGATATTAACCAGTGGCAACATTTGGTTGTGAGATGAGCAAGGACAGCTGAATTGGAAAATAAAGTATCAGCACTGAATGAAATGCTATTGAAAAGCTAATATGCTCATGTGTTCTTGGACAGAAAGAAGAACCAATTGTGACTTCGCGATAACCTGTACATTGAAGAGGATTGGCTGATCAAAACAATCGCAAAAATCAAGAAGGCATATTGAGAATATGTGAAAAGACACAACGAATTATAAAACTTACTCATAGAGGTAAAGATCCAAGGAAGGAGGGCATCAGATCGCTCAAGAGGTCCATATGTAAATCATGTGATAGACTTTATGAACATGACACCGGAAGAAGCAGGGGCGTGCAGAGTACGGAGAGTATTACCGGGTTGTTTCTGAGTCTAAATGTTTCTCCATACTGTTGTTTCCGGGGTTCATTATTTTCAATAGGCAGTTGTTTCTGTGGTTCATTGTTTTGTACAAGCAGATATTTCTGTAGTTCATTGTTTTGTACAGGCAGTTATTTCTGTAGTTCATTGTTTTGTACAGGCAGTTGTTTCTGTAGCTCATTGCTTTGTACAGGCAGTTACTTCTGTAGTTCATTGTTTTGTACAGGCAGTTATTTCTGTAGTTCATTGTTTTGTACAGGCAGTTACTTCTGTAGTTCATTGTTTTGTACAGGCAGTTATTTCTGTAGTTCATTGTTTTGTACAGGCAGTTATTTCTGTAGTTCATTGTTTTGTACAGGCAGTTGTTTCTGTAGCTCATTGCTTTGTACAGGCAGTTACTTCTGTAGTTCATTGTTTTGTACAGGCAGTTATTTCTGTAGTTCATTGTTTTGTACAGGCAGTTATTTCTGTAGTTCATTGTTTTATACAGGCAGTTATTTCTGTAGTTCATTGTTTTGTACAGGCAGTTACTTCTGTAGTTCATTGTTTTGTACAGGCAGTTATTTCTGTAGTTCATTGTTTTGTACAGGCAGTTATTTCTGTAGTTCATTGTTTTGTACAGGCAGTTACTTCTGTAGTTCATTGTTTTGTACAGGCAGTTACTTCTGTAGTTCATTGTTTTGTACAGGCAGTTATTTCTGTAGTTCATTGTTTTGTACAGGCAGTTATTTCTGTAGTTCATTGTTTTGTACAGGCAGTTATTTCTGTAGTTCATTGTTTTGTACAGGCAGTTGTTTCTGTAGTTCATTGTTTTGTACAGGCAGTTATTTCTGTAGTTCATTATTTATACAGGCAGTTATTTCTGTAGTTCATTGTTTTTTACAGGCAGTCGTTTGTGAGTTTCATTATAGTTTACGTACAATTATCTCTCAATCACTTTTTCCTTCATTCTTCTTACGCGATCTCACATATCTAATTAAGACCTTTTGTTTGATGGTTTTTATTGTTTACTTGTGAGTGACAATGTCTTAGTGTTTGCTTTTGAGTGCCATGGTCTTGGTGTTTGCTTGTAGTGTCATTGTCTTGATGCTTGCTTGTGACATAATTTTAGTGTTGTTTGCCTTTGTGTGACATTGTCTTGTTGTTTACTTGTGAATTACTTTTTTGGTGTTTGTCTGTGAGTGACATTATCTTGGTGTTTACAATTGTCTTCTCGAATCATTTTAGTACATTCAGTTTTCTGTCTATGTTAAGTGATCCTCTAAGCATACAGTATAACATGTAATATACAAAGATCATGCTCTAAGCATGATGTTTAATATATAATTGATAAAACCAAAGGAGGACATTGCAAACGATGGATTACAGAAATAAAAGGGTTAATATATGACGCATACAAAAAGGGCTATCTCCTGACGTTGCAAAGCACAAAGGCATAAATGGTACGTGTAAATGGGTATTTTGGTGCTGCTTTCGTTGTCCTTATCACCAACATCTTCTTGCAAACCATCATTATAGTATAGCAAATTCAACGAACACTCTCCCCTGTATTAGTGTGCGATTCTGGTTTAGCGTTTCCCTTGGCGTGCTTAACAACAGCGACAAATCTAAAGGCCGATCAATACTTTAAAATCAATAATGCTGCCATCTATTTTTTCACGTAATTACATTTGACATACTCTGGTAGCGCCAGTAACCAAGACCCGAACGATAATGTAATCGTGGCCTACTTTGAAACGTGTTCCAGAGAGAATAGGGTGAAACACATTGAAGTCAGTTCAGTCACATACAGTAGTAAGAGACGTTTGAGATGATTCCAGAGTGGGGCTACTTAACTATCGATTGATCAGTCTTATTAATTCAGTTGTCCACAATTATATTTATATTTGAACCATCAGTCTAATGATCCAGTTGTCTGACTCTATTTCCATAATAGTATTAGTCATAATGTAGTAAACAATGGGAGATTATCAACACACAGAAATATACACGTGTTATAAATATACCTGTTAGAACATACAGAAATGATACACGTGTTAGGTAGCACTAAAAGCATAGAACTGTAATGAATTCACAAATAGCTGCACTCATTATTACCATGTTCACAACTAGTATGGTTGCATTAGAAGTTAACAAGGCGAGAAAAAAATGTACACAAAAATGCATATGCTATCTGACATGGATGTGTGATGTCACATGAATTTTGCTTATTCTCGACCCATGTATGTTGGTCGGCGGGCGAATGACGTAAAACTACACAACATTGCGTACAAATTATGTTGCAATGTAGTTTTTACAAACTCGATTACTAGGGTTTCACTTAAACAAATATGTGATTAAGAATGCGAAGCATGAACTGCAACACAAGAAGCTAATGTTCACCTTAATATTAGAGATAACGAAGGTGGAAGGTGTTTGTTTAGAATAATGTTGAAAATACTGTTGTTAAATACGAAAACTGACGGAAGAGATGCGGATGTAAACAACACATTATAGAAAACAAATATTAGAGCCAATATACGTCATATATTTGAAGAAAACTATACATTTGAAACATGTAGTTACATCAGCGCACACCATCAGCATGTGCGACAGAGTAAGACAAAAAGAAAGTCGTTGGTTGGGTGGTCATCTTGTAATAGAATAAAATTGTGGAAGGTGTGGGCGGTTATCTTGTAATAGAGTTAAATTATGGGTGGTCATCTTGTAACAGAATAAATGGTGATATGTGTGGTCATCTTGTAACAAGAAAATTGATGTTTTTGGGGGGAGGGGGTATATTGTAAATGGGTAAAGTTGTTGTGTGAGTATTCATCTTGTAACAGTATAAAATTGTGGTGTGGGTCGTTATCCTGTAACAGTATAAAATGGTGGTGTGGGTCGTTATCCTGTAATAGAATAAAGTTGTTGTGTGGGTGGTCATCTTATAAGAGAATAAAGTTGTTAAATAGACGGTCATCTTGTTATAGAAGAATGTCGTTAGATGAGTAGACATCATGTAGAGCTGCACACCCACACAACTTCTTTTTTATTGGAAAAAGTCCAAAATCAGGCAAAGAGAACGGTACTGGGGTGTACTAGAGATACACCCATCTCTGCTATGAGATGGTTGCTTATCTCCCCAGCATTAGAGTGCAACATCAGGTAGTACAAGTTAGGTCGTGCCTTAAAGTGACCGAATACAACCACCACCCATTACACCAACGTCTTGAAGTGTCAAAGGGAAAACGAATCAAACGTGGCAAATCATGGATGGCAGACGCTGAAGACACACTGCGAAGAATATGTGAATTTGAAGAGATAGGAAAGGGTACTGAATGGGTGGAGGTAGACACTGAGAAGAAATCACTGACTAAAGTACTAATACAACTAGATAAAGCGTGTCGAAAATGGACGGGTGTCAGGTCCCAGGTTACAGAGCATGAACAGGCTACACTCGAAACCACATGACATAATTATATACACAGATGGCTCAGTTAACAGAAGCACAAATAAAAGTGGTTGCTGTTTTGTTGCCTGCAGAAAGGACGTGGTGTTTGTTGAGAAATCTTAAGCATATTCTACTGTCCCATCGAGCATGAGAGTGGATATAGAGGGAGATACATATGCACTTAATTGGTTGATAACTGATATATCAACACACTCGGTAATACTCATAATTTCAAAGCATGCTGCGCAAGATAGAAACGTTCATGCTATGAAAAGAATGGTGGGACTTATTGAACAACTCAAATGTCTAAAGCATTACATTGATATACTGGTCATGCTGGGGTTCGAGAAAGTGAAAGAGCCGACATATTGGCAGGCAATGCGGCGATAGACGGCACAATGCTGAGAAGAGATAAAGAAGACTTAATGAAGGCAGTACTAAATTCATTTTAAGATAAAGATGATGTCAATGAGGCTGAGAACGTACACATACAGAGAATGTTAGAAATGGGAGTATCTAGAGGTGAGTGAAGGAAAAGTAAATTATTTTTGGGAAAGTCCCGAAGATCACATAATCAACACCTGACAGGGACTCTGAGTCTACATACACTGGGATGCTGCTGGAGCACTTATGGGAATGCCCCAAGTGCTGTGATGCCAGTTTCTAATCAAGAATCAAGAACAACTTACTAAATAGTGTCTTACAACATGTATAATACATCACAATGTTCCTATTCTTTGTTAATCTGTTATATTCTGTTTGTTTCACTATAATCTTTTCAAAGAACTTTTTTTATTTTTCTCTCTGTTTCCCGTTTTCCCTCCATCTCCCCATGATTATCTGCTCCGTGTTGATACTTCCAGAAATTTCTACACAAATCATTCAAACATGAATAACGTTTACGCATCAATGAATCCAAAAATTGAAAACTTCAAATCTATATCCGTCTAGATTCATGTGGCTTGTGTCAATGTCAGATAAATGATTATAAATATTCATGATATTACTCGGTGAAACACGACGATTCACGCAACACATTGAAAGTAAACTTTGAAAATAAACTTTGAAAGTAAGAAAGTTAACTTTTAAAATAAACTTTGAAAGTAAAAAGGATGAAGGAAGATGTCCATTAAATTACGTCAAAAATAGGATTCAGGGAGGGAAAGGGCAGGATCTAATAAATAAACAGTTTAACACTTGTAGAGTTAGTTCGTGAAAATTTGACCTCAAAAATGTTGTATTATATGCAATAATAAATTTATTATTTTTAATACATTATATTAATAAAAAGATAGAATTAGTGTACATTTTTATTTTAAATAGTTCTGTCTTGACGCAGTAGATTACAGTAGATTATAAATTCCAATTTCATAATTAACATATTTCATCTGAGCTTTCTCCACGAATCAATGTTTGCATGATGCTTGTCCTGTTTTATTTCTATGTTATGTTCTTCCAGGGTCATAAGCTGCGCATAGGGCAGTAACCATAGCTTTCCATTTCTGTCTTTGTATTGCCAGATCTTTCAGTTCTTGGATGTTGTTTAGGTTCATTGACATGCTTTCTATATTAATGGTTCAGCGTAGTCTCTCTAGGTCTCCCTCTGCTTCTTACTCCAGGTGGCATCCAATATAGTGACTGCTGGGGAATTCTTAGGCTGTTCATTCTGAGAGCATGGCCGATGTAAGTCCAACGCCTTTGTCTAATGAAGGAAGATATATAGGTTTGTTTGCTTTCCTCTCGTATAATAGTGTTAGATTTAAAGTCACTCCACTTAACGTTCAAAATGTTACGTAGGCATTTGTTTTCAAAGGTGTGTTTTCAAAGGCAAAGGTCTCTTATCTGTGGATTTTGTGGCTTTCCAGCTTTCGTATCCATATGATAGAATAGGGATAATGTTGGAGTTAAACAACCTGAGTTGTGGTGTTTCTTAGTGTGTTTGACGTCCAGATGTTACGTAGTTTATTGAAAGCACCCGCTGCATGGGCAATATGGTTTAATATTTCTTTTGATGTTTCTCCATCCAGTGCTAGATTGGTGCCTAAATACGTAAAAATTTTGACTTTTAATAATGGAACATTTTGAATGCTTATGTCATCTCTGGATGTCGTGAAATCTTGTATATGAGTTTTTGATGCGTTGATTTTCAGGCCTATCTGATTTGAGTAGTGTTGACAGTAGTGTTCTCAGTAGTGTTAACGCCCGTAACACTTTGGAACCATTCTGACTTCTCAGTGTTTGTTTCAACACAACAAATATCATTATGACACTATTGCAAACAGAAGAAGAAAATGTAGATATCCTAACATTATACAATATAGATATCCTGACATCAGAAAATGTAGATATCCTGACATCAGAATTACATTGAAGAACGTTCTGTATGAATATTATTTTATTCTTCTTCTGTGTTCATTTTCAAACTCCTGCAAATTAGCAGAATGTAACCGGGAGAACGGAGTGCGTCGTGCAATGATGTACAGCTAAAGCCAAGAAAGTCTCATGAAAGAGATACAATTTATAATGAAATGTTAACACAAATTGGCACATCAGGGAAAGAGGTACTCCTTAAACTGATAAATATGACCTAGAGAAACGGAAGAATGCCTAAATCCTGGAGAAATGCTCACATCTTTCCCATCCTAAAAAGTAACAAACCTCCAGATGAACCACACAGCTACCGCAAAATATCTCTAACATCATGTTTTGGGAAACTAGCAGAAAGAATGGTTAACGTACGACTTAACTGGTTCCTAGAGAATTTAAACATCCTCTGTCATGAACAGACTGGCTTCAGAAAAGACAGTTGCACAGAAGACTAATTATTTCAGTTGACAGAGAGAATCAAAGATGGATTCCAGGAAAACAAACATACTGTAGCCATCTTCTTTGACTTACAACAGGCTTATGATCGAGTACGGAGAAAGGGCCTCTTGATGAAGATGATTCAGATGGGAATTAGTGGAAAGCTATACAACTAGATAAAATACTTCCTCATTCAAAGAACAATCCAGAAAAAGATAAATAATGCAATTTCATCTAAAGAAGTTCTAGAGGAAGGATTCTGCTTTGAACTGCATCCTCTTCCTCATTTAGATTAATGACGTTGCCAAACATATTAAAGTTGTAAAAGCCCTCTATTCTGATGACCTAACAATATGGCAGAGCCATGAGAATGTTGAAAGTGCAGCCAAAAGACTAAATGGAGATTTAAGAAGACTACACGAGTATTGTCAAACATGGAAGCTGAAAGTAAACTGTGAAAAAACTGTCTGTACCATCTTTACCAAAAATCATAAAGTAGCCAAATAAAATATCAGTCTATGGTTGGATACACAGAAAAAGCCAAGAGAAGAACATCCCACATATCTTGAAATCGTGCTTGATCGGCAGCTCACCCTCAAGAAGCATGTAGAAAATATCAAAAATAAAGCACTTAAACGATTACAACTACTGAAAAGACTCACAGGCACATCTTGGAGATCAGACAAGGATACCCTTAGAGGATTATATCTTGGTTACATACGTTCTGCTTTAGAATACAACAGTGCACAACAATTTCCACGACAAATATAGAATCTCTAGACAGAGTGCAGAACAATGCCCTACGTCTTATTAGTGGAGCAATGAGATCTACACCAACGGTTGCATGTGAAATACATACAAATGTAGAACTCCTTGAGATGCGGAGAGATATAGCTGCAATGGAAGCTTATGAAAGAAGCAAAAGAATGAACAAAGACAACCCAAATGAACAACTTGTAGAAAACTGGCAACCAAACCACAGATTAAAGCAAAAGCCATTCCTTAGCCATGTCAATGAAATAAAAGACAGCTATCACTTCCCAGACAAGAGACAAGAATTGAAAATAGTAGAAAAATATTTACCACCAAATGCACGTTTTAAATTACCTGAAATCAAGACACAATTAAGAGATAATGCAACGAAAAGTTTGACACAGTAATTCGTATGAAAGCAACACAGAAAACAATAGACACCTACCTAGAACAATGGACCCATGTCTATACAGATAGGTCTGCTTTTAAAGATACCATCAAAGCAAGTTATGGTGTCTATATAGAATATCCAGACAAAACATCTGATAAGTTGTTTTATGCCTGTGGGGAGATATGTTCTAACTATGAAGCTGAAATAACAGCACTAGAAGTTGCCTTGTACCATCTAAAGACCATATTTGATGCCTTTCCATCAAAAGTCCAAAACAATGTGATTTTTACAGATTCTGTCTGCTCTTCAAGCACTAGAATATGATGGACATTGTAAACCAGAGCTAGTTGAAATATATCACCATGCAAACCAGCTGCTTACTTCTTATGAAGTCAGCATTGTTAAGCAGTGGGTTCCTGGCCACTCAAACACACCTAGCAAATACAAGGCAGACAGACTAGCAAAGACAGGAGCACAACAAGAATAACCATATACACAAACAACCATGCACACAGTTAAAATGATATTGAAATCTGTGACAAGAAAATTGGATGAACAGATGGGCTATGGGAAACACTGGGAGAAAAATCTATAAATATATGACTAGCCCAAATCCTAAAGACAGCATCAACCTCCTGGGAAGGAAAGACCAGAGTATCATCTTCAGACTGCGCACACAACATGTACAGCTTAACAATCACCTGAACAGATTACAACCACAACACACTCCAGGGTGCCGGCTGTGCACTCATCCATATAAAACTGTTGACCACCACCTTTTTCAATGACCAGCGCTGGATGACATCAGGAAAATGCTTATCACCACAGGGTCAGATAAATGGAATACATTATATGGAACAAATCAACAGCTCACAAACACATGCATATATCACACAATTGCATTGGGCCAAAGGGCATGAGCCCATGCACCGCTGGACCAGCAACCAACCAGCTAATAATATGCAGGTTATCTGCGATAGTTGCGCCTTTCGGTCTGACATATTCTAATTCAGCTTAGCTTCTTGGTCATTTTGACCCTCTATATTATTTAGACAGCCAACTCCCCTTCCCCCAAACATCCTTATTTACCTCTAGAAAGAAAATGTCTTCAGTGTATGATAACAACACAATTCACTAGAGATTTAAGGGCTGTGGCAAAACAGGGCGAAAATGGAAAAAAACAAAATATGTAAAGAGTGTTGCCAATAGCAAAGTATATATATCCCACTAACAATATCAACAGGCAACGTTTCGACTCTTATTCACGACAAAATAAAACAACCAAGAACGACTACTATAAAAAGAGATGCATTGGGGAAAATGAGCAAATGTAGATAATAAAGGAGAAACTGTGAAAGAAAGAAAAAAGATGAAAGCCAAGTACAACAAGATAAAAGAAAGATGAAAAGGAAAAGCACAGGAACAAATATAATAACAGAAAACTTTGTTGATTACAATAGCAAAATGTGTTATCCAGTGGAGTTGATCTACAAAGTAGAACAATATAATGCTCTTCTTCTTCTTTTTCTTCTTCTTTCGTTCACTTGAAACATGTCTGTATCTGTAATTCTGCCCCAGAATAAAACTCACTGTCTTTTGTAGTTCATACAGTGTTCCATAGAGGTTTGATTCCAGTGTTGTGTCCTCTGGCCAATATGTCTGCCTCAGCGTTTCATGTTCAGAACACTCTTGAAGTATATGTTTGGCACTCTGTGTTGGCTGTCCCCATGTACGTATGGCCGTGTTGCCAATCTTGAACTTTGTGTACATGTGACTGCGGAGTCGGTTGTGTCCTGTTCTGAGGCGTAGAATTATAACTTGTTATGATCTGTTCATAATGTGATAATCATCTTGTGTTGGTGTTTGTGGCTTTCTTATTCACTTTATCATCTGTTTTTCTGATGGTAGGTGATTGGTATATCTGGTTGGTCTTCGGCCGCACCTTCCTTGGCCAGTTTGTCTGTTTTTTTCATTTCCTGGTATTCCAAAGTGAGAGGGTATCCACTGCATGGTTACCGTATACTGGTAAGACAATTCATTAAGTAGTTTTTGCAAGTCTGATAGTTTTCCAGACTGGAGAGCTTGAAGCACCGACCTTGCATCTGTCAGGAATACCATAGGCTGTAGGCCAGAGTTGTTTCCCTATTGGTGTTCTGATTGTATCTCTTAGACTTGTGTGGATATTCTATATATGCACCTGCACCTCCATTCCTCACTGCATTCTGTCCTGACCCATCTGTGTAAACTCTGACGCATATATCTTGTGGATATAACTCATCCATGAAACTGAGGGTGACTGTCCTTCGCTGCACACTGTTCTGTTCGTCCTCGCTTAGTATTCCTTTTACATAGGTCTGAATGTATATTGGCATTCCATGCCTTTCACTCCAAGGGATTTGTTCTGGTACAGACCTTAAGGGGCTGTCAACCTCAGACAGGTCTGTAAATTGTCTACGGAGTCGTTTAGCTTGGTGGATAAAGCTGCTTTTTTCCAGTCGCCCCATTGTTAGATTTTGGAATCTTTCCTTTATTGGATGACTTGGCATATACTGAAACTTTTCTGCTTGAATTAGTACCTATGTGTCTCTGCGTTCGCCAAGTGTTTGCATTCTTCCCATTTCATGCATCTCTACTATGGGTGTTGATTTCATTGCTTATAATGCTCTAAATCAGTGGTCGGCAACCTATGGCTAGCGTGCCACACTGGGCACGCCAAGCAATTTCAAATAGCCCGCAGACTCTTCTCGTTTCCTGTATAAATCGATTAGCTTGGTTTCCTCGCTCATTTCGGCACTTGGGCGTACCAGGGTACCAGCCACAGACGTATCCAGACTTGCTACATATTATACATATTTACATATTATTGAATATCACTATATATTAATTAATTAAAATATAAAAATAAAATATATGGTAAAATAAGAATATTGACCTCGACTTGTATAAAATGATATGTGATGTTGGCACTCTGAATAATTTGAAACCGTAAGTTGGCACACAGTTAGCAAAAGGTTGCCGACCCCTGCTCTAAATATTGATTAGTTGAAAACAGATCGTGAAAAAGATCAAAATAAAAGTAGAAAGACGAAAGGTGTAAACATTGGGGGGGGGGGTTGGCGGAGAAGAAATAGGAAAAATAACAATAAAGAAGGAATGAAAATTAGGAGAAAAAATATAATAAGACGTTTAGCTATCTAACCAGTGGTAATCAGAGACAAGTATGGCCCAAAAGCGTTTAGCTATCTAACCAGTGGTTCATCAAATACTAGTGTGGTCTTCAGTACCCATAATGTAGCGATGATGCCATTTCACGATATTCTTAGGACATGTGTCATCGCATTCTTATAGTGGCTTCGTCAACAACATGTGTTTCTGTGTCAACAACATGGGAGCACAGACCATTACGAAAAGGGGGGGGGGAAGAGTCTGAAGACGTTTGACAGTTGTTGACAAAGATGAAAGGGTTCAATACATGTTAGTCACCAATTACTATTGCGAGGATCGAAACCTGACTTTTATTGTTAGGAACTTTAATAAAACCCCGGGTAAAAAAAAGACAAAACCCACCCACCTCGACCCAGTTATTCTTCACACAAAGTTCATACAGTTCTTCAACAAATTAGAGCTTCTGATAGACGAAACCAGAAGAATGACCTTTTTTATTTGTACTATTTGGTTACACCCCCAATCCCTGAAGAACATCTCTACGGCCCTCATCTGTGGTAGATTATTGTATACATTTACCATGAACACTGACTGAAATATTCATTTGAATGAAATAATCCTGTGACTGAAATATTCATGTGAATGAAATAATCATGTGACTGAAATATTCATGTGAATTAAATAATCATGTGACTGAAATATTCATGTGAATTAAATAATCATGTGACTGAAATATTCATGTAAATTAAATAATCCTGTGACTGAAATATTCATATGAATGAAATAATCCTGTGACTGAAAAATTCATGTGAATGAAATAAACATGTGACTGAAATATTCATGTGAATGAAATAATCCTGTGACTGAAATATTCATGTGAATGAAATAATCCTGTGACTGAAATATTCATGTGAATGAAATAATCCTGTGACTGAAATATTCATGTAAATGAAATAATCATGTGACTGAAATAATCATGTGAATGAAATAATCATGTGACTGAAATAATTACATGAGAAAAAAAACATGTGTAGAGGAGCATGTCTTCGATGGTGATTTGTGAAATTCAAATCACAGCTAGGGAGAAGAAAGAAAATACATTATGTAAATTCAAATCACAGCTAGGGAGAAGAAAGAAAATAGATTATGTAAATTTATTTGAGTTGCTGCTGTTATCCCGTGATGAGATGCGATAATCAGGCAATCGTTAAGCTTAGGCCTACATATTTTTATCACAATTATAAGAATAATCCAAATAATGTGCGCTATTTGAGACGAATGCATTCAATGTTACGGATGACAATTTGAAATTGAAGCTAATCATCAGTTCATGGGTTAATCAGGTTGCTCGAAATCGATCAAGATTATGGACAGTGAGCACTACGTTCTGACCACATCAGTACTCAGACTCCACAAAATATCGATGCGCAAACATCCGGATGGCTTCCAAGTTTAGCTCTATTTCTTATTATCCACCCCCCCCCCAGACCATGTCTACTTATTCCCCATTAAAACTTAATTTCGACTAACATGATACATGATACCCTGATACACATGATACCCATGATACAATGATACCCTGGTACATGATTCTAACATGATTCTCAACCTCGATCTTCTAGGCCTCCACCTGACACCGTCTATACCTCACGTGTGCCTGTCTTCTATAAATCGTCTATCCAGTTTTCAAAGATGGCGTTTCTAATCAACCATTCGTTTCGGTGACCTGTGTTTCCTGAAACATCGTTTATTCTTTTCCTTGCACACGATGCACCTTGATTTACATTGCGAAAGGGGTCGATTTATAGCTACTAGGTTCGCGAAACACTTTCGTGACATCTTCTACCATGTCTCTACTCCGGTAGCTCTTCACTTTAATAGCAATTCTCACTTGGTGTACAGGACATACAAGCAACTGGTTTATTCTCCTGCAATTCCGGTGATCGTCAACTTTTCCCCTTAGAGAATAGACTGATTCTCAATCTAGACACTTTTATGCCCCTTGGTATCAACGAGACCCTACACTTTCGCTAACCTCTCAGCAATTTTTATCCACTTATTCTGTGCCCTCTATGTGTTTCTTCATATTCTCTTGCAACCCTTCTCCTTTCTTCTCCATCGTTCCATCTAACTTCATTGTTCCTCATGATTATACAGTTGGACCATATTGTAGTGGATTGGCCTGGAATGACATTAAGCGGATTGGATTGCATCGATTCGCTATATGCGGTGGGTTTTTTTGAAAACACCTGGAAACCTTAAAAGATGGTGCTGGGCGGAGGGCCCGTCACGGTCATGTATGTTGTGGATTACTTCATCTATACTCCATATCATCAGCTTTCTTCGAATGCCTTACATCGAACTTCATTAATACCACTTACAGCGGCCCATGAGCACTCTTTCCAGTTGTACGAGATTTATGCGTACTATTAACTCAGAGCATTTATCGAGTAGACTTCTTTTGCTTCGGTGGATTTGCTACCAAGATAACTACTTACGGGGTTTATACTGTCGACTGTGATGTATACCTTCGACACTAGTCATCATGCCGTGTTCACAGCCACTACATGCGGTCTTAGACACACGGATGACATATTAGGCTCGGTGGCAGTGGACCCTCCCATGTCTTTCATAGGGACCAACGTGCAGTACGGGCAATGTATACCAACGGGTTGCGATATACCGTTGGTCTACGATTGACATAGACCTCGGTTCATCGGACATGTTCTTCTCCACAGTATATGGTCCGTGTAAAGTGATTATGTGGTGGTATGACGTTCTGTCTCTAGATCCTTACAGATGAGCCAGTGTACAGTAGGAGTATTACCCACCACGGATGTTCGATGTGTGGTAGGCTCATCCCATTTACATCGTATTCGATTTTTTAGACCGGTTATATTTTCCTGCACATGACCTAAAAATTCACCTTGTTTTGTGTCTGTGTCCTTGGTCCATCCTTCGTCACGCTTCATTTGCTAACCACGGACTATGCTAACCTGGCCTACATCGATCCCCCACATATGATCCCCGCGACGTTAACTAGTTACCGACGACTGTTCGACACTAATATCTGTGCCATACGGCTGCCATGCAGCTTCGGTTATACTTCCCTTGGTTATGGTTAAAGATTCCGTTCCTGTTTCTCTTTCTACCACAGCTTCTACCTTCTTCGGTACTGTCTTCTCATATTCTCCTCCATCATCTATCCATTTTTTTCTGGTATAGGTACCTTTCAGTCTTTTATATATTGATACCTTCTTATCGGACGGCATATTCGGACGGTCCCCACTATTTAGTAGTGCCTTTCTCCCCTCCCTCTCCTAATCTCCGCATGTCCACTGAATGTAACATGCTTCTATTATATTTCGTGGGTCCTCACCGTTTCGCTGCTACAGTTTCTATCTTTTCTTCTCTCATTTTGTTCCTCTTTGTATCTCTACCTTCGGTGTCCGTTCACCTGCCTCTCCGTTCCTTCATGTACCTAAATCGCGCCATGACAAGTTTGTTGGATCGCGATATTTGCGTCTTTATTTTCGTCTTTCTGAGTCAATTTTACTACGCGTGAAACATGTCTACCTACCCCTTGCAACATTGTTCTCAACTAGATGCTTTCCTGATGTCTGATTATTCTTTACTGCTCTTGCTGAACCAAGATGGTAGTCTTTTTATGTTCCGGCTTTGGTCTCTATCCTTTATCTACGTTCGATATTCTGGTGTCCATCACGAGATTTTGGACACATCGTACCTTGGCCATTTTAAAGTATATTCCCAGCCGGACTACACTGAGATAAGTAATCAGTTTTATACTTAAAATTTTTATCTCATCGTATCGTTAATCTCATCTTCTTCTTCTTCTTTCGTTCACTTGAAACATGTCTATATCTGCAATTCTGTCTCCTTAATAAAACTCACTGTTTTTTGTAGTTCATACAGTGTCCCATAGAGCTTTGATTCCAGTGTTGTTTCCTCTGGCCAATATGTCTGCCTCAGTGTTTCATGCTCAGAACACTCTTGAAGTATATGTTTGGCACTCTGTACTGCCTGTCCACATGTACACATGGCTGTGTTGCCAATCTTGAACTTTGTATACATGTGACTGCGGAGTCGGTTGTGTCCTGTTCTGAGACGTAGAATTATAACTTGTTCTGATCTGTTCATAATGTGATAGTCATCTTGTGTTGGTGTTTGTGGCTTTCTTATTGACTTGATCATCTGTTTTTTCTGATGGTAGGTGATTGGTATATCTGGTTGATCTTCGGCAGCACCTTCCTTAGCCAGTTGGTCTGCTTTTTCATTTCCTGGTATTCCACAGTGAGAGGGTATCCACTGCATGGTTACCCTATACTGGTAAGACAATTCGCTAAGTAGTTTTTTCAAGTCTGTTAGTTTTCCAGACTGGAGAGCTTGAAGCACTGACCTTGCATCTGTCAGGAATACCACAGGCTGTAGGTCAGAGTTGGAGTTCAGCAGTTTTTTAGCTGCCACAGTAATTGCCTGGATTTCTGCATCATAATTATTGCAGAATTTTCCTGTCGGTGTTCTGATTGTATCTCTAGGCTTGTGTGGATATTCTATATATACACCTGCACCTCCATTCCTCACAGCATTCTGTGCTGACCCATCTGTGTATACTCTGACCCATATATCTTGTGGATATTCCTCGTCCAGGAAACTGAGGGTGGCTGTCCTCCGCTGCACACTGTTCTGTTCGTCCTCGCTTAGTATTCCTTTCACATGGGTCTGAATGTATATTGGCATTCCATGCCTTTCACTCCATGGGGTTTGTTCTGGTACAGACCTTAAGGGGCTGTCAACTTCAGGTAGGTCTGTAAGTTGTCTACGGAGTCGTTTAGCTTGATGGATAAAGCTGCTTCTTTTCAGTCGCCCCATTGCTAGGTTTTGGAATCTTTCCTTCATTGGATGACTTGGCATACACTGAAACTTTTCCGCTTGAATTAGTACTTTTGTGTCTCTGCGTTCGCCAAGTGTTTGCATTCTTCCCATTTTCTGCATCTCTGCTATGGGTGTTGATTTCATTGCTCCCAACATTATTCTAAGTGCCTGGTTTTGCACTTTATCTAGATCTTGTAATGTGGTGTTTGATGCAGGACACCACGCAGCTGAACCATATTCCAGGTGTGGTCTTATGCCTTGCTGGTAAACTTTACTGAGTATATTCCCACTGGCTCCCCATGTGGTTCCACTTAGTTTTCTCAGGATAGCTAACTTCCTCCTGGCTTTTGTTGTTGCTTTGTTTATGTGCTGCTTCCATGTCAGCTTATCATCAAAAGTAACTCCGAGGTATGTTGGTTGTTTGTCTTCTTTCAAGAGCTCTCCGTCTATCTTGATATGACCGGCTTTTTGTTTTGGTGAGAGGGTAAAGAGTGTAGTGCTGCACTTATCTGTGTTAATGCTGACACACCATCTATTTGCCCATAAGGTTACGGCATCGATAGCTCTTTGTATTTGTTTAGTGGCCACTGTCGCATGTTCTTCCGTGCACCAGATCACCAGGTCGTCAGCATACATTGCCACTTTGATCCCGTGTGGTAGTTCAGCAACTAGGTCATTGATGTAAACCAAGAAAAGTGTGGGTGACAGAACTCCTCCCTGGGGGACTCCATGACGCAGTAGGACTTTCTTGCTTTTGCGACCATCTAATTGTACCCTGGCTCTTCTATTATGCAGGTATGCTTTTACCCATTTGTACATTCTTGAGCTAACCCTGCAATTTCGCAATTTCTTTAGGAGCCCTTCTTTCCAGACCTTATCAAATGCTTTCCTGAGGTCTATCCATGCTGCTAGTACCAGTTTCTTATCTTGGAAGGCATCCTCAATCTCTTGGGAGAGGTAGGTTGCCTGATCTTCAGTAGAGTAGCACTGTCTGAAACCTGCTTGCTGTGATACCAGAAGGGTTTCACTTTCAAGGTACCACTGCATCCTAAGATTGATAATGCGTTCCATTGTTTTGCATAGACAGCTTGTGAGGCTGATGGGCCTGTAGTTGGAGACTGTGTTGCCATCTTTTCCTGATTTGAGGAGAGGTATCATTATTGCTTCTCTCCATGCCTGTGGTACATTACCTGTGGACCAGCTTGTGTTAAAGATTTGCAGCAGCTTTGCTCTTGCTGCAATTCCCAGGTTTCTAATCATTTCATTGGACACTCCATCAGCTCCAGGGGACTTTTTCATTTTCAATTTGGATATTGCATGCTCCAGTTCTCTCATTGTGATTGGTGCCTCCATGACTTCAGGTATAGGTTCGTCTTGTCCAATGTTTTGCTGGTTCACTCGAACCTCCTGTTGTTTGTCTGGGCTGACTTTGACGTTATTGTCTTCTGCAAAGGAATCTGCAAAGTAATCAGCTGCATGTTTACCTGTTAAAATGTTTTTATCTTTATAAAGTGTGATCCTGGTATTTCTCCCTGTACCTTCATCATTTAGTTGTTTTACAAGTTTCCATAATTTCCTAGTATCTCTTTCTAGGTTCAGCGACTCTGTTTTTTCTTTCCAGCTGTTCCGTCTGGCTTGTAACTTGGCTCTTTGAAATTTAGCCTTTGTTTGCTGATATTTGTTGTGATGTTCTTGGCTAGGTCTGTTCTCAGCCTGCTTTCTAGATGTTTCCATCTCATTTTGCAGCTTTTCCAGTTCATCATTCCAGTAGGGTTTGTAGTTTTTGCGTGCCCCCCTGGGTATGGTTTTACTAGCAGCATGTAGTATACATCTATTAAATTCACTCACTGCTCTATTGATGTCTTTGTCCAAGTTCATGTCCTTAGCTAGAACACTGGTTAAATGCTGGTACATTTTCCAGTCTGCCCTCTTATAGTTCCACCTAGTGAGCGTGCTGCTGTCCTTGGTATATTCATTGTGAATTTCCAGAAATACTGGTCTGTGGTCACTACCCCCAAGCTGCTTTCCAACGACACGTGTGATGTTCCATTCCAGGCCTGGTGAGTAGAATGCCAGGTCTGGTGTAGAGGTGGTGTGCCATGCTCTCGAGTAGAAGGTTGGTGAGTCAGCTGGCTGGTTAATAAGAATGAGATTATTTTCATCCTGCCAGCTCTCAAGTTCCTCACCTCTCTTGTCGATATGATCGTAGCCCCAGCTCTGAGAGTGGCTGTTGAAGTCACCACACACCATAAGTCTCTCTTTATCTGGAATTGTGTCTAGTGCCAATGGTTTATCATTTGGGCAGTAGTAGTTCAGGAGATGGAATTCTGCACTGTCTGTTTTTAGGTGGAGCATCTGGTATTCTGCCCCGTCCATGTATACTTCCAGCTGACATGCGCTGATATTGTTTTTAACTAGTGTCAGAATTCCACCCTTTCGCCTGTCTTTTCGGTCAGATCGGTAGCACTGGTAGCCTCTGATTTTGAAGGCTATGTCGCTGCTGAGGTGTGTTTCTTGGATACAGCATATATTAACTTGTTCTTCACTGAGGACATTTTCAAGTTCCAATTTTTTGCTGTATCCATCTCTTTTACTGTTGACACCATCAGCATTCCAGTGCATTATTTTAATTGGTCGTTTGTTTGTTTGGCCAGTAGCTCTATTCCCTTGCCTCCTGGCTCCTCGGGGCAATTGAGAAGGACTTCCAGTAACTGAGGTTGGGCCCTTTCGAGGTATAGGGCCCGGCACCGTCCCTGCCTGAACGTCCGCCACAGGGCAGGCACCATAACGTTTATTAGATGCAGACATGTTTCCATTGTGTTTTATGCGTGGCAACCTGATTATCTGTGCGCCTTTTGGCTGGTTGCCTCCGTCTTCAGCACTCTGCTTACTTGGGCCGGACTATGGTCCTGCTCGAGTGGGAGTGCCCGACCAGTCTTAGTTTCCAGCCTCTGATGGCTGAACTAAGCCCCATCACCACTTCAAGGTTCTGGCCTCGATGGGGGTTAATCTCATAACCGCTAGCGGGTTCACCATTTCTTCTCGTCATGTTATGTCCGTCTTCTCTTACTTTGCTAGATCCTTCAATCTTTGATCTTCCTCTTCCTCATCACGTGTTCTTGTCACACTTTAACGTTCTTCCATCGTCACACCACAGGTGCTTTCACACGTTTAGTATATTGTTTATTCCATTTGTTTTGTTTTTTTTCTGATAAAGGCGTGTAGTCGATACGTCGTCTGTCGCTGTGTCTCATTGATATTATGTTTTATTTACTGAAACTGGTAACAGTTGTATCTATTTCCGTTCATTGCTACCATGTGCCGTGTATTATCCAATCCCCCGCATTTCCAGTTTGTAAGCTTTTTTCCGGCACTGGAGTCTATCTCTTGATTCTTCAAGTAGTAGCCTAGTCATGTTATTCGCTAGTTATAATTTACCAATTACAGCATGTCCTAATTAACCATAAATCGAGGTAGAATGCCATGAACCACCTGATGATTGATTACTTATCTGTTTCTGCATCACTGTCTATAAATACAAGCCTCTCTGTTCTAAATAATATGAATAACCACTCAAATATGTACACGAGATAGTCAGGAAGTTGAGGTTAGCCATAGATGTCATTGACATACATAACAACGTTTCAAACTTATGAAACATGGGAAGCAATTTCTGTCTTAGTAAAATCAGCCTTGGAATCTATTGGAACCGTAGTAATCAGTTGAGTATTGACAGAAGTGAGTGATGACTGCCCTAATAAACAAACTTCAAAATACACATCTACTCTAAAAGTAATGATAGTAAATAAGTAAATGTGTGCTACAAATATCTACCAATACAAAAGATGATAAAAGCCACTTTCTTACACTTTTCTGACTTTCTCATTGAGTTTCTGATTTGTTCTATATGTGTTTAATTGTTTCTCTGTTTGTTTAGAACTACAGGAACTACGAGTTATGAAACTCATGTGTGCAACAAATGATGCCGCAGAGATTTCTTTCACGACAAGAATGATCCAACTCTCAGCTGTATGCAATGTTTGGATACGATGTCCACCATACAGATTTATGTGGTTGTGTAAATGGAATGTTCCGTCATTTTGTATAGACACATATCTCCAGGAAATCACCTCAAATTTGGAAGACGTTATTTGTAAATATGGCATGCAAGATGTCGGTGATTAGTGGAAATACGACATCCGGTTAAATGGTCACATATTTACGAAGAATTTACCACCTTCACATATCTCTGGTCCCAAATAATGATGACAACTCCGGAAATGAGAATAAGTTCAGACAGGAGAAGGTAAGTGTGCCATTGTATGTTTTAATATGATTTGGAAAAATAAGATCAGTATTACCGTCAAGATCAATCTATTCAGATAGCAGGTACTACTTTTATACTGAAGTAAAATTTAGACACTCAATGAATACACAAAAAGAAGGATTCAGTATTTTGAAAACAAGTGCTACAAAGATGTTCGTTAAGAATGATCTATATAGAACACAAGACAAATGCGTAAGTGAAGATAAGCGTGGCATGAAAAACAATAAATGTGATTAGCAAGTAGAAAAACAACAAAACATTTGTGATTGTCTAATTTTGTTTGTGAGTTCGTAGATGTCCGATGTGTCCGATTAGTGTCAGGAAATTCTATTGCAGCGCATGCAGGAGTGCAGTGGGTTTAGTGTAGGAGGGTTTTCGGATTTGTGCTCCTGATTACGTCGCTTGTAAATTTCACGCTGTGTCCTTTCTTTTTCAAATGTTGTGATTTCAGCAGTGATCTGGGTGTTCCAAGCTGAGCGATCACGGTTTGTAGTCTCCCAGGAGCTGGAATCAATTCTGCAGTGTTTTGGAGAGGTTTTTTTACATGATCCTTGAATTGCTTTTTCTGCCCTTCGCTTGAACGTTTACCATCGCACAGTTCTCTATAGACATGTAACAAGACACGACTCACTGTCTAAAATTATCTTTTTAGGAACAGTCGAGGGTGGATGGAGGAGAGGAGGCCAGAGAAAATGTTGGATTGATATCATCAAGGAACGGTCCGGCCGTGATTTTGCTACACTCCACCGAATGGCTGAGGATAAAGTTGTTAATGAAAGCAGCAACAGTCTGCACGCAGCTGTCTACCAATATTTATTGTTGTTCGTGATGTAACTAATCTGTGCTACAAATAACGTTAGTCCGGCTCATAAAGTTTGATTGTTGTGGTGGTTCAGCTTGCGGATACGAGATGTTTCGAGAGGAGGAGTACACCACTGAGTCATCTTCTGCTCATTTAAATGCTACTACTGGAGTCTATTCGTGGGACATTCTTTCCAGAACGTGGTCTTCCTTATGAATACTCTGAACACTCCGCGATTCTGGGGGAGTTGACCTGCTGCAGCTAGGGGCATGTTTATTTAATCTGATATATCACTGCACCATCGTTGTCTTGATCGCCCTCTTTCCCTGTTGCCGTTAACTCTGCCTTCAGCTATTAATCCTTCCATGATGTTATGTTTCTTTATATGACAAAAAAAACTTTTCTTGTTAGGATAACGTTAAGGAGCCAGCCATCTTTAACGTTTATTAATCTTAACACTTCTTGATTTATCTATTTAGCTGTTCATTGCATACGTAAACTTCTTCTATTGCATCTCATTTCGAGAGCAGCGATTCTCTTTGCTATTGTTTTATTGAATGTCCATACCTCACAACCGTATATTGCCACTGAAAATACGTATGTCCTGATCATACATACGTTGGCTATGCTGCTGGTGTCTTGCGACAGATGTTTAATTTGCTCAATTTCCAGTGTCGCCATTGCCATTCTTCTCTTGATTTCCTCTCTTTTCTCATGAGCTATTTATGTTTGTGCCCAAGTACTGGAAAAGTGTTACGTCCTCTAGTTGAAATTGTCATTTTTTATCTTTAGTTGTACTTTCACATTATATGGTATCATAATTTTTGTTTCCTTCATAATTAAGCACGGGTTTTCGGGCTTCACTGTGTTCTTGTGTTGGTAGTAACATTTGCTTTAAGCCATCTTTGTTTGTTGTTAAGAGAACTGTGTCATCAGCATATCTCATTACAAGGATCTGCTGACCGCCGATGTTACGAGGCTGGAATTTAGTATATGTCATGTCGATATTCGATAAATATATTTCCTCCTGAAACCAATGGCAAACTACAGAAGTAATGCGATAGTAATTATATTTTATATTCTACTCGAGTATCGGAATAAAATGTATCTTTATGTATGCTACAGTGCACTCCAAGCATTAAAATCGGTACCAGATGGCAAATGAAAAAGGACAGACCAAGAGACACTCTTCGCAGAACAATCATCAAAGAGAGTTTGACTTTGGGCTTCAACAACATGCAAGAATTACACACAGTAACATCACATCGCTCAAACTGGACTGGCCTTGTTTCTGCCATATGCACTGCACCGTATTCAGCAGGAATATAGGATGTTTTTTAGTGGCACACCTGCGACTCATACCGGCTACTCAGTGTTGTTTTTGTAACACCACTTTTCATTCATGATTTGACAACACTTTAGTAACTGTCTGTACAGTCAATCTTATCATCGAAATTTTTCTGTACGATTTAATTTTAATGTTCTAGTGTAACATTCCAACATTCACATGTGATGCGTTCATGAAACCTAGGCCAATGTCATATATATATATATATATATATATATATATATATATATATATATATATATATATATATATATATATATATATATATATATAAGATCTTGTTACGGCTTTACAAGGGGAGTCGGTTGTGAAAAAGTGTTGCCAAGTGTGCCAAGCCCTTCTTTATAGTAATCATGTGTATTAATTCCACGTAGGTCACATATCTTTGTTTATCTGACTTTGTTCATTGGCTGTGGATACAATGTACAGAAAAAGCGGCAAACAATCATTCGCATCAGCCAAGATGGATGAAGCTGTGTGAGATTATAATCATGCAGGCCTGAAAATGACAAATAATCATTCGCATCAGCCAAGATGGATGACGAGATCAGTAATCTGGACTATAGTGGAGTGGTATTTAGTGTGAGGAAACGTCCGGTAATGTTTGGTAGTAACCGACTTTTCCTGTGACGCAGTAACGTTATCTTTCATGTGATAGAACAGACGTGTATCAATATAAATGTGCGTTCGCTTACTACTGATCGACCGATTACATTCATTAGATCGATGCAATGAGTTTCCTAATGATCTACCGATTACATTTATTAGATCGATACAATGAGTTTCCTACAACCAATAAATGATCACATAGAAACATGATTACGACGACGACGTAAAAATGAATGTTGTTCCCACACACAGACACACACACACACACACACACACTGCATCTGTAGTATTTATATCTATTGTTTCTATCTATTATTTCTATTTAATTCTGCTCCTACACAGCCCATAGAAAGTCTCCCTACACAGCCCATAGAAAGTCTCCCTACACAGCCCATAGAAAGTCTCCCTACACAGCCCATAGAAAGTCTCCCTACACAGCCCATAGAAAGTCTCCCTACACAGCCCATAGAAAGTCTCCCTACACAGCCCATAGAAAGTCTCCCTACACAGCCCATAGAAAGTCTCCCTACACAGCCGATAGAAAGTCTCCCTACACAGCCCATAGAAAGTCTCCCTACACAGCCCATAGAAAGTCTCCCTACTCTCCTTCACAGGAAAACATGCAGCACAAACAGCTTTTCTTTTA
Source organism: Meghimatium bilineatum (assembly GCA_034231615.1). Classification (NCBI taxonomy): domain Eukaryota; kingdom Metazoa; phylum Mollusca; class Gastropoda; order Stylommatophora; family Philomycidae; genus Meghimatium; species Meghimatium bilineatum. The sequence continues at coordinate 43,196,687 of CM067306.1, read as the reverse complement.
GTTCCTACACTGCATCTGTAGTTTCTTTATCTATTGTGACGAAAATGAAAGTTATTATTGCACTGCATCTGAAGTATTTATATATATATTATATAGGCCCTATATTTAATTATGTTCCACACTGCATCTTAAGTATGTATATATATATATATATATATATATTATATAGGCCCTATATTTAATTATGGATGGAACCGCAAACCTATTCCCATGCGTACATATTAAGTGATCACGTTTCCTCGAGCCGCGTTAGCGCAGTGGTTAGCGCACTGGCTTCACATATGAGTGGTTCTGGGTTCATTCCCCAGTTGCGGCGGAAATGTCGACCCAGGTCGACCCAGCCTTAAATGGGTACCGGATTAATCCGGGAAGTAAAGACTGTGAGGGAGAGGAGATGGCTACCGCCCTCATTTGCAGAGCCTGTGAAATGTGAGATCGCTAAGATCTCACACCCCTACGGCATTAATAAATGCTATGGGTTACTTTACTTTATATTAAGTGATCACTGAATATGATTCAGAAAGTGAAAACAAGTGATGTACGTCGGGAATGGGGAGAATCTTTGTCCCAGACACGCGGGCGTGGAGGAAAACGAACGGGCCGACCAATTAGCTAGCCTCGCCACCAAAACAGATGGACTCAGCAGACATACCCATTGCTCTTCGTGATTCCTCGCGATCTGCGGATCTTGAGTTGAATGAGCATGAGTCAATATCGAGAATGCGGTAATTGGGAGTGAAGATTGACGTGGCCCGTACAAGAGCTCAAATGAGCAGTAAACCAACATAGAACCGGAACCATCAGCCGTTATACCCTGAGAGATTTACTGAAGCGGAGATCTGAGCACCTATGGACTCAGTCCGGTGTACAAAGAGGATAATCAACAGACTTAATACCTAATACCTAATCTTAAATATTTATATCTATTATTCCTATTATTTCAATTTAATTCTGTTCCCACCCTGCATCTGTAGCTTCAATATCTATCTACTGTGGAGAGTACGAATGTTGTTTTTACACTGCATCTGTAGTTTTTTTTTCTATCTATTGTGAAGATAATGCGTACAAACGGCTCTAGCTAGTTGACTGTAAACATTATCACGATGTTGATTAATTAGGAGAAGTAAACATTTTACCGAAATAGTGGAGGTCGCGGTATGTTGTCTACTTCCACACAAAAACCAATTTATATGGAGACTGATAATCTTGCCGATTTCTAGTAAGTAACATCTGACAGACACATAGTTTCTAATAAGTACCTTCCGACACACACGTAGATACTAATAAGTAACTTCTGACAGACATATTGATTCTAATAAGTAGTTTCCGACAGACACGTAGATTTTAATATGTAACTAATAAGGTAGATTCGATTTTGTTGAAACCTTGTTTTACTAAACATAGTGTAATATAAATGTAAGTAGAAGCAGATAATCAGCCCAATTGTGTGACGCACATTTTGGGAGCACCGTTTAGGTGTAAGGGTAAAATAAATATTATGTTCTATTTTCATGATGGATGGGGAACTGAACCTACAGCTCCCGCTCACCCACACCGCTACCTCTCTCCCTTTTTTCCCTCTTTTTTACGGGTTCAATTTCTGAAGAAATAAATAACTATATATTGTAGCTGTTAGACTACGGTGTAGATTAAACAACAGTGACAATCACACAACAGTGACAATCACACAACAGTGACAATCACACAACAGCGACAATCAAATAACAGTGACAATCACACAAGAGAGTATTTGTAACGTGACACAATCCTAGCGTGACAGTTATTCAAGTAACCGGTCAGCACCATGAAAAAAGTGGGGAGAAATTCGCGCGTGTGTGTGTTGGTGTGTGTGTAAAGAGGATTACATGATTTGAGGAAAAAGAGTAAGATTTGACAAGACCGATCGTGCAGAAAATGAATTAACTCTCAGGAGAACTCGTGAATACTATTGTTGTGAGACTGACGCGTGTTAGCGTGACGCAACTGGCAGTTACGCCCTGGCTGACATTACGCAGTTTCCATTGTTCGATTGCTGCTCACGCTGACACCGTACCTGGCTCCAATAGCTTTGTTTGTTACGTTCCATCTGTTTGCAGATGGTTGTTGACAATGTTATTAAAGATAATGGTATAGCCGAGTGGGAATATTAAACAAATATAGTTGTATATGCGAGAGAACGTTCCAACCCTGTACATTTACACGTCATCATAACATCAAGGAATGGTCTGAGATTGATTTGTCTAAACTGTTCCGAATGGCTGAGGATAGAGTTATTTGTAGAGCTTTTTTGTGAGGATGTATCCAGGGTGACACTCCTACGACCCTGACAGGGTGGGCCTTATTATTGTTATATATTTTCACAGCAACCTTGACAGAGTATTACGCTATAGACATTAACCCGCAGACTACGCTGAAAGTTTACAGAACAGTGATACTTCCAGTGTTCTTATACGCTAGCGAAACATGGACATGTTGTGTATAGATGACTTGTGAGTAGAATCAATAACTTCCATACAAATTGCCTCAGAAAAGTTATGAACATCAGATGGCAAGACAAGATTCCGGATAGCACTGTCTTTGGCAGATCTAGTATCCCTAGTATTGACACTGTTCTGATGCAGATACAGATTCGCTGGGCCCGTCATCTGGTTTGTATTCCAGATCATCGTCTGCCAAAGGTACTTCTCTATGGCGAGATACAGAAGGGCATACGATCTCAAGATGGACAAAGGAAGTAAAAGGTTGCAACATTGTACATCAAGTGTTACCATAGATTAGTGCTGTCACAGAACGCTAAAACACGGATGCAGTACAGACCTCACTAAAAGGCTTTGATATAGATCACGATATATGGGAATAACTAGCAGAAAATTAAAGCAACGTGGCATTCTACAGTCAAAAAAGGCGCAGCATCTTGTGAAAAGAGGATAAGTGCTACAGCTCAACAGCGGAGGGTTGTTAGAAATTCATGGGTCTACAATAAAGCCGTCTATAATGGTCATTCCATCCCCGAACTGCCCAAGGACATTTGTGATCCGAATAGAGCTTATTATACACTAGAAACAATGTCCGGTGTTGCCCGGGTGAGAATATTACAAAAAAAAGAAAAATAGAATAGATGCAAATATCTTTCTTATAATGTAGCGATGACTTTGTTATGTTTCAGTTTCTACATATTAACACACACACATTTTTTTAAATAACATCTCTTAGATAGAGCACCCAGGTCCACATTCCCTCACATAACATACTTTGGTGCACGTACTGGAGCTCGTACGAATTCAGCTATTCCGGACACACGACTGATAGTGTACAATTCTAGCGTAAGAAAAGTTGTGTACCGTGTATGTGTCATGTGATGTGGAACACATGATGTATTCTTTCCAGAACGTATTGATGTCGATGTTTACCGGAGAATTGAATACCCGATCAATTAGAATTTAAGATTACAACAGAAATGCAGATATAAACCGGGATTATGCGATTCGCTCACAGACAGAAATATACATGGCATCACAAAAGACAAAGATAAGATATATTTAGCCTGTTAAAACACAGTAAACTTCGAGCGAAATGCAAATATATTTTCTAGGCGTATGTAGTTGTTTACAGTTGTTTGACCTTTGTACACCAGTCAGAGGTAAAGGTTAATCAGTCATATCATTGGTCAACTTTGCCGAAGCACATGAGATTAAGACTTCCTGCGAGCGAATTCAATTGAGCCGAATTATAACAGAGCCAATTTTCGTCCATTTACGTGCTAAACTCGGGAAACATATGCGTTACAAGAAGACTTGCAATTTAACTTGTTGTCTTTATATATCTTTACTAACTCATAATCAAGGACATAATGCAAAATAAATTTTCAAAAGTGGATGTAACGAATGGTCATCATCATCATGTGATGGATGAACTACACAACATTAACTCATAAGACATCCTAAGCAGATAAAATACACAGTCCGTTAAATCTCAACATAAAACCATGCTGGTCATTTGCTAGCCGCGCCGTGTGTTCTGTTGCGATTTTAATTAAAATATATTTTGGCCGCAACGTTGAAATGTGTTTATGTTGCTGCACGTTTTCATGAGCGCTTCTTGTGATTCGACAAACTTCATGTCATTTCGATTTTCGCATGTCTGGCATAGCTTTACTGAAGTTCCTACCGACTATTGTTACAATTATAAAAGCATCCTGTCACCGAAATCATCAGAAGGTAGACCGGTTATTACAGGTAAAATGATAATAACCCATGAAACATGGCAGATTGTGGTGCAGATATTAGCCCATGAAACATGGCAGATTGTTACGCAGATATTAGTGCAAGGAACATGCCAGATTGTGGCGTAGATATTAACGCAAGGTACACGCCAGATTGTGGCGTAGATATTAACGCAAGGTACACGCCAGATTGTGGCGTAGATATTAGTCTGTGAAACATGCCTAATTGTGACGCAGATATTAGCGCCTTGAACATGCCAGATTGTGGCGCAGATATTAGCGCACGGAACATGCCAGATTGTGGCGCAGATATTAGCGCCTTGAACATGCCAGATTGTGGCGTAGATATTAGCGCACGGAACATGCCAGATTGTGACGTAGATATTAGCGCACGGAACATGCCAGATTGTGGCGCAGATATTAGCGCCTTGAACATGCCAGATTGTGGCGTAGATATTAGCGCACGGAACATGCCAGATTGTGGCGTAGATATTATTCTATGACACATTCCTAATTGTGAGGCAGGTATTAGCCTATGAGATATACCAGATCGTGGCGCAGATATTAGCGCATGGAACATGGCAGATCGTGGCGTACAAATATTTGTATACAATAGCTTATAGATATGGGTATTTTTAGATAAATGGTTCGATCACATTCGGTGAATGACCATCAACAGTAGGGCTATCACACAAGAAATATTGTTGGTAAAACACGCTAAAAATTAGAATTATAAAATGATACATCTAATTCTATATAATGTATGGCTCAGAAACATGGACAATAAACAATTAGATGACATAATTGATTTGGATATATAGATGAATAGGAAGAATATTATAGAAGGAGAAAAAAAATTTTAAAAGAGGTCTTTACATGAAATTTCTTCCTATGAAGGAAATATTTTTAAAGGAAATAAAAATCGCACAAATAAAAACTTGTGGACATTAAAATACATGACACTTTGTTGAAGACGTTTAGTTAAGCATTAACTCGCAGAAGGTAAACAGAGATACAAGACGGAGAGTAACATCATGAGATGGACAGGTTACACTCTAGCAAAGTGCACCACCAAGACAAAAGACAGGGAATGTTGAAGGTCTGCTACAGCCAACCTTCGTTGCAGATGCGAAACTTAATGATGATGATTTATTGTGTGTAGCCACCAATTTATGCTTCACTTTTATTAGAAACTGGCTTCACGGCACGTGGGGTACTCCCATAACTGCTCCACCCTCCGTTCTAGCAGCCATCCCAGTGTATGTAGATTCAGAGTCCCGGCCAGGTATTGATTGTGTGATCTTCGGGACTTTCCCAAAAATTTACTTTTCCTTCCCTCACCTCTAGATACTCCCATTTCTATCATTCTCTGTATGTGTACGTTCTTAACCTCATTGACATCATCTTCATTTTGAAATGAATTTAGTACTGCCTTCATTAAGTCTGTTTTATCTCCTCTCATCAATGTGCCGTCTATCGCCGCATTGCCTGCCAATAAGTCGACTCTTTCACTTCCTCTGACCCCAGCATGACCAAGACAGTATATACATGTAATGCTCTGGACATTTGAGTTGTTCAATACGTTCCACCATTCTTTTCTTAGCATGAACGTTTCTATCTTGCGCATCATGCTTTGAGAGTCTGTGAGTATTACCGAGTGTTGATGTATCAGTTATCAAACAATTAAGTGCATATGTAACTACCTCTATATCCATCCTCATGCTCGTTGTGACAGTGGAATATGCTGAAGATTTCTCAACAAACACCTGGCCGTTTCTGTAGGCAGCAAAACTGCAACAACTTGTATTTGTGTTTCTGTTAACTGAGCCATCTGTGTATATAATTATGTCTTGTGGTTTCGAGTGTAGCTTGTCGAGTTCATGCTCCGTAACCTGGGCCCTGACACCCATTCATTTTCGACACGCTTTATCTAGTTGCATTATTACGTTAGTCAATGATTTCTTCTCAGTGTCTACCTCCATCCATTCACTACTCTTTCCTATTTCTTCAAATTCACATACTCTTCGCAGTGTGCATTCAGCCTCTGCCATTCATGATCTGCCACCAAATGAAATCAGTTGAATAATTCTATGTGATGTTGTTTGGATCTTTCTCTATGGCAATGTGAAGACGGACTTTGATAAATATACATATTCAATCCTTTGTATGGCAAACAACATATTTCTTGAATATCTATGTCTTGTGAACAACATATTTCTTGAATGTCTATTTCTTGTGAACTACACGTTTCTTGAGGAACTATGTTGTAGAAATGTCCTTTATCAAATTGAATATTCCGTTTCTGTGATGGAGAGATTCACATCGTGCTTCAAACCGCCATGAGACAACTTTCAATTTTGTATGCAGGCAGTCCTGCAATCTGACCATTCAGAAAGCAATGACAGTCTATTGAAAGTAACTATTGCCTAGAATCTAGTCAAGGAATGCTGAAAATTTCTTTACATCCTAAAAAGAACGTGCTTCTAACACTTATTTTTTTTAATCGGATAACCTTGTATTTCTGTATAAATATAACTGTATAATAATATAAGTATAATATTCTGTATTCATAAATTGTAATATCGTTCAAATGTGTTTCCAAACATCTGCATGAAGCAATTATTTGAAGCTTTGTATCAAACTTGTAGAATTGTATCAGTCTCAAGAGGGAATTTATTTGCTGAAGTGGTATTTTTGGTTCCATTATTATGTCATTCTAAAGGGAAACATCATTTCAAAAGTACAGGAAAAGCTATTGGTTCTGAATTTACTGCCGTACACTAAAGATAGGTTCTGAATTTACTGCCGTACACTAAAGATAGGTTCTGAATTTACTGCCGTACACTATAGATAGGTTCTGAATTTACTGCCGTACACTAAAGATAGGTTCTGAATTTACTGCCGTACACTAAAGATAGGTTCTGAATTTACTGCCGTACACTAAAGATAGGTTCTGAATTTACTGCCGTACACTAAAGATAGGTTCTGAATTTACTGCCGTACACTAAAGATAGGTTCTGAATTTACTGCCGTACACTAAAGATAACTGATAGTTTCAAAGTCCTACAAATGTGATGTCAAATAGTACGCATTCTAATCGTTTCCATGGCTCATTGGTACACAGACCCCAACATTAAACATTAGGTGTTTCAATACCATTAGGTGATGATTATACCTACCCCCCCCCCATTATGCATCAAGTGTTCACACACCTTGGTTGCACACAAACCCCCACATTACGTGTTACCACAGCGTAGTTACACACTCCCCACATTATGCATTAAGTGTTACCACAGCTTTTGCTGCACACAACCCACATTATCCATCAAGTGTTCACATACCTTAGTTACACACCCAACCACATTATGCATCACGTGTTCACACACCTTGGTTACCCACATCCCCACATTATACAACAAGTGATCACACACCTAGGTTACACCCACACCCACATTATACAACAAGTGTTGATACACCTTTATTACACATACCGTCACACTATGCATCAAGTGTCCACCTACGTCAGTTACACACCCCCACATTATACATCAAATTTTGCTACACTTCGGTTACACACGCCCCCACATTATAAATCAAGTGTTGCCGCACGTTGGCTATACACGCCCCCACATTATACATCAAAGTGTTGCCACACATCGGTTACATTCGCCCTGAATGAAACAGAAAATCTTCCAAATAAACTGATGATGAATGGGTGACACACTACGAAAGCAGGTAAGTCCTATCGCGAAACATTGAGTATTGAGGAGAATTTGATTAGCATGGCTTGCAACTGGTGTTCTAAGAAGTAAAGAAGTAGGTAGCGGAAGATTATCAAGTAGCTAGAGAAGCGCTAGAGATAAACTAACTAGAATAGTCTTCGAGAGGATTGCAGAAGTTTGGCTACGTGCATATTACGACAATTATTGAAAACGATACGGTGTGTTTAATTATGCGTGTATGAGAGCTTGTTAAGCTCAATGAATTACAATAAATAACTTGGCAACAAAGACATAGAGAACTTCATTCATAGAAGAATATTCTGCACTAATGTCTAGGTAATTGCTTTGTTCTGCCAATTATAAAATAAGGCAGGATAATATATGGAACTTCGACGAATCGTTCATGTGTTGCCGGAGCCCTGGATGAGAGCAATGGATAGCGACACTGTTGCCTGCCAAGCGCGTCGTCCGTGGTTTGAAATATGCGCTGTTTTTGGGCATTCACAGCCCAATGCAGAGAGAAGTGTATTATGGTACAAAGTGGTGCTTTCTATACAACAAGACATGATGGCGCTGAAACAGGCAATAATATGGCGGGAGATAAGAGTGCAACTGGTATATTTTCTGACTGATTCTATGAGTTTACTTCGACAGATTGGAATCTTCGGTGAACAGTGATATACTTTTTACATGGACACACGGGTGTTGGGTAAATTGGATGAGCCAGTGTAGCCACAGTGATTAGTAAAGTTAAAGTTAACCCATAACATTATGGGTTTGATAATGCCGTAGAGGTATGAGATGTTCGCCATCTCATATTTTAGTGGCTCTGCTATATGAGGGTGGTAGCCATCTCCTCCCCCATGCGGTCTTTTATTCCTGGATTAATCTGGTACCCATTTAAGGCTTGATCGATCCGGGAGCCGTTGCGGTTTAAAACATATTTCCGCCTCAATAGAGGAATGAACCCAGGATATTCATATGCGAAGCCAGTGCTCCAACCACTACGTAAAGTAGTCCCCCAAGGTGACTTAAGTGGCATCTGCAGCCCTCTAAAGCTACAGTGACTAGTATTAGTTGAGTTGTGACCATCGGTATTATTAGTCATATTTGCTAACTGGAAAATAGTATTTTACTAAAACAGAGAAACAGTGAAAATCAAAAAAATAGCGCAGTCAGTTGGTATATACTGAAGGGCATACTAAATACGAGATCGGAGTACCTTCGGAAGTATCCGAAGTGCTATGATGATGATCTGCTGAATAAATAATTAACTATGGCATGTTAGAGCGATTAAAGAAGTTTGAGAAATGGAGTTGGCTGTTTCATTCCATTTGACACGTAGGTCACACTGAAGACGGATGTATCAAGACGCAAGGCGCAGATATCGCAGCTACGCTGTAAACCTGTAGCCCGCAGGCCATTTATATTTTCATTTGCTTTGAACCGCCGAAGGCAACTAGGATTGGACTGGCAATTCAATAAATCTACGACCGTGTGAAATAGCACAACATATTTATAATAAGTGAATCATTATAATAGCGTACATAATAATCATCTTATTGTATTTGAATCTTTAGACTAAGTCGAGCTTATGGTTGTATATGTAGACTACGTAGAGTTCAAGGTTGGATCTGTACACTACGTCGAGTTCATAGTTGGATTTGTACACTACGTCGAGTTCATAGTTGGATCTGTACACTACGTCGAGTTCATGGTTTGATCTGTACACTACGTCGAGCGTATGGTTGAATATGTAAACTACGTCGAGTTCATTGTTGACATGATATTGAAATTCAAGCATAGACAGCAAATATCCTTTGCGCTTAACACAAAAAAAATTTGTATGCGTACAGAATTGTTAGAGACATGACGACAAAAATAACTAACGCTTCTGATAGTTAATTGCTAAAATCGCGAATAACTCACTCACTAGCTGCAGATGTTAGTGTCAATATGTCATCACGTACTAGAGATGAAACAGACTAAATAAATAGCACTAAACACCATCCATATCAATTAACATTACACACCTCACCAAATAGAAGCAGCTCCAGCCATCACATTAGGCTTGAGTTTATTTAAATGTTTGAGCAATTATTACAGAACAATTTTTAATTTGATATTTTTTTTTATGGTCCACGAATGATGTTACAAATGGCCTTGACAGAAAGAAGATTCCATGTTAGCCATCAGACAGCGCATTGCGCTCTCTGTATTACATTGTATTATTGTACAGTAGTTTGAGGATTGACGCAGAAGCTGAACTCTGACAATGATAGAACACACATCCACAGAAATGTGTCCAAGCTACAATTTGAATGAATTTTATTTTTCCTTTTCTTTAGTTTCACTGGATCTATAATATAATAATAAGACTCATAGCCCAGTAGAGTCGAAAGGAAGCCATACTGGATACATCAGTACATAACATTCTCCAAACACTTCTGTCCTCAGCCATTCGGAGGAGTGCAGAAAAATGAAGCCCAGACCACTACTTGATGTTATCAGTGTGATAGTATCTGGTTGCGGAACCCTTCACAGGCAGGGGGTTTCACAGTAAGAAGTGAGAACCCTTCACAGATAGCAAGAGATGGACGGCGTGAAATGCAACACACTGAATGTTTTGCTCTTGTGTAAATGTTGTCTACATTATGGCACACAATGCGAAGGTGTGTTTATCTAAGAACGTGTCAAGTGTGGACACGTAGTGTGGACATATGACATATAAGTGTGGACACAGATAGTTAGTCGGTGTATAATCTCTAAGACTTAGCTTATAACCCGAGTGAAACAATTCCTGGATTTGCTAGAGTAATTTGTAATCGGCGATTATTATATTATTGCCCAGTTGCAGAGAATTTAAGATTAGTCTACAGAGTTGAGGACGGACTCGAATAAGACTAGATTGGGACTTGTGACTATGGTCAAGTGCAACGTTTGTTTACCTAAGAACATGTCAGATAATAGACAGACGGGAATCATACCAGGTAGAAGCTCCCTGGTTGGTCTGAGGCAACGTGGGTTTATTGTAACCAGAAGGATCAATTTCTGATTCTGTTTTCCTCTGGGGAAATGAAAGGTTGTGATTGGTTGGAAGTTTCTGGAAGTTTTGAGGAACTTAGGAGTGGAGGAGGAAGAACGATTGGATTATCAGCTGCAGAGCAAGGCGGTCGTATTTCACTCCTGAGGAAGTAGTCCCCGGAGTCAGTGCTTGTCTCCCATGAGAGATAAGTCCTAGTTTAGTCTCGCAGCTGAGATAGTCAGAGCCAGATAGTTAGTCGGTGTATAATCTCTAAGACTTAGCTTATAACCCGAGTGAAACAATTCCTGGATTTGCTAGAGTAATTTGTAATCGGCGATTATTATATTATTGCCCAGTTGTAGAGAATTTAAGATTAGTCTACAGAGTTGAGGACGGACTCGAATAAGACTAGATTTGGACTTATGACTAGTGTTTATTTGCCTCTCTTATGAGTATGATGCTATTAATTGATGTATATCAACTTGTGTAAATAAACTTCATATTATTGTGAGACAAGGAGTGCTTTGGTTAACTGATTGATGTCTAGCAGTATTACACAGATTTAGACCTGGTCACAGCACCAGTATTCCAGTAAGTCCTAAAAGGCATTTTCTTCCGTCGCAAATTATTGTGACGCTGCAGATCTTCTTTCTGTCACACTAGTCTGTCCAGGACAGACAGTCAACTATATGTTTTCGGTAACAAGTTGTTTCTGTCACACTAAGTGCAGACCATTTTACTGTTACAATCAGTCTAGGATTTTCTTGATTTTCTCCTCCTTCCATCCTCGACTGTTTCTTGCAAAATAATATTAGAAAGCTAGTCGTGTCTCGTTACATGTCTAAACCATTCACGTTTACGCAGTTTCCCCACTGCCAAAAGTGGCTCTTCATAACCTGCAAGTTTGTTTATTATGTCTTGTGTTCTATATAGCTGATGATGATGATGATGTTCGTCCGTCGTGATCGACGATGACCAAAAACTCAACCATAATAATAATAACAATAAATAATAAAATAATAAAGTTAATAGTGCGTTTTTAAATGACTAGCAAGTCCAATGCGCGCACAAAATGTTCTTTTACAGAATTGACAACAATAGAAGGTATCTGTGTGAGGTTGAGATGTTTTTTCTTTTCTACGTGTCCGCTTCTGTCTTGCAGTTTCTTGTCTGAATTCTTCCGCCGCTAGTGATCCTGTTCTAATGCTGTAACGCCATGCCGTTCTATCCTGAGCGAGGCTCTCCCAAGCGCCTACGTCAATGTTAAGATGTTTTAAGGATGAATTGAGCGTGTCTATATAGCTAATTCTTAACGAACGTCTGTAGAAATTGCAATAAAGAGGTGCTAAAGACACTTAATATGAAGAAAGAACTACTAAGAGACATAAAGATCAGGCAAATAAAATACTTTGGACACATTAAAAGACATGACACCATATTGAAGACCTTACTTGAGGGTAAAGTCAAAGGGAAGCGAGCAAGAGGTAGGCAGAGATACAAGTGGGAGAGTAACATTACACGATGGACATGTTACAGTCTAGCAGAGTGCACCACCAAGACAAGAGACAGGAGATGTTGGAGATACGTTGCAGCCAACCTTCGTTGCGGAGACAGCACTTAATGATGATGATGATGTAGAAATTGCGTACAAAAGTTTGAATCCTTCTTTCTGTGCCTACATTAAGTCATGACGGTCTCCTATACAGACCTGTCAACAGAGTTAAGACTTCATACGTAACGTTTATGATTATTGTAGTGTTTTGGTTGGTCACTATTTATATACTTGGAGTAGTATATAAATAAATGAATTATGCGAACATATCTTCTGTACTGCCGACAGTCGATTAAGTGTCGTCTTTCACATCCACATAAAATTATAGCCATCTGAATAGATTGATGTTTACTGTAATCCTGATTTTACTTTTTCAAATCTGCATCTATAATGTGTTTTTGTTATCAAACATGTTCTGAATGAACACCCTTAGTTCCTTGTTTTCTGTATAGTGTCACTGCATCTGTAAAGTACTCAATCAGTCTTGTTCCAGAGGTATATGGGGAATTGATTACTTCTGTATTCTTTTCGAAGAATTTTAATTAATCTTCTGAGCTTATTTAGTGTTATTTATTAGTGATTTTTGTTTAGGTGTCAGTTACATACATGTTGGTATCTACTATCAATTCATGTGTGAATTATTTATATTCTTAATATTCGACTTTGAAACCATCCTCATTTGTCGAAATAGTTTCTGCGGTTAGTAATATTTGACCAAGAATTTAGTATGGCTAATTCAAGATAAAGTAAATTCTCTAGTCTTGTCAGTTAACATTTCGTGTCATTACGTGGACTTATATGGTTACGTCTATAGCGACACAGACAGAAGGGATAGGGTCAAGCAGGTTTGACCGTGAGTGTTGCTAGGTTTGGGGTTGGTGACCGGCTTGCAGTTCGGGTTACAGGTTGCTACATATGGCTGGTCTTACTAGCAATATAACGAAAGTTTACCTTTCAGTGAATATGGTAAACCCACTGAAAGTACTAATTACTACCGCCGAAGCGGGATGTGGTGGGACGTTAACGCAAATAAATGACGACAAAACGCATATCCGCTCTCTTGATTGCTTCCTGCTGGAAATATATTAGGACTATCCTGATACAAAAGAGATCCATTTGGGAACTTGATTAACCTACGAACAAAATATCATTAGTATAAAAGTGTGCTTCGTCTAGGGTGTTGCAACTACGTCGTTGTAAGCAGTTTCGGGGGCTGTTCAAGACAGCATGAACTAGAGCAGTGGTTCGCTACGTTTGTCATATGACATCCCTGATGGTCATATTTGCTTGGATGGACCACCTAGAAAGCATTGTACATCAGGGTTCACAGACCACCAATAGATGCCACTTAAATGTAAATAACTGAATTACATCTAATGAAATCTATGATAATGAACCACTAAGAGAGTTTATTTATACTTTTCTAGATCTCACGGAGGCCATGAATTAACATGTTTCCCAAATATCGGCACGGGGTATATCGTCGGTAACCACAAAAGTTGAGAATAACTGAACTAGACTCAAAAATGAGTAAACTAGACCACAATATTAAGTGAAATAGATAAATATAATAAGTGATCTAGACCACGATTATAACGGAACTAGACCACAATAATAAGTGAAATGGAAGATGGATTAATGTGGATTCCAAGAAGGCGCTTAACAAGCTCCTACTGAATACATATCCCGCAATTGTGAGACGTCTATGCTGCGATTCAGGAGATACTGTATTAACTGTGGCACAAATATGCAAATATGACTGCAGACTTGCAGGACAGAGCGAGAAGTATGTTCGACCAACACGTTACGCAAGCAAGTAGAATGCATCCCTAGTGCATTTCCGTGGCAATAATTGGGAGCAAAGAATAGCAACTTAATTATCATGCATTTCGTTGGAGATGACTAAAACGGTTTTTGGATGGACTTGGCTGTCCTTCCCCATAGATGGTTAAAGTGACTCAGAGGTTATGCTGAAGTCGGATGAGTCAGGCAAAAAGGTGCAGATATGACAGCCAAGCTGTATTCTATGACACAACACATTCTATTCCCTGAATAACATGCTGCTAATCTGAAGAAGTTTCACAACTAACGAAGAGAGAGAGTGTGTGAGTGAACGTGAGAGAGAGACAGTCAGAGATCGAGTGAGAGAAAGTGAGAGTAGAATGCATATATTTCAACATCTCTTGGTCTGTTGTTTTTTCGGCGCAGATTAAGGTCGTTTCACAACAAATAAAGAACACACGAGTGGAAACAAATAAAGAACAAACGGATGGAAATAAATAAAGAACACACGGATTGAATCAAATACAAAACATGAGTGGAAACAAATAAATAACACACGGGTGGGAACGTGATATATTTTATTAGAATTTTAGCGAATTCACTTTTTTGTATAGATTGGTCAAAATTGAACAGAACATTAGAAGATTTAGTGCAGAGGTGGACAACATACTGCGTACATGCTAAATTTCGTTTTTGGTGTCCCACTAATCAAATTTCATATTCCATTTTCGGTGGCTCACTAATCTAAAACTACTATATACACTGGCCTCCATTTCTGATAACATTGCTTAAATTTCCTAGTATAAAAGAAGCCTTTTTGACCCAATACTGCACTTAAAAAAACTCATTCAGCCGTGACTCATAAAGATTGTCAACCTCTGTTTCTGTAAGGAAGATATGATCTGAGGTTGACTATCAATTCTTTAGAAGTACACAGCAACGAAAAATATATTGCTGAAATACTGTGTATCGGGCATAAAGGTACAGATATCACAGCCAAGCTATAAACTGCGGTACAGCGTATTCCATTGACTGGTCTACATCCTGCTAACGTGCAATAGTTTGGGAATGAACCAAATGGTCGTTCCATTTGGACATTCATAGACAGCCAAAAATAAAAAGATTGTTCCTAGTAGAAATTATTGCTTCAATTGCCATCTTTATTAGAGATCTAGCCTTCAATAGCGACGCCTACCAGATATAGGCAACATTTATATGATCGATACCAGATATAGGCAACATTTATGTGATCGATCTAATGATACTTGTCTAAGCGAAATTAATTGTTCCTTAATTTAATTGTAGTTTCTACATTGTGTCCTACTCTCCTCCTTTAACTTTCATTGATTTCAACTCTTGCCATCCTTGTTGTTGATTTAATGAGACACTATTGTGTGACTTACTTGGCACGCCTCTCATTACACTCATATTGTGTAGGGTATATGAAACATTGCAGTAAAAGTTTGAGTTCTAGCGCACCTGTTTTTTGGAGTGGATCAAAAGTGGGAGTTCTAGCGCACCTGTTTTATGGAATGGATCAAAAGTGGGAGTTCTAGCGCACCTGTTTTATGGAGTGGATCAAAAGTGGGAGTTCTAGCGCACCTGTTTTAGGGAGTGGATGATAGCTTGCTCCGGTAGTTTGTTTAAAGATTAATAATTTCATATTTTACATAAATGTTGCTGTTCATCATCTCTGAACAAATACAGGTTTCATATTTTATGTAGACACGTAGAACTACAATCATTATTAGATCAAGTCAACAAATTCAGTAGGAAATATAGTATAGATATTAATTGCCAAAAGCAAATTTTAAAAAGTGATGATTAGTAAAATCAATACGGAACAAGCCCGAAACATGAGAATACATAGATAATGTAACAAGTAGACCAGCCTCTGTATCTTAGACACAATAATCACAAATAATGGTAGATGTGAAACAATTTAAAAGAAGAAAAGAAATGGCTAAAAGTATTTTCAATAGCAGGAGGAAACGAGTGACGTCGAAATCAATTACAAACTAAAAATGAGAATGAATAAATGCTAAACCTACTCTATATTAATGCATGGCTCAGGAACATGGATAACAACTTAAATACAGAATTGATGTCTTTAAGATGTGGATATCTACAAAAATAGGGAAAACATCGTCGAAAGAGGGGGTTGGGACAAAAAGGTACGGACAACACTGTAAGAAAACAAAACTATAAAAGGAAAAACAAATCGAACACATAAAATATTTTGAACGTAATAAAAGACATGGCATCTTGCTAAAGACACTACTTGAAAATAGATTCATGTTTATCCTTTATTATTTTAATATGAATGTATGTAGGGCTAGGGTTAGGTATGTAAAATAATACTTCTCCTAACCGAAACCCAAAGCCTAACCCTAAAGAAATTAATAGTTAAATAATTGATATATATCAATTGTCAAACATAGCCAAGGGAAATAATCACATTAATAATAATATAATAGGGGGGGGGTACGTGCTCCAAGCCACAAACCAAAACCAACCTCAGTTTCATTTTCAATCCAAATGGTGGCGATAGCAAGCACAAGTTTAAGAAAAATCTGTAAATTTCGAGAATAATGGTGTCACATGGCAACTCTTAGGCTTGCATATTTAGTAATGCAACGAACACGCTCCGAAAAGGTGAAGCGAGAATGGTGTGCCGTCAACTAGTGGAGTCATTAACGCAATATGCCAATAGAAAAAATTACCCCCACATTTGTACCAGACGTATAGGTGTTGAGAGTAGAGAGCGTGCTGAGACACTGGCGAGCATGGCAACAGTATATATCAAGTGGCATATTCTTTCCTTCTTCTTCTTCTTCTTCAGCGTTCATTCTCAAACTCCCGACGGATCTCCCTTGTAGCAGGACCATTGTCCTACTAGATATCCAGCAGGATGTAGTCCAGAGAATGGAAATTAGTTGTGTCACCGTTTTATTTGCGTCAATGGCCCGACACATTCATCTTCGGTGGGATATTCTTTCCAAACATTGTCTTCGTCGTAGATACTCTGAAGGCCTCTCTGTTCTGGTAAAGCAGACCTGCATTGGCCAGAGACATCTGCACACATTCTTCGATGCCGCTGGTCCATCGTATTCTTGGTCTTCCTCTTCTTCTCTTGCCTGGCACTCTGCCCTCTAGAATCAGCCTTTCGATACTATCATTTCGTTTTAAGTGTCCAATACTGTAGGCAACAGAGTATAAAGATAACAATGGATCCTTCTAACGTAATTAATGCATTGAAGAACCTAACCTATTTAGAATATTTTAAGGTGCGTGTGCCATAGTTGCTTTAAAGATACAAAGAGATTGATAAATAAATGTTGAACTCACATTATGAATGGCTACAACCGGGTGAATTTGATTGAAATGGGTATCGCATCACGTATGGACTTGTCTGGTGTGATATCTTGTACTCGTGACTCAATGATACATTTCTCGTTAACATTACTAGATAGGTAGTTTAATTCTTGATTAGGAAGCAGCAACAGGTCACTATAAGGATATTCATATAATTAACCCGCTTGCGATTTCGTCTGACGTTTAAAGCTATATAAACACATTGCCCCAGTCAGTTGTTCATTGTGGATTCTGCTGATTATTCAAGAGCAAACAATTCGTTTTTTCCCACTTCCATCATTTTGATTGTACATTTTCTGGAAAAAAAACTTTCTTCCCGCTATACTGATCATCCCATTTCTATCATTCTTCGAACAAACTTTCTCCTGCTAGCCTTATCACTTACAATTCTTACAATCTCTGAAAAAACTTTCTCCCAGCTAGCCTTATCACTTCCATTTCTTACAATCTCTTTTAGTCTCCTCTTGTTCATTTTGACTGCCCAAATTAATGCAGCTCTTTCTGTTCTTAAAACTGAACCACCCATTGTAGTTTTACTCGATGATGCATCAGTTCTTACTCCGACATTATCTGTAGTAGATCTTCGTAATACTTTACATGTTGTTCAGAAGGGTGTTAAACTACTTTCCTTTTATGCAACTTTTTATCTTGCGCAGCATGCACTGTTAGTCTGAAGTCATCACTCTGGGTATTGTTGCGTGCATCATCAGACACGTGATAGCGGCTGTCGCCCCCTCTATCTATATTCTCATGCTTGATGTTGTGGGATAAGCAGAAAGCTATCCACCATTTTCTTGCCTTTTTTTTTGGAAGGCGTGGAAACCCCGAAGCGTCGAAACTCAATAAATAAATTCAATACGTGTTCAAGTAATCATAAATAACTTCAATCTGTGTGTGAGTAATCATAAACAAGATCAGCCTGTGTTTGTGTAATCATCAACAACATCAGCCTGTGTTTGTGTAATCATCAACAACATCAGCCTGTGTTTGTGTAATCATGGATATATTGAGCCCGAGTGTGATAGTGTGAGTATTCATAGACATCTACCAAGCAGAGAAAAAAACTAGTAAGAAAATATAATTATTAGAATAGGAATGGTAATAGTAAATGATGATATTATTGGCTTGACTTGCTTATTGACAAGAACATCAACTAGATCATCAGCGGTTCTCACAATCATAGAAGTTAAACCGTTCGCTTTGTGCTGGTGATGTCGAGGGTTAGAATTCAGTTAGTGACGACTTACTCATAACTTGGATTTTTCTTGGATTACTGGAGATTATCGCTTGAAACTTCGCAGTTATGTGCTATGATTCGATGATGTATTTCTCGTTAACATTACGAGATACGGTGGCGTTATGTTTCATAGATAGGGATGGATGGTATATGATATATTCCGAGTACAAGTAAATCGGTCCTATATGTCTTAAAACTCCTTTTTTAAAATGTACTGTATTTAAATGTATAGCAAACAGAAGACTGTGGAGAGACATATGATCGCCCACGCCGGAAGGTATGGTACCAATGAATAAACTGTATCATACTTGCACCCTTGCTTCACATACTTATAAAGATAAAATGCTACTAGACATAAGGAGGGCTTCATTACAGAAGCGTGGCATGTATCCGGGGTGTCTTATTGATCTAATAAACTATTGGAGTGATCTCAAGATGTTTCCCATGCGGTGATAGTGCAGCTGAAGTGGCTGACACGTTGTTGTATACCAACATTCATGTGTGATGATAAAGCAGATTAAGTGGCTGAATCTGTTCTACACCAGCATCCACGCAAACTGAATCTATATACTATTAGCAATGATGAGGTCATGACACTCATCTGCGATCATGTCCATGATACAGGTGTGATTTACACGACTGGGTCGCCAGCGGTGCGCATAGACCGTTACTACCAGATTCAACGCAAGAACAGTCACAAAGCCAGTGATCATTCACCGCAACAATAAGCAGTCTGATGGTTGTGTTTGCCGTAAAGCAAGCACTAAACTTGTTGAAATCGCAAGCCTATTCCCATGCGTGCATACTGAAAAGACATGGCTGGATAATATTAAAGAATGGACAGTGTGTGAAGTTTCCAAACTCATCAGGATGGTAGAGGATAGAGATGTGTGGAGATCTTTATGCACTAAATGTCTCATTGTGACACCCCAACGACCTAGACTGGTTATGGTTTTTTTATTATTATTATTATTATTATTATTATTATTATTATTATTATTATTATTATGTGTGCCTTAGTGAATATGTTTCAGAATGTCAAAATAGTTCATGTGTGTAAGTCATCGGTGGAGTCATTCGAGAGTGCTAAAATTTGAGCATTACGGCAGAAAAATACTCTTATCTTTGTCCCCTGACGCGGGTGTTTGGAGGGATACGAACGAACCGACACATAGGCTACCCTCGCTAACATAACATATGTCTATGAACCAAGCAGACATACTCAATGATCTTAGGTAGTCCACACGATCAGAAAATGTTTTAATACATGAGCATAACATAACCGAGAACGCGACTTGGAAGTGAGGATAATCGTGGAACATAGAGAAGACATAACAGAAGTTTCAAAAAGAAAACCGATTCAATATAGAACCAATACTATGGGCCATTCTATCTTGAGAAATTTACTGAAGCGAAGATCTAAGCAGTTATGGACATGTCCCGTGCGCGAGGAGGATAGTCAACATATCAAACTTAATACATTAAATATTAGCAATGCTAAGGTTTGTCATAACGAGAAACAGCTGGAAAACCGATCTGGTATGTCCTGTATTTGGAACATTTGCTTCGTTAATCTGCAACATATCAAACTGTAAAAAATCCCCTTATTGAACACATATTCGAATCTCTGATATAGCTAAATTGCTATAGCATTAAATATAACCTGATTAATTCAGGCAATGGAGCCTATATTCATGTGTAAGCTGACTTGCTGGTATTAACATTTTACACACAATTCGATATTTACTGTAATTAAATCAGCGGTATCGGTTGACCCGTAGTGCACTGAAATCGATCCCTATTGCCAATAACTATTTTCTAAATACGATAGAGCAGTGTGAAATTAGTCGATTTCGCTGCCACTCACTACTAGAGTTCTAAAGCCAATCCTCGATAAAATTAAATTAGGCCTAATACGGCCGAAAGCAAGGTACGTTGACTGAGCATCGGTCAACACTCATAATTTAATTGGTATCTGAAAATAAATTGCAGACAAAAATCGATGTTACATCACTTTCTGGTATTCTATAGCCAAGCCTTCCGGTAATCTCCGGAAGCAATCAATAAATTGATGGCTTTTTAATTTAATTCCTTTTTCGCTGTATTTCTTCTGAAAGTTTTTATTAATTTGTAATTTTCATTTTCATATTGTATCTTACATCCGGGGCCATGTTTTTCGCTGTGCTTACCAGGTACATAGTCTGGTTATAACCAATCATAGAGATGTCTTAATTTCTATTTTGTCATGTCCATGTTTTTCCTTTTTACCAATTTATTAAATGTATCAGAGAGAGTTTCGCTACTGCATTATCTATAATCTATGTATTTGTACGATTTGTTCCCAGCTGATTAGGAATATTACTGCTCTTGTATACTTGTGTGTATTGGGGGGGGGGGGGGGTATTACGAAATTTCTTTCTTACTCCGAGGATCTGCAAATTTTGAATGGATGTCTATGACCTGAGGGGAGCGGGTATATAGAAGTTTGATGGTAGCGTCCTGAGGGGAGGGGGTATGTTGGAGTTTGATGGTAGCGTCCTGAGGGGACGGGGTATATTGGAGTTTGATGACTGCGTCCTGAGGGGAGGGGGTATGTTGGAGTTTGATGGTAGCGTCCTGAGAGGAGGGGGTATGTTGGAGTTTGATGGTAGCGTCCTGAGGGGAGGGAGTATGTTGGAGTTTGATGGTAGCGTCCTGAGGGGAGGGGGGTATGTTGGAGTTTGATGACTGCGTCCTGAGGGGGGGGGGGTATGTTGGAGTTTGATGACTGCGTCCTTAGTGTTTGGAAAATATTGGAGTTTGACACCTCAGGGGACTTACATGGATATTTTGCGCTTGTCACTCTGGAGTTGAGGGTATTTGGAGACACAAACTAGCGTCAAAAGTACGTATAAGGACAAATGAGAATGGACAGGGTGGGGAAGATATGTGTGAGCTTCTGTTGGACGAGAGAATCATGGTGGATGCGTCTGTTGTTATGCCATTGAGAGTTTGAAATTGCCCAGGGAGAAAGTACAGGGGGACGATAGTCCTACCGACTATGCAAATATACAATCAACACACCACGGGTACTATCAACAAACATATACTTCGCCATCTGCTGAAATAGAGGGAACTTATATGAGAATGTCCAGAATGTACCGCCGTCGGTTCATATAATCACTAATTCTTACTCAGAAGATTCCAAATTTCAGCGGTGCACAATGCTTTTAGAAAAGGCCTCCTACTGACAAGGGATAGCAACATACTTATTTAGATAAACGGATGGGGAATTGTTTGTATAATTTCTATCGATGACTCATCTACCGATTGCTGCATTATGAGGCATGGCATCTATATTCTGCGACATTTGACAACATATATGGTACCAATAAACTTGACCTATGTGTGGCAGAATTAGACGTTTAATTAGAATAGATATGACACCAGTAGTCTTCTGTGTGGCAAAGTTGAACGTTTAACTAGAACAGATATGGCATCAGTAGTCTTCTGTGTGGCAGAATTAGACGTTGAACTACAACAGATATGATACCAGTAGTCTTTATTTCTGTGTAGCAGAATTTACAGTTTAACCACAAGTTCGCGGGGCCATATTCTAGTATTCTCTTTAATATCGTCTTATGAATGGGACACCCAACAGATAGAATAGACCATAGATATGAATTCACATCTTTTAGTGAACCAGCGACCGACCTCTTAATATAATATAATATAATATAATATAATATAATATGATATGATATGATATGATATGATATGATATGATATGATATGATATGATATGATATGATATGATATGATATGATATGATATGATACGATACGATACGATACGATACGATACGATACGATACGATACGATACGATACGATACGATACGATACGATACGATACGATACGATACGATACGATACGATACGATACGATACGATACGATACGATACGATACGATACGATACGATACGATACGATACGATACGATACGATACGATACGATACGATACGATACGATACGATACGATACGATACGATACGATACGATACGATACGATACGATACGATACGATACGATACGATACGATACGATACGATACGATACGATACGATACGATACGATACGATACGATACGATACGATACGATACGATACGATACGATACGATACGATACGATACGATACGATACGATACGATACGATACGATACGATACGATACGATACGATAATATAATATAATATAATATAATATAATATAATATAATATAATATAATATAATATAATATAATATAATATAATATAATATAATATAATATAATATAATATAATATAATATAATATAATATAATATAATATAATATAATATAATATAATATAATATAATATAATATAATATAATATAATATAATATAATATAATATAATATAATATAATATAATATAATATAATATAATATAATATAATATAATATAATATAATATAATATAATATAATATAATATAATATAATATAATATAATATAATATAATATAATATAATATAATATAATATAATATAATATAATATAATATAATATAATATAATATAATATAATATAATATAATATAATATAATATAATATAATATAATATATGTAACAATTGCGTTACAATATTGGGAATTACTATGAACTGTCTATAAATCACGTCAACAATTAGAGGAGGGAATTTGAAAATATTTCACATTGTTAACAGGAAGGGGAGGGATTGACAGAAGTTGACAGAAGTTGACATCACTAATATTGTATTTATCAAGCATATACATTGTTTGAATAGGAAAAACAAAATTCTAAAATTAATAAGCAAAATTAGTTTTTTGGGGTACATTCGTACTACACAATTAGGGGGAGTGAGGGACATTTTGACATAATCGAACAGGGGGAGTGAGTCATGAGGGGTTGACACGGGGAAGGGAGTCTAATAACTCAAATAAGCGTTCGCGTAACTTATGAACAGCTGTTTAATAGTGAGGGATCCCTAGATACCCGTGATCTAGGACCTACGCAATGTTGAATGTGAGCCTGTATCTGCTAGTGTAACTGAACACATTTGCCTCAACCACACATTTTCCTGGTAATAAACACAGAAGTACAATCTTGAATGAGCTCACAGTGAAATTATGTCGGCTGATAATCAATAACTGACCTTCGAGTGACCACTGATTCTCATTGGTTGATTAGATTGTCGTCTGTTTACAGTTATTAAGGATCGGACAAATAATATCATAATATCGATTACTTGCAAATGTTATATACATGTCTCATTTAATTGTTCTCATACACTCTGTAGCACATAATCTCATACACTCTGTAGCACATAATCTCATACACTCTATAACACATACTCATACACTCCGTAACACACAGTCTCATACACTCTGTAACACACACTCTTACTCTGTAACACATAATCTCATACACCCTATAACACAATGTCCTACATACACTGTAACATACAGTCTCACGCACTCTATATCACAGTCTCTCACATTATCTAACATACAGTCTCACACACTATGTAACATATAGTCTTACACACTATGTAACATACAGTCTCTCACACTATGTAACATACAGTCTCACACACTATGTAACATACACTCACACACTATGTAACATACAGTCTCACACACTATGTAACATACACTCACACACTATGTAACATACAGTCTCACACACTATGTAACATACAGTCTCACACACTGTGTAACATACAGTCTCACACACTATGTAACATACACTCACACACTATGTAACATACATTCTCACACACTATGTAACATACACTCACACACTATGTAACATACAGTCTCACACACTATGTAACATACAGTCTCACACACTATGTAACATACACTCACACAATATGTAACATACACTCACACACTATGTAACATACACTCACACACTATGTAACATACACTCACACACTATGTAACATACAGTCTCACACACTATGTAACACACACTCACACAATATGTAACATACACTCACACACTATGTAACATACACTCACACACTATGTAACATTCAGTCTCACACACTATGTAACATTCAGTCTCACACATTATGTAACATTCCGTCTCATCCACTATGTAGCATACAGCCTCACCCACTATGTAACATATTGTCTCACACACTCTATAAACACATACTTTGTACATCCTTCCTACCAGCTAAGAAAAGTTGATTAGAACGGAGTGAATGACAGCGTCACATCCACGAAGAGTTGGAGGAATTTAAAGAAATTCTTACAGCAAAGCTAAATGTCGAGACCATAAAACTTCACATCAGATGCAAGCTAGACTGTTTTTGACAATCGTTGGAATAAATCACTTAGAACAAAACTCAACATTTTCTGGCTTCAAACACTGAATGAAATCAAGCAACAGACGATTGAACGTTCCTTAGACGAGCCATTTGTCAAGTAGCGATTCATTTTGATGACACTTCATGTGAATCAAGACATCGGATGTGCCTTAATGTTTTGTCACGAAATGTTTGTGCTGCCATCACATGTGTAATTGATAAATTGTATTTCAGGTGACAAAGTAAAACGGAACATGCCACATAAACTATAATTGAGATTCTATCTTTGAGATATGTTCGCCTATCTTTGAGGTATGTTCGCCTATCTTTGAGATATGTTTGCCTATCGTTGAGATATGTTCGCCTATCTTTGAGATATGTTTGCCTATCTTTGAGGTATGTTCGCCTATCTTTGAAATATGTTTGCCTATCTTTGAGATATGTTTGTCTATCTTTGAGATATGTTCGCGTATCTTTGAGATATGTTTGCCTATCTTTGAGATATGTTCGCCTATCTTTGAGATATGTTCGCCTATCTTTGAGATATGTTTGCCTATCTTTGAGGTATGTTCGCCTATCTTTGAAATATGTTCGCCTATCTTTGAGATATGTTTGTCTATCTTTGAGATATGTTCGCGAATCTTTGAGATATGTTCGCCTATCTTTGAGATATGTTCGCCTATCTTTGAGATATGTTCGCCTATCTTTGAGATATGTTTGCCTATCTTTGAGGTATGTTCGCCTATCTTTGAAATATGTTCGCCTATCTTTGAGATATGTTTGTCTATCTTTGAGATATGTTCGCGTATCTTTGAGATATGTTCGCCTATCTTTGAGATATGTTCGCCTATCTTTGAGATATGTTCGCCTATCTTTGATATATGTTTGCTTATCTTTGAAATATGTTCGCCTATCTTTGAGATATGTTTGCCTATCTTTGAGATATGTTCGCGTATCTTTGAGATATGTTTGTCTATCTTTGAGATATGTTCGCCTATCTTTGAGGTATGTTCGCCTATCTTTGAAATATGTTCGCCTATCTTTGAGATATGTTTGCCTATCTTCGAGATATGTTCGCATATCTGCAATCTTAGTTGAGTTGTTATCATATCTTGAAAACTACGAGCAGCCTTTTGTCGTTTGTGTTAATGAGATTAGAATTTGTCGACATCCATAGAAAAAAAGCATATGTATATTCGTATTTACCATAACTCCATCCATATTCCCATAACCTGTCAACATCGTAACACAATGTTTGCCTCAAAACACTCAAGTCCATCCATAGTCCCATAACTTGTCAGCATCGTATCTAATTGTTTACCCTAAAACACACAAGTGCATCTGCAGTCCTATAACTTTTCAGGGTGATGACACATTATTTGCCTCAAAACAAATCAGTCTTCTTGCGATATATATTTTCAGCGAGACGAAAAATTGTGGTAAAGTCTTCATCTGTCAAATCTTTGATATTGTCTTCCAATAATTGTCTTTGTTCTCTGCTTCTTCTACTTTCGTTTGTATCCTAAAATATGGTTTTTGTACAGGAAATATGTCGGGATAAATGTTGACACCGTGCAGGTTTATGTCGTCTTTCTTAATATTTACAATAGTGATTCTTGTCAACCTGTCAGATTCTTGATTTGATTTCTTACGTACATTTGTCGCCTACTCTTCCATAGAATGTGCACACAACTCGCCAATTACACTTATATACGAAGGCATGTATCCGTCTCTTTATGTCTGCAGTGAGGGTCCAACTCTTACAACTCTCTCTCTCTCTCTTTCTCTCTCTCTCTCTCTCTGTGTGAAATGTCCTTTACAGAACGTTGTCCTCACCACCACTCTGTAAGTCTGTCAGTTCTGTGCAAGCTGCGTAGATTCTTCTATCGTCATATTCAGAAGGTATATGATAGTCTGTATCCATTGTAGTCTTGTTCTGCCTCTTATTCTCTATCCCGGAACATTTCCCCTCCATGATTAATTTTTCAAAACCGTTGTGTCTCTATATATGTTAGAAATATATTAGTTTGTATTTTGTTTATAGTTTTGAGGAACCAGTTTTCTTCTTTGTTCAGATCTTTGTGAACATCTGCGTTGGTTCGTCTTTCTTTCCATGATATTCTTAACACTTGTCTATAACATTTCATTTCGAATGCCGATATTTTCTTTTCCATTGCAAATGAATGTCATTGCCCATGTTTCACAACCATATATTGCGACTGGAATTTTACTCTCACAACAGTACAACACAATGGTGACTTATACATGTTTATCTTCACTCCAACACTGATATTCCTTTCCCATATAAGATTTAGTCTTGGCATAGAAGCTAATGCTATTTCCAGTCTTAATTTTAATTCAGTTTTGGATTGTCCATATGCAGGATCTTCTGTATTTAAAAATATTCTATGAATGTTGATCATTCGTTTTAATACAGCCAGAGTTAAGTTGTGAATATCACATAGTAATCATTTTAATTCCATAATCTAACGAATCTAACTTGTTCTTTAAATGCTTGATTGATTGAATTTATAAATACGAGCTCTTCAATTGACAACGGCTTGCGCTTTTTGCCAAATATGGTTTCGGCTCAAGTGTAATTACAGAATTTGATTTCAGCTCAATTGTGACTACAGAATCTGATCTCGGCTCAAATGATATTACAGAATCTGATTTCAGCTCAATTATGATAACAGAATCTGATTTCGACTCAAGTATGATTGCAAAATATGATTTCAAATCAAGTGTGATTACATAATCTGATTTGGACTCGAGTGTAATTAAATAATCTGATTTCGACTCGAGTATTCAAATGTGCTTACAGAATCTGATTTCGGCTGAATTGTGATTACAGAATCTGATTTCGATTCAAATGTTATTATAAAATCTGATTTCAACTTACGTGTAATCATAATCTGATTTCGACTCAAGTATTCAAATGTGATTATAGAATCTGATTTCGACTCAAGTGTTCAAGTGTGATTATAGAATCTGATTTAGACTCAAGTGTTCAAGTGTGATTATAGAATCTGATTTCGACTTACTTGTGACTACAGAATCTGATTTCGACTCAAGTGTTCAAGTGTGATTATAGAATCTGATTTCGACTTACTTGTGACTACAGAATCTGATTTCGACTCAAGTGTGATTAATTTAGTTAGTTTGTTCCTTTCGTTCCGGGCGTATGTTTTGATTCTCCGTGTGTTGCGGTCCACTGCCTGTAGTTTTAGTTCTTGTATGGTTTTGCAGCCTGTTATTTCTCCAAGTATGGTGTTTTTTTAGGGTTGCCTTAAGCCTTGCTTGCTTTCTTTTACCCTCAGATGTCCATATAAGGGCTTGTTGGTTTATTCTGTTTTCATCTAGTCTTAAAACATGGCCCAGGTATTTCTATCTGCGTTTTCTTATGACGTTTGAAACATATTATTTGTGTGTTTTGTTTCTTAAATCACTATTTGTGACGTAATCGCTTCATTTTATGTTCACCAGTTTCCGAATTTCTACATCTGAATGTGATTAGAACATCTGGTTAGAACACTGTGTAACTATTTTGAAACTCTGAAACAACGCTGTGTGTCAGATCTAGCAAATAGACAGCAATGAAACACACTGCTCATAGAAAATGAAGAGTTCTCAGGAGACGACCAAACGAAAAACGATAAAATTTGGATCCAATAACATCTGCTGATTAAAGAATAAAGCTGTAGATCTAATAGAAGAGATGGAAAAAAGGAAATATCAAACTACTAGAATTAGCATACACAAGAATTAAGGGCAAAGGCAAGAAAAAACTATACAAAGACTACACATTAATCTACTTTGGTGTACACCCGAATACGAAAGCAAAATATAGTTTAGCTTTATCCTTGAACCCGCGGTGTCCAAAAATTTCATAAACACGACTTTTGTGATGGAAAGGTTGATCGCGAAAACCGTTACCATAGACAACAAAAACATCATTCATTCAAACATACGCACCCTTTAATGCACACAACAACGAAACGGAAAGAGAAGAACTTTTTGATAACATAATTAATCGAATAAACAACAATAACACAGAAGAAAAGGTATATGTATTAAGGAGATTTCAACGCACACTTGGGACCAGAAAGATATGGAGTTGATATGGACCGTTCGGAGACAAAATACATATATTACAAAATATGCAAGAAGAGTAGCTGCACAAAATACAGAGGGATATCCTTACTAAACCACACAGGAAACAAAATTTACAAAATATTAGAACAACAATTACGATCATGCATTGAACCACAAATTAAAAACACCCAAATGGGTTTCCGTAAGAAAAAAAGCTGTACATATGATATCTTTACACTTAGACAGCTAACAGAAAGAGCCAAGGAAAACAACAAAGAATTATATATCGCATTCATCGAACAAGAAACGGCATTCGACAGAGTAGACACACAACAGCTATGGAAAACACTATCAATATACGAAGTACCAGAACATTTAATCAATATATGCAAGGGTATTTATGGTAATAGCCAATGTGAAGTAAGAACAAATGCAAGAGTTTCCAATAAGTTCCTAATTCAATCAGGAGTTCGCCAGTGGTGTGTCCTATCCTCTCTACTTTTTATAACATATTTCGACCACATCTGTAAAATAACCAGTACCAACGAAGAAGATAACATAAAAGACAAATTTAACAGATTACCCTTTGCAGACGTCAAGTACTAATAGCGACATCAGAATAACAATTGGAAGAATATATGAACAGACTCCAAACAACATTTAAAAAATTCAACATGTAGATTAATATTGAAAAGACCAAAATATTGGCAATAGCAAAGAAAGAAAGAATTATCTGATAATATCACTATCTCCATCGATAATAAACACCTTAAACAGGTAAATGGGTTCATTTACTTAGGAAGCATTGTATCGAGTGTATTGGGAAAACAGTAAAGAGATGCAAAATACATGCAACAAAACATACTGGATCGTAAGACAGATGACACATATTTTCAAGAACAAAAGTGTAAACATAGACACTAAAGTTGCATTATACAAGACTATTATTATTATTATTCCATCACTGTGCTAACAGTGCCAAACCTGGACAATGACAGCTCAAGACATATGAAAAATAGTGACAGCAGAAATGACATATCTGCGAAGAATACTCGGAGTGTCATGAGAATTAGAAACGATAACATCAGACCGATAACCAAAACAATACCAGTATTCAACACATCAAAAGACAACAGATCAAGGGGTTTTCACACGCTTCCTGATCACCAACAGATATCATGCGACAAATGACCATGGCACATGACATCACGGCTATAAAACCAGAGGCAGACAATGTAATAGATGGATCACAGAACTAAAAGAAGCCACCGGAACAAGCTTACAAACAGCACAAAAGGTAATCTCCACAGAACTCATTCAGCCCTGACGTCGCAAGGCAAACAAAGGCCACAAAGTATAGATAGATAGATAGATAGATAGATAGATAGATAGATAGATAGATAGATAGATAGATAGATAGATAGATAGATAGATAGATAGATAGATAGATAGATAGATAGATAGATAGATAGACCAGATAGATAGATAGACCAGATAGATAGATAGATAGATAGATAGATAGGTAGATAGATAGATAGATAGATAGATAGATAGATAGATAGATAGATAGATAGATAGATAGATAGATAGATAGATAGATAGATAGATAGATAGATAGATAGATAGATAGATAGATAGATAGATAGATAGATAGATAGATAGATAGATAGATAGATAGATAGATAGATAGATAGATAGATAGATAGATAGATAGATAGATAGATAGATAGATAGATAGATAGATTAGACAGACCAGACAGATAGATAGATAGATTAGACAGACCAGACAGATAGATAGATTAGACAAACCAAACAGATTAGACAGATTAGACAGATTAGACAGACCAGACAGATTAGACAGACCAGACAGACAGACAGATATAGATAGTGCTAGTCAATGTGCTAGCTGCAACTGCTATGCATGTATTTATTTCTTTCGTTGAGTCTCCATCAACAAACATTCAGGTTCCCAAGTAATTAAAATTTGAGACTTTTTCCTTTATTTGATTGTTTACTTAGCTGTTATTTGTTGAAATGGTAAGCTCCGTGATTTGTTATTTGAATGTGTTGATATGGAAGCCTATTTTATCTGCGAGTGTGCATAATTTATTGCTTATATATTGTGTTTGTTGATGAGTAGAGTTTAAGAGTACAATATCATCTGCAAAAGCAAGGTCAGTTAAAGTGTTGTTTTTGAGCCATTGGATCCCACCGAATACGGATGTGTCGGGCCATTGGCGTAAATAAAACGGCGAAACAACTCATTTCCATTCTCTGGATTACATCCTGCTGGAAATCTAGAATGGATCATGGTTCTGCTTTTCATCTTGAATGGTTTTACGCACGATCCAATCGACAGCTATCCAAATAGAATTGGCGATAATACGTAACCCTGTTTCACTCCTGTGTGGACATTGAACCATTCTGAATTTTATGTTTCTTTTCGTACGCAACAGGTTGCTTCTTGGTAAAGAGCTTTGATGAAGTTTATATATTTTATTTGGAATCCATAGATCTTTAGGATTTCCAATAGTGCCGGTCTGTGTATACTGTCGAATGCCTTTTGGAATTTGTGTAAGTTAATTACTAAAGGAGTTTGAAATTCAATTAAATTTTATATAATATTTCTAAGAGTGAAGATGGGGTCTGCACGTGATCCGTTAGGTCTAAAGCCGGTTTGTTCTTCTCTAAGTCTTTGATCAACAGCTATTTTCATTCTTTCCAATACGGTGCTACAAAACAGTTTTCCTGGGATTGATAGTAAATTAATTCCACGCCAGTTGTTGCAGTCTGAAAGGTCTCCTTTTTTCGGTAGTATGAAGATTATACCATCTTTCCAGTCTTTTGGATGGGATTCTGTCTGCCATACAGCATTCATTATATCAAGTCGGTGGCCCAAGGAGTTGTCGACTGCTGCTATTAGCATTTCACCCGAGATTTCATCATTTCCACAGGCCTTTTTGTTTTTTTTATTTCTTGATGACTTGTTTCGTTTGATTTAATGAGATGTTGTCGAGTAATGCATTTAATGAAGGCATGATTTCTTCCATTTCAAAATTTGGCAACATTGTATCTAAAAGCTCTTTGAAATGTTCTGCCCATCTATCTGTCTGGGGCTTGTTGAGAGTATAATTTTATTGTTTTTGTTTTTCACCAGAAAGTTTGTAGTTGGAGGATGGTTTTTAAGTGTGATTACAGAATCTGATTTCGATTCAAGTGCTATTATAGAATCTGATTTCGACTCAAGTGTGATTACAGAATCCAGTACTAGCTATATATTTTATTACGAGTGTTGCATGGCCTGATAGAGGAGTTAATGAAAGTAACACTAATTCCCACCATGTATGTTGTATAGGTGATTTGTCGTGGGTGGGAGCTGACGACTAGTTTTCATGACCGATGCTGCGGCGAAACCTGATGAGAACGCACGGATGGACTGCTATTGGACTGATACATCAGAAGCGTGCCGCGTGATTGCAAGAAATCCAGGACAAATTGTCCTTCGGAATACAAGACTGTGCAGTTCATCACTTTGCACCCTACAGCCATATTCCACTTTACAGACACATTACACATTACACTTGACAGCCACATTACACTTTACAGCACATTACACTTTACAGACACATTACACTTTACAGGAACATTAAACTTTATAGCCACAATACACTTTACAGCCACATTACACTTTACAGGCACATTAAACTTTACAGGTACATTACACTTTACAGCCACATTAAACTTTACAGACGTATTACACTTTACATACACATTACACTTTACATACACATTACACTTTACATACACATTACACTTTACAGACACACTGCACTTTACAGACACATTACACTTTACTGCCAAATTACACTTTAAGGCCACATTTAGTCAAACAGATATCTGAACCGTGCTAATGATCTGGAATATTTCCCCATTAATAAACATGAATCCTAGAAAAACAGACATCTTCAGTTGAAAGTCAAACTCCACAGCCCTGCAGGGAACAAGAGTAACAAATCGGTACTTCCCCCTGGGGGTTCTATGATCGTCACTAGGGATGTCATATTTGTGACATTTCATATTTATTTATATAATTCTTTATATATTTCGTTATTTTTTTATTTTTTTATTTTATTTTTTTTGGTCAATAGGCCATGTTTCTATTTTGACGTCATATTGTGATAGATCTGTAATCTGCAGGAGTTTGATAACGAACGCACAAGAAGAAGTTTGCCTCCGGAAAGCAATGGACAATCACGTGTGTCTAGAAATTCTCAATGGATACTGTGAGCAATCAATTTCTGAATGTGAAACATGGAAACAGTAAAGTAGAAGCAATGAGAATTTCTTATTTCGAAATGAGAATACTATAGTCCACGAAAACAATGATTCAGCAAGTGGTAAGGTTATGTGACGGTGAAGATAGCTGATTCTTTTAACAACATTATGACATGCAATCTGTGGGGGGGGGGCGCCTGCCATATATATATAAATACACAACGCATGGAAAATCTGATAATAGAAGGCAAAATCATAACGCAACAAACGGAAATTTAACCAGGTCTGATGTGAGATATATATAAATCAATAATTAACACAGTTCATCCGATGTGAGATATATATAAATCAACAATGAACACAGTTCATCCGATGTGAGATATATATAAATCAACCATGAAAACATCAACTAATGTGAGATGTATATATAACAAAAAGCACATGCAACAGTTATTCTGGAGATCTTATATTTGGATTTTTTTCCCCACGAATATATTTCTTCATCCTGATGTTCCATATAGACCTACGAATAATATTCTAATATAGATCAAAGTCCGTCTCCATGACGGTCAAAAATCAAAAGATGACATCATATGTGTATCGTCTGATTGTTCACTTTGATCTGATACTTTCCGTACATCTCGTGACAACTTTCCTTCTTCTACAAAATATACGTTGTCAGGACTGTGTGATGTCAATCTATCGTTTAATTACAGCTTCTATCAGGCCGTCATAATTATGTTTCTAGTACAGAAAATATTTTAGTTCGGTACACAAATCGTGTACTTCTGATTCGATTTGTGTGATGCTGGTATTTTTGTACGGTATCACTGATACAACTCACTGTACTCGAGAGGTCGGAAACGTTGTATCGGTCTGTGTGTCTAGTTCTGATTTAATTGTATGGTGGCTGAAAAGACATTTTTGTTGTACCTTGGAGCTGTAGTCTTTAGTACCTAGTGTTTTCTTAACTCAGGGACCAGTGCATATAGTATTTATAAATCAGCACAGCGGGCTAATTTAACACGGCTCTACACTGTGGACATTATTGTACTTACCCACCAATAAGGTAAATTGATAGGGAGTGAAGCATATTATAAAGTATGCTGATAGGAGAGTGACTCACGGAGCATTGTAAGCTGATAGGAGAGTGAATCACGGAGCACTGTAAATTTATAGCAGAGTGAATCACGGAGCATTGTAAGCTGATAGGAGAGTGAATCACGGAGCATTGTAAGCTGATAGGAGAGTGAATCACGGAGTATTGTAAGCTGATAGGAGAGTGAATCACGGAGTAGTGTAAGCTGATAGGAGAGTGAATCACGGAGTAGTGTAAGCTGATAGGAGAGTGAATCACGGAGTAGTGTAAGCTGATAGGAGAGTGAATCACAGAGCACTGTAAATTTATAGCAGAGTGAATCACGGAGTAGTGTAAGCTGATAGGAGAGTGAATCACGGAGTATTGTAAGCTGATAGGAGAGTGAATCACGGAGTAGTGTAAGCTGATAGGAGAGTGAATCACGGAGCACTGTAAATTTATAGCAGAGTGAATCACGGAGTAGTGTAAGCTGATAGGAGAGTGAATCACAGAGTATTGTAAGCTGATAGGAGAGTGAATCACGGAGCACTGTAAGATGATAGGAGAGTGAATCACGGAGAACTGTATATTGATATGGGAGTGACTCATGGAACACTGTAAGCTGATAGGAGATGAAGATCAGATCAAAGTAAGCTCATTGAAGAGTGAAGCATAGAGCATTGTAAGTTGATAAGAGTTTGAGGCATATCGCAAATTAAGCTGATAAGAGAGTGAAACAAATAGCAAAGTAATATAATAGGAGAGTGAAGTATAGAGCAAAGTAAGCTGATAGATGATTAAGCACGGAACAAAGTAAGCTGATAGATGATTAAGCACGGAACAAAGTAAGCTGATAGATGATTAAGCACGGAACAAAGTAAGCTGATAGATGATTAAGCACGGAACAAAGTAAGCTGATAGATGATTAAGCACGGAACAAAGTAAGCTGATAGATGATTAAGCACGGAACAAAGTAAGCTGATAGATGATTAAGCACGGAACAAAGTAAGCTGATAGGTGATTAAGCACGGAACAAAGTAAGCTGATAGGTGATTAAGCACGGAACAAAGTAAATTGATAGATGATTCATAGAATACATTAAACTATTAGGATAGTGAATTAATATAAATAAGAGTGGAGTAAATTAAAATGAAACAAAGTAAGCTGACTGGAGTTGAAGCATGGAGGAGATGATAGGAGTTGAAGCATGGAGGAGATGATAGGAATTGAAGCATGGAGGAGATGATAGGAATTGAAGCATGGAGGAGATGATAGGAATTGAAGCATGGAGGAGATGATAGGAATTGAAGCATGGATGAGATGATAGGAATTGAAGCATGGAGGAGATGATAGGAGTTGAAGAACACAGAAAATTAAGCTGATAGGAGAGTGTAGCATCAAGCAAAGAAAGTTAATTATAGAGTGAAGCACCGTGCAAATTTAGCTGAAAGGATAGTGAATCACATAGCATTGTACTCTGATTGAAGAGTCAAACACATAGCAAAGTACGCTTATAGGGGGGGGGGGGGGTTGAAGCACAGAACACATTAAGATGATAGAAGAGTGAAACACAGAGTAAAGTAAGTTGATGGGACAGTGAAGCACAGAGTATTGTAAGCTGATAGGAGAGTGAATTATGGAGAAAGGAAACTGATGGAGATTAAATCACAGAGCAAAGTAAGACCAGTAAATTACAAAACAAAGTAAGCTGATAGGAGAGATAAAACAAAAAGTAAGCTGATAGGAGAGAGAAAACATAAAGTAAGATGATAGGAGAGAGTAAGCTTAAAGTTTTCTCTACAATCTTGTGTCCACATCAGCCGTAATGTTTTCTCTACAATCTTGTGTCCATATCAGCCGTAAAGTTTTCTCTACAATCTTGTGTCCACATCAGCCGTAAAGTTTTTTCTACAATCTTGTGTCCACCTCAGCATTAAAGCTATATCAACAATCTTGTCATTCCCATCGTTCTCTATAACATTTCTTCTCAGCGTGCGTTATATGGTATTATATGGCGGCCACGTACTTTTTAATGGCGGGGAGACATCGACACGTCTACTGGAGGGGGAACACAGAAAGGGAACAATGCAAAAGATGTTTCATGAGATAATAACTTTCAAATACAAAAATGGTTCGCAAATGGTTTCTCTATTCAAGCGCAGCGTAGGTAAATATTTTTGTAGCACCCCAATAGATATATATATATTTTTCTAGTACTCCACTAGAGATATATATTTTTCTAGTACCCCACTAGATATATATATTTTTCTAGCACCCCACTAGATATATATATATATTTTTCTAGTACCCCACTAGATATATATATTTTTCTAGTACCCCAATAGAGACCACCTAAATAGTTACATTTCTTTGACCCCTCTAGAAGAACAGCATTAACATTATCATATTGCGACAATGAATTCCAGAGACCAGGTAGCCTATAGGTCTGCCTTCACCTTGAGGCTGATCAATATAAGATAAACACTGCATCAAGGAGCTGTTTCTATAAATGGTTTGGTTTGTATGATTCCCCATCATATACATGATGAATGTTTTCAATCATATCTACAGTTCCAGATGGTCTGGTCAGAACGGAATGATATGCAGGTTAGCGTCAGGAAAGACATACTTCACATAGATAGCCATTTTCCTTTCACCGCAGATTCCCGTGGGATTGGAGGAGAATTTGAAAATATGGAACTAATATTTTAATTCTATATCATTTTTTTCTTTTCAAAAAGTTCCATAAACGGGATCCTTAAAAACCTTTATCACATTTAACGTTCGCAGAATCACATCATTTCGATTTATGTGTTTTATACACATTCTAAACGGTGTGTTCTATTTTATGTGTGTATATTATTTTTCTTGTTAACTAGTAGAATAGTGCAAGTCAAATCAGCATCTAAACAATGATAAATATTCTATCAAATGGAATACCATCTATGTATGTGCGAATTCGAGTGCTAGGATATTATAGCGAAACAGGGGTGCAAAGGGAACGCATTGCTATAGGCGGACCCAGAGTTAGCAGATAACCAAGATCCCAAATGTACCTCCTCGCGGTGCACCCTGGTAACAGAAAACAGCTGCTCGAGCTGATTCTGGCCAAATCATTTGGGGATCGTATCCGAGAACGTGGAGGAAGCAGATGGAAAGAGATTTGACTGCGAAAGAGACAGACAATATCTCCGACACCATTTGTATCACCACATACAGCGACACTGTCGACATACAGTGACATCTATTAGTCCAGTCAAAACATTGGAGGGGTGGCCAATGTAAAAGGCACGTAAAAGTGGATACATGGAAAGAAACAAATATGTCATAATGAGTACAATGACATGGCAGAACAACGCCAAAGGCCAGCGCGAACTGCAAATGAAAAGTTCCTAGGAAAGGGTAACTATAAGCTCTGTTAGCTCGAGACGAGCTTCTAGTTACCTGTGATCCTTATAGACAGAGACCCAGACCCAATCGTGGGCGTTCGGAAAAGCAAGAAGACCTAAACCAACTCTTCTTCTTCTTCTTCTTCTTTCGTTCACTTGAAACATGTCTATATCTGTAATTCTGTCTCCTTAATAAAACGCACTGTCTTTTGTAGTTCATACAGTGTCCCATAGAGCTTTGATTCCAGTGTTGTTTCCTCTGGCCAATATGTCTGCCTCAGCGTTTCATGCTCAGAACACTCTTGAAGTATATGTTTCGCACTCTGTGCTGCCTGTCCACATGTACACATGGCCGTGTTGCCAATCTTGAACTTTGTGAAAAACACAATGGAAACCAACTCTAATGTCGAGCCTTCCTATACCGGAAATATACTCGCGAAGAGAAAGGGCTCCGAACCCGATGGGTTTAGGCAAGAAAGGGACAAAGATGGCAGTCCTGGCCCAACTCTACTGTCACAATTTCCTATACCGGAAATACACGTGCAAAGAGAAAAGGTTCAGTACCTGATGGGCTCAGGCGCTATTGGGACAAGATCGCTCAGCTCGAGAACGCTTTGCTCTCAAACGCGTGGTGTGAGACTCAAACTTGTGCGAGGGGTTCACGATGTCTATGAATTACGCCTCGGGTAGGAGGGCGAACGAGCCAGGGTCCAACTCTTCTGGTGAGTTCTTCCTCATACGGAACCAGGCTCGAGGATGAGAAACGGTTCAGTACCCGATGGACACAGGCAGAGTTTGTCCAATTGCACGAGAAGGATTCATGGACGGTGGAGCATCTCGTGCCAGATAGACGCGCTCGACAGGTGTCTTGGCACAGAGGCACTACACACCAGCGTGCCCGGCGACAGATAGAGGCTATCACGGACTAGGGACCAAACCCGAAATAAAGGAATGACGAAAACGGATAGGCTGGACCTCGGACGTCCTGACCACAAGTGGCCAACCGGGGTGCAAATAATCACAGTTCTACTGTGGAACTTGCAGCACAACGTACTTCACGCTCCCCGGCGGAAATCACACAAAATATTAGTTGTGGTTATTTGAGAGCGAACGCAGAAGAAGAGGAAGAATAGCGAAACAAATATTTTATTATAGATATGAAGCACACAAGTCGTCTCCGTCTCCAATGTTAAGACCTGTTATCTAGAATGGTCATGTGACCGGATGGGATCAATGTTGGGTTTCGATTGGTCATTATGTATATACCTGGAGTCGCCATGGCTATTTTTGGCATGCAATTGCAAGTATGTGAATAATGACCAGTCGAAACGCAACAATAATCAAGAACGTAACGAAAGAGGTTCTAATGAATTTAGTATAGAAGTTCTGATAGATGCTGGCTTACAAAAAGATGATTATAGCAAAAATTAGAAGCAGATGGACAATATGTTTAGGGCATGCGATGAGAAAAGCAAAATTTAAACCCTTAGTAACCGTAGAATCAAGGGAAAAAAGAGTTAGAGGCAGACAAAGAGAAGTTGATGTATGCATTGTCATTGTAGCACATGAGAAAGTGACCAACTGATTTGTTAACAATACAAGAGACAGTTGTGAAAATAAATATGATCACCTACGGCATTGGACATTGACGATTGATTGATTGATTGATTGATTGATTTATAAATTCCTTGTTCTGGAAGCATCAATTTGTTCTCTATTTAACTAAAAAATATGACAACTATATTATTGCTTGCTGATAAATTTGATCTTTATTTTTCAAGTGTATTAATTGTGTATTGTTTACAATATCTTCATTTTCCAATATCTGTATCCACTTCCATAATCATATTATCATTCATCTCTGTTTTCACAACTATCACTTTCCATCTTGTTAAACTTGTACCCTTCTCATTTATTTATACGTGTTCTCCAAATACAGAGATATGCTACAGGATTAAATGTTACTGTGAAACTTTACCTTATTATTTATAAGTTAGAGGAAACTTTACCTTATTATTTATAAGGTAGAGGAAGCTTTACATTTTTTCTCAATTTTTTCTGACGTTTCTCAATTATTAGATTAGATTAGGTATGTCGATCATCCTATTCGCACACCGGAAATGACCATAGGTGCTCAGATTTCCATTTCAGTAAATCTCACAGAGTATAGCGACTGATGGTTCCGGTTCTATGTTGTTCAGTGCCGTTTTTGAATTATTTATTAGGTGTTCTCTACGGCCACTCTAAAATCGCGCAATCTCAATATTGACTTATGTTCATGTATTTCAGAATCCTCTAATCGTGCGGACTCACGAAGAGCAATGAGTATGTCTACTCCATACATAGGTTGACCATTTATTATTGTGGCGAGGCTAGCTAATTTGTCGGTCTGTTCTTTTCCCACCACGCCCGCGTGTCCAGTGCTAAATAAAAGAGTGATTTTTCGCAGTGAGGATAACCTTTTAGCTTTTTCTGATTATTCCACACATCGCCTATATGCGTCACCTGTTTTCACTTTCTGAATCATATCCATTAAGTCACCTAGTGTGCAGGTACGGGTATAGGCTTCGATTTTAGCCAGCGTAGTGCTTGCATTACGGCAAACAATTCCATCGTTAAACTACATATTGTTGCGCAAAAGGCCCACTGGCTTCGTGTACTGTTCTTCCTTGTGATCTGGAAGTAAAGGTCCATGTGCACGGCTGGTGGCAGATGACTGACACATTTGCGTAGATCACAACATCTGTATCACTGGCTTGTTCGCAGATGAGTGCCTTGATCTCAGCACCCACACTCACAGTGCTACGTTCTCTGCACCTTCTATTAAGTGTAATGACTGTCGTGACTGTCTCCTGAAAGATCATTGACATAGTTATCCATTACTGGCCAGGATTGATGCTTTCTGGAGCGCAAATGTTTACGAGTTACTGCGTCTAGTGATGAAAACTTTAAAAACTGGCTGCAACGTTCTGGGGCGCAAATGTATGGAGAAAGTTTCTGGAGACAACTTTCACAGTTATAGCTATAACATGTATGTAAAATAAAGTATATCCCAGAAATGTTTTTGTTTATATCATATATACTATAAGTGGCGCTTGCCGTGACGTTGCCCGGAGCGTATTCTTGTATCTAACGATCCGTGGTTCATATCTGTCACTTATGCCATCAGTGATGTCCTAGGCATGAAAAAACAGGTCTATATAGTTATGTCTATTGAAAGCTCATCTTGAGCACCAGTCATGTGAGACATAATGGATCTTTGTATGATGTTACAAAAACACATGTGTCATAGTTCTGGCATCAATGATGACGGTAGGTAGTGCAATATGCACGACTACGTGATGTTTATACTCTCTGAGTCATATACAAGACCCATGAGCTATAGAGAATATGTTTATACCCTATACACAATATAATTAAACAGTGGTGCAAGAACTGATTAATAGATTGTCAACGACTTTCGACCTGTTCTCGCTAACAATAAATATCAAGAAAATTGTGGTCGTATCAAACATAACCGGGCATCACGCTGAACAATGTGAAATTTCAATCGGTACAGAACGTTTGCTATCTAGGCTCCAAGGTAACTGAATCACTAATGCACATATTAATCGAGGAAATCAAACATGAATCAACAGTGTCCAATGGATCTGAAACATGTACACATTAGTCGAGGACAGAACAAAAGATGAAATCAGAGTTTCATTGTTCATTCTTATTCTTGCACTAAACTTTCGTTACTGCATGTTTTCCTATGAAGGATTGCAGAAGGGATTTCTATGGGCTGTGGAAATAAAGGCCGCATTGACATTGCACACGACGGGACTTGTATAGGAAAGAACCCGTGTATCCGTGAAAAAAAAACAACCATGTATTGAACCTGGGCCGCAAGTGTCCGAAACGGCGTCCTAACCACGCGACCATGCGCTCCACTCATTCTTACACAACAGTTGGTAAATTCAGCAGTGGCATAACTATACGGCAATAGTGTGAGAGAGAAGCGGGAGATGAAGAGAGAGAGAGAGAGAGAGGAGAGCTATGCAGTTATACAAATATGATGAGGAGGGAGGGAGGAATTGAGAAAGAGTAAAAGTAAAGATAAGCCACCATGGCAGCAAACTGCCGTTCGGGGATCAAGATAAATCTTCATGTACTAAGCCGCAGCAAATGTTAGATGCGCTGATCAGTTCCCTTCCTTGCTGTCTTTACCTCCTCTAACTCATGTACCAGGTAAGGAGAAAGAGTAAAATGACAATAAAGCGGCAAAGGGAGATGTAGAATGCTATATCAGTATGTACATCTTCTTCTTCTTCTTCTGCGTTCATTCTCAAACTCCTGCAGATTAGCAGGATGTAGTCCAGAGAACGGATTTCGTTGTGTCATGCTTTACTACATTGCTGCGATATATGTGCCTTTCGGCCTGACACATCCGACTTCAGCATGGCTTTGGGTCACTGACCCTATATGGGAAGGGACAGCCAACTCCATCCCATAACCTCCTTAGTCGCCTTTTACGACATGCATGGAAGGTAAATAGTGTTGCTATTCTTTGCTCCACTTTCGGGCCCGGCAACACACGGGCGATCAGTATGTAATAAAGGAAGATGTAGAGTAACATATCAGAATGTAACAAGAGAGATGAAATTGTCAACTAGCTCCACCATTCCATGCTACGCAAAAAAAATCACATACAAGGTCGACGTGATTTATGACCTTCACAACGCAAGCCCAGAATACCACACGGTTTTTACTGAACATAAGCAACTGGGATTCGGTATAAATCGATCGGTCGATACGAGGTAGTGTTTCGTATGATTATTTTAACAAATAAATGTTACATATTAATTTCTTGTCCGGCTCTGTGGCGAAATGGTACGAAGCGCCTCTGTGACGGCCTAGTACCAAGCTCAATTCCTGCCACATGCATTTGAGAATCCGGAACGTCCATAAAGCAATGGCAAACTACTGAACGTATCTATATTGTCTAGAAAAACACTACGGCCAAAAAATGTTGGGTTGATGGCTACGTCCTGAATAGGTTACAATACAAATTTTAAAAAAAATTAACTTCTCAAGTTGCAGATAAAAATTGCATTGTTTCAAACGCATTTGATATATTTGCTTGTTAAGAGATACAATGTACATATTGACTTACAAGCAGATACAATTTACATGCAGACTTGTTAACAGAACAAAGTTTCATATAGACAATCAATAGATAATTGTTACATGTTGACTTCTTCACCAATACAGTTTACATACTAACATGTTAACAGATAAAAGTATCATGTTGATTTGGTGGTAACAGATGAAAGTTACATATTTAATTGTTAACAGTGTGTTGTTAAATTTCCAGTGAGGAGATCGTTTGAGTGATATATTTGTGTGAGTAGTTTTGAGTGTTGCCGTCACTGCTTTGTGATTTATGTATTTAAATGCTTCTATTAAGTGCTTGATTTGTAGTGTGTTATGACTTGAATTTGTGTAAATTCTGTCAAGAAGTGGTGCTCTGTGATATGCTGTGTTTAGTATGTTGTTTCTGTGCCCTGTGGTTGTGAATGCATGTAGATATAAATTAGATTATATGTCACAGAGTATTGTAAGCTGATAGGAGAGTGAATCATAGAGGACAGTAAGCTACAGATCACAGTGTGTTGATAGGAGAGTGAATTATGGAGAAAGGAAACTGATGGAGATTAAGTCACAGAGCAAAGTAAGACCAGTAAATTACAAAACAAAGTAAGCTGATAGGAGAGAGAAAACACAAAGTAAGCTGATAGGAGAGAGAAAACACAAAGTAAGCTGATAGGAGAGAGAAAACACAAAGTAAGCTGATAGGAGAGAGAAAACACAAAGTAAGCTGATAGGAGAGAGAAAACACAAAGTAAGCTTATAGGAGAGAGAAAACACAAAGTAAGCTGATAGGAGAGAGAAAACACAAAGTAAGCTGATAGGAGAGAGAAAACACAAAGTAAGCTGATAGGAGAGAGAAAACACAAAGCTTATAGGAGAGAGAAAACACAAAATAAGCTGATATGAGATGAAACAGAGAGAAAAGTAAACTCGTGCTGCCGATCTGTATCTCTGATTTTTTCTGAAATATTTTGTTCAATGTATGTACAACATCGTGGGCACTGCGTGTAATACTTGACATGATTTCTTCATCAACTCAGCCTCACAAAGTATCATACAGACCTGAGTTTCATGATTTCTTCATCAACTCAGCGTCACAAAGTATCATACAGACCTGAGTTTCATGATTTCTTCATCAAC
This sequence comes from Meghimatium bilineatum, assembly GCA_034231615.1. Taxonomy (NCBI): domain Eukaryota; kingdom Metazoa; phylum Mollusca; class Gastropoda; order Stylommatophora; family Philomycidae; genus Meghimatium; species Meghimatium bilineatum. The sequence goes on along the minus strand of CM067306.1, from coordinate 43,152,320 downwards.
TCAGCCTCACAAAGTATCATACAGACCTCAGTTTCATGATTTCTTCATCAACTCAGCCTCACAAAGTATCATACAGACCTGAGTTTCATGATTTCAACATCAACTCAGCCTCACAAAGTATCATACAGACCTGAGTTTCATGATTTCTTCATCAACTCAGCCTCACAAAGTATCATACAGACCTGAGTTTCAGGATTTCTTCATCAACTAAGCCTCACAAAGTATCATACAGACCTGAGTTTCAGGATTTCTTCATCAACTCAGCCTCACAAAGTATCATACAGACCTGAGTTTCAGGATTTCTTCATCAACTCAGCCTCACAAAGTATCATACAGACCTCAGTTTCATGATTTCTTCATCAACTCAGCCTCACAAAGTATCATACAGACGTGAGTTTCATGATTTCTTCATCAACTCAGCCTCACAAAGTATCATACAGACCTGAGTTTCAGGATTTCTTCATCATATCAGCCTTACAATGTATCATACAGACCTGAATTTCAAGAAACACTGTTACTATTGATAATTTTCGTAGTTTGATGATTTTATTTCCACACTATAAATGTCTAGAAAGTGTTTCTGACAAAATACTCTCGGTGACGCATCTTCAAGCCTCACATCGCGTGATTAATCCATAATAGGTTATCCCACCAGGCAGGCATATATCATGTTCACGTGAAAGGTCATAGATTGTTCGTGTCGATATTCAGGATTTAACCTTTAATATTTCTATAATTGTAGAGAAACAAATGAAGGGTAGCCTTGTCTAGGTATGTGTTCAGTAAGAACGGTAAATTGCTGCTACACTAAATGTTTGATATCAAAGTTATACTCGGTTTCCATTCGCCTGTCTATAGGCAGGCAAATGTTATTGATTGGAGACTAGAGACGGACTGACACAGGCAAAACAAGGATATGTTAGATGGCAACTGTTTGTGGAGAACGCATGGGATATGGCACATGGCTGTTCTAGATTGGAAGATGTACACAGGCATTTATTATATATATTTTTTTTTAATTGAAATAACCAAGCTTGTTGGTTGGCAGGAGGCGCTGTTCACTGTGATGAAATTGTGCGAGCTTAGTGGTTGGCAGGAGGCACTGTTCACAATGCCTTTCGAGCTGGCAGATCCGACTTCAATCTTTCTTGTGGGATACTTTGACCCTTTTTTGTGAGATGGGACAACTAATTTCAGTCTTTAAAATATCCTTAATCTCCTCTTACCATATGCATGGAAGGTTACAGTGTGTCTGTCATGTGCTTCTATTTTGGCTCCGGTAACTGAACAATAACGCAAAGAAAGGAATAATATATTTTATTTTTTGTGTGACTTTTTTTCCGTGACTGTTTTTTTCCTGTGACTTTTAAATCATGACGTTTTTTTTAAAGTACCATGTTACATTTTTGATACATTCGTTCTGTCGTCTGGTTGAATATGTGTACGGCTGTGTGTTGTTGAGAAGTTGCTTTTATGAAACACTCTCAATTCGAGTAGGACTTAATTGATGAAATATGGACAATTGTGATACTGACTTGCTTTCCCAATAGACGAGTAAAAGCTAAAAAAAAAAGTCATGATATAATATGTATAATATAACAGTAGCTATCATTGATGTTATCTTCCTACCATACAAAATATGGTTGGACAAATAGTCAATTGAATTCTTTATATTGTTTTTCTCGATCGAAATATTTAGTGAAATCATTCTTTATATTGTTTCTCTCGATCGAAATATTTAGTGAAATCATTCTTTATATTGTTTCTCTCGATAGAAATATTTAGTGAAATCATTCCTTACACTACATTTATCATCAAAGAATATCAGAGTAACAACAGTAGACATATGTAATGCGATGAATTTTGCTCGTAAATTGAAATGTAGAAGGGTGGACCTTTATATTTTTATTGAAATGAGTGATAAAATGATAGCAACAAATTAATTGATGAAAAACGTAACAATTCACATATTTCTCTATTTCGCTGTGTCATCTCATTGAATATACGTAAAACTGTGTGTGGTTGGATTACTGTATTGTTGACACACTGCCCGTATCCGACAAGACCAGATCAGGTATCTATTTTTGGGATAACAAGATGATCAATTTGTTGTGTATCTCTGTTGTCTGAGGCAGTACGTTCAACATGATAGCTTTGTAAATTTCCGTGTTGTGTATGTTGTCTGAGGCAGTAGGTTCAACACTATAGCTTTATAAATGTCCGTGTTGTGTATATCTGTTGTCTGAGGCAGTACGTTCAACATGATAACTTTGTAAATGTCCGTGTTATGTATCTCTGTTGTCTGTGGCAGTACATTCAACACGATAGCTTTGTAAATGTCCGTGTTGTGTATCTCTGTTGTCTGAGGCAGTACGTTCAACATGATAGCTTTGTAAATGTCCGTGTTGTGTATCTCTGTTGTCTGAGGCAGTATGTTCAACACGATAGCTTTGTAAATGTCCGTGTTGTGTATCTCTGTTGTCTGAGGCAGTATGTTCAACAGGATAGCTTTGTATATGTCCGTGTTGTGTATCTCTGTTGTCTGAGGCAGTACGTTCAACATGATATCTTTGTAAATGTCCGTGTTGTGTATTTCTGTTGTCTGAGGCAGTACGTTCAACATGATAACTTTGTACATGTCCGTGTTGTGTATCTCTGTTGTCTGAGGCAGTACGTTCAACATGATAGCTTTGTAAATGTCCGTGTTGTGTATCTCTGTTGTCCCAGGCAGTACGTTCAACATGATAACTGTGTAAATGTCCGTGTTGTGTATCTCTGTTGTCTGAGGCAGTACGTTCAACATGATAACTTTGTAAATGTCCGTGTTGTGTATCTCTGTTGTCTGAGGCAGTACGTTTAACATGATAACTTTGTAAATGTCTGTGTTGTGTATCTCTGTTGTCTGAGGCAGTACGTTCAACATGATAGCTTTGTAAATGTCCGTGTTGTGTATCTCTGTTGTCTGAGGCAGTACGTTTAACATGATAACTTTGTAAATGTCCGTGTTGTGTATCTCTGTTGTCTGAGGCAGTACGTTCAACATGATAGCTTTGTAAATGTCCGTGTTGTGTATCTCTGTTGTCCCAGGCAGTACGTTCAACATGATAGCTTTGTAAATGTCCGTGTTGTGTATCTCTGTTGTCTGAGGCAGTACGTTCAACATGATAGCTTTGTAAATGTCCGTGTTGTGTATCTCTGTTGTCTGAGGCAGTACGTTCAACATGATAGCTTTGTAAATGTCCGTGTTGTGTATCTCTGTTGTCTGAGGCAGTACGTTCAACATGATAACTTTGTAAACGTCCGTGTTGTGTATGTGTATTTGTATTATGTCTCTTAGTTTGTCTCTAGTAAGACTGATTGTACTGTATGTGTACAAGTTGTGATCTTCTGTTTCTGGATTGCTTCTGCTGCAAAGTTTACATTTTTGCGTCTGATCTAGTCTGCGTGCTTGTTTTCCTATTGAGCGCGATATGTTGAATATTGCTATTTCTCTTAGGAGTGACACCTGGCATGTGAAGATTCATGAAACGTTAGTCGTCGGATCATCATCATTGCAAACTGGACACGTGCATCTCTCCTTGAGTGTATTCGTCATTACATTTCCACTGACAGTACCGGTCTTATGCTGGTTGACCATAATTCTTCTGCGCCCTCCAAAATGTTCACTTTTAGCAACATCTCATTTCAAAACACTGATCTTTAATCCTGGACATTGAAAGGGTATCATCATCCACACTAGTCTCACCCTCGTGTCCTATATCTCTTAAGGAGTTCAAAACGTCATCTCGATTCATTGTCACATTGCCCTGTGCCACAATCGCACATGACGCCAGTTGATCTGGTCTTTGATTGCCTCAAACACCCACATGTCCCGGCACGAAAATAAATGTAACCACTTTCAGCCTCGCCTATCTCAAGGTCTCAATCCACTGTTCGCGAACGAGACCCACTTGTACCTTCCTAATCATACTCATAGAGTCACTCAAGATGCAGACCTGCTTTACCTTCTGTGTGCATACCCACTCAAATGCCATGGTCACCGCCATAGTCTCCATGGTCATGCTACTCGTAGTAACCACAAAGGCCCGACTATCCTTCCCGATCGTTTTACCTGAGCTCTGAGCTGTGAAAGCCCAAGTACTGCGAACATGTCTAATCACAGAACCATCAGTGTATATAATCACATCCCCCTCTTTGGTATTCTCACTAACCAAAGCCTGCACTTCTTTCTTAACAGTGGAACCCCATTCTCTGCATTCCCAGCTAAGTGATATTACTACTCTCAAACAAATTTCGAAATCTGCGGGTAGGCGTATCTCTTCCGCACCTGCTGACACATCTTGCAATCTGCATTCGCTTTATATGACATTCTCAGCACATCCCATCCACTATTTCTCTCTCTTAATTCTACTGTCTTTAACTTTCTGTAATTAGGAATACAACGGGTGTTCCTTATATGCATGTATTTGAAGGTAGGCCCTTGCACAAAAATACTGTAATCTGTGCTCAGCTGTTTGATAGTCAAGTAAGTACCACATAGCTCTTGTCGATGTGTCTCTTGTACACCCAAGTATGATGCGCATTGCTGCATTCTGGATTCTATCCAGTCTTTCGATATGAGTGAGAATGTAGAGCAATGGAGAGAGTAAACAGCCCTGTCTAACCGAACTAGTTAGCCTGAAAGTCTCAGTAAAAGAATGGTTCACTAAGACCCTGCTCTCTGGTTTCGAGTAAATGATTTCAATCCACTTTCTGAAATGTTCCCATGTGTTGCAGTTTTTTTAGTGTTTTATGTAAGTGTGTGATAGTCTATCAAATGCCTTCTCTTGGTCAAGAGACAATATTGATGATGTACTATCTATGTCGTGTTGCGTATACTTGACTATATCTCTTATAAAATGTGCTTGTTTCTGTATGTTTCTGTATTGAACACTACACTGTTGGTCTTCATGGATGAGCTTGTTTATGACTAAGTTTAGTTTGTTTTGTTAGGGATTTGGTTACAATTGTGTATGTGTTTTAAAGTGTTATGGGCGTGTAGTTGTTAAGTATCGTTTTGTCTGATTTGTCTTTAGGGACGAGTGTGATGTATAACATGTTGAAAATAGGGGGAAGCTAATTTCTTTTGAATGATTCTAGATAAACTCTTAATAACAGTGGGCATAGGATAAAGAAGAAGTGTGGATAAAATTCTGCTGTGAATCCATCAGGTCCTGGTGATTTGTCTTTTTGCATTGTCTTTACTGCTGCAGTTATGTCTTCCAATGTCAGCCCGGCGTCCATTTTCTGTGCATCGTCGTTTGTGAGTTTGTGTATTTCAGAAATTTGTCTTGTGTATTTGTGTGGAGTGGTTCTTGTGTATAGAGCTGTCTGTAGTAGACTTCAGAGATTTCTGTTACCTCCTTTAGTTATGTCTGCATATTTCCTTGCAAGTTTACCATTTGTCTTATTTGTCCGCTGTGTTGTATGTTTTGTTCCATGATGTACTGTTACTTGAGTGTTTCTTGTGTGGTTGTGTTCAGTCTTATTATTAGAAGAGCACCTTGGGACGGATGGTTTCCGCACTGTTCCAACTCTTCCTGTAGTGTGTAAATGTGAGGTTCGTTGTTGTTTATTTGTTTTGTTAGTCGTATTGATTCTTCTAAAATCTATTCTTCCTTTACCCGATATCTGTGTATCCTGGTTGTTAGTGTTTAGGTTCTTTATTGTATTATGCTCTTTAGAAGTTCATAACGATTATGTATGATTTCATTTTGTATGTTATCTGTGTAAATTGTGATTATCTCTGTCATATGATCTACATACATTTTGCTTTGTAACAGTGTGTTGTTAAATTTCCAGTGAGGAGATCGTTTGAGTGATATATTTGTGTGAGTAGTTTTGAGTGTTGCCGTCACTGCTTTGTGATTTGTGTATTTGAGTGCTTCTATTAAGTGCTTTTTTTGTAGTGTGTTATAGCTTGAATTTGTGTAAATTCTGTCAAGAAGTGGTGCTCTGTGATATGCTGTGTTTGAGTATGTTGTTTCTGTGCCCTGTGGGTGTGTATGCATGTAGATATAAATTAGATTATGTGTGTCAATTATTGTTAGTAGTGTGTCTAGCTGATTTGTGTGTTCTCTATGTGTATATTTTAACTGATTTGTGTGTTCTCTATGTGTATATTTTAACTGATTTGTGTGTTCTCTATGTGTATATTTTAACTGTATTTTAACATTACTACTTACTCATCATCATCAGGTACCATGCCAGCTGGTGTAGGCGATCATGGCTCTCCACAGCTCTCTGTCTCCGGTATTATGTATCAAGAATGTTGTTTCCCTGCCGTGCCAGATTGTCAAATTGTCTAATATTTTAAAACGTTGTCTCCCTCTGTCTCTGTTGCCTTCAATCTCGCCTGTTTTATGTTCTCCAAACCTGCCTGTCTCATGAAGTGGCAAAAAAATGAAGATTGTCTTTTTCTTATATTATTGATTAAGGACCGTTTCGCATTTGACTGTCAACACCTCCACATAAGTTTTTCTGGCAGCCCATGGTATTCTCAGCATTCTTCTATAGAACCACATCTCTGTTGTCTCTAATTTCCGACTTTCTAGTTTGTTTATTGTCCAAGACTCACACCCATATGTTAGTATAGGAGTTATATAGCACTGCAGAACTCTCTCACCGCTAATGATAAAGTCATATTACACAATATATTTTTCATATTTCTGAGTGTTGTTTTTGCCTGCCCTATTCTGCTTCTGATTAATGTTGAACTACTGCCTACTACAACTATCTTATCTAGAACACAGTTAAAATCTCCAGCCAATATTATGTTTGTGTCCTCTATAAAAGTGTATCATTGGGGTATCCAATTGCTCGTTTAAAAGTGGTTGCTATCTGTAGATGGCTGGTGTATGTATGTTAACTATTGTGTATTTATGAATATCGTTCTAAACCTGAACTATTGACATCTTGCCCTCACTGTCTCTGTTCTCGTGGACCATTTCCCACCTGTATGATGTTTGTAAGATTGCAACTCCTGAACCCACATTCTAGACACTAAGACTAAAACATGAATATTTCAAGCCTAAACGTGTGGTTGTCTGTTATGGGTGTGTTTGCGTGCGTATAGTTGTCTCCTGTACTAATATGAAATCTGGTTTGTATTTCTGTATGTTGAATATTAGTTGGTATAGTTTTGTGCGCATTCCACTTGTATTAATACTAACTATTCTTATTTCTGAAGATTGCGAAGACCACAGAACCATCGTATTAGTCCGATGACCAAGATTCTATTCCGCATAATAGTGAGGCGTATAAGAGGAAAAATGTAACCAGAGCTAGCAGAAGAACAATGCGGATTCGTAGAAGGAAAAGGTGCAAGTAATGCCCTATATATAGTAAGAACATTAATGGAGAGGGCTATAGAAATACACGATCTTTCCTTGTGCTTCATAGATTACAGCAAAGCATTTGACAAGGTAAAGCATTCAGAGATTATAAAACTGCTAGAAAATCTTAACGTTGATGAGAAAGATCTAAGAATAGTACGAAATATGTATTGGAAACAAACGGCTGCGATGAGAACCATTTTATGCAATGCAGACCCGAGTTCCAGTTGATGATATTTGTTGTTATATCGAATCAATTATTTTGATGAATGTGAAACATGGACTGTAAACAAAAACATTTCACAACGACTTAGAGGCTACAGAAATGTGGTTTCTGAGAAGAATGAGAAGAACACAGATTGAACACTTAATAACCACTTCTTCTTCTTCTTCTTCTTCTTCTTCTTCAGCATTCGCTCTCAAATAACCACAACAAATTTCGTGTGATTTCCGCCAGGGAGCGTGAAGTACGTTGTGCTGCAAGTTCCACAGTAAAACTGTGATTATTTCCGGTTGGCACTTGTGGTCCGAGGTCCAGCACATCCGTTTTCGTCATTCCTTTATTTCTGGTTTGGTCCCTAGTCCGTGACAGCCTGTGTATCTGTCGCCAAGCACGCTGGTGTGTAGTACCTCTTCGCCAGGACGCTTGTCGAGCGCGTCTATCTGGCACGAGGTGCTCCACCGTCTATAAACCCATCTCGTGCAATTGGACGAACTCTGCCTGTGTCCATCGGGTACTGAACCTTTTCTCATCCGCGAGCCTAGTTCCGTATGAGGAAGAACTCGCCAAAAGAGTTGGACCCTGGCTCGTTCGCCCTCCTACCCGAGGCGTCGTTCACAGATATCGTGAACCTCTCGCATAAGTGTGAGTCTCACACCACGCGCTTGAGAGCAAAGCGTTCTCGAGCTGAGCGACCTTGTCCCAATAGCGCCTGAGTCCATCAGGTACTGAACCCTTTCTCTCTGCAAGTGTATTTCCGGTATAGGAAAGCTTGACAATAAAGTTGGGCTAGGGCTAAATCGTTGCCCCTTTTGTGCCTGAGCCCATCAGGTACTGAACCCTTTCTCTCTGCAAGTGTATTTCCGGTATAGGAAATCTTGACAGTAGAGGTGGACCAGGACTGCCATCGTTGTCCCCTTCTTGCCTAAGCCCATCGGGTTCGGTACCCTTTCTCTTCACGAGCATATTTCCGGTATAGGAAGGCTCGACATTAGAGTTGGTTTAGGTCTTCTTGCTTTTCCGCGCGCCCACGATTGGGTCTGGGTTTCTGCTTATAAGGAGCACAGGTAACTAGAAGCTCGTCTAGCGCTAACAGAGCTTGTAGTTCCCCTTTCCTAGGAACTTTTCACTTGCAGTTCGCGCTGCCCTCTGGCGCTGTTCTGCCCTTTTATTGTGTCATTGTACTCATTATGGCATATATTTATTTCTCTCCATGCAACCACCTTTACGTGCCTCTTACATTGGCCGCCCCTCCGATGTTCTGACTGGACTAACAGGTGTCACTGCATGTCGACAGTGTCGCTGTATGTGGTGATGCAATTGGTGTCGGAGATATTGTCTGTCCCTTTTGCAGTCAAATCTATTTCCACCTGCTTCCTCCACATTCTCGGACACGATCCCCACATTATTTGGCCAGAATCAGATCGAGCTGCTGTATTCTGTTACCAGGGTGCACCGCGTGGAGGTACATTTGGGATCTTGGTTATCTGCTAACCCTGGGTCCGCCTAGAGCAGTACGTTCCCTTTGCACCCCTTAATAACCTCTTGAAAGAACAAGGGGAGAAGAGATAGGGGACGACAAAGAGAAAAGTTACTAGATGCACTTGTATGGTGGCACGGTAGAAGATCACCAACCGAGCTTATCTACAATACAAGAGAGAGAGAGAGAGAGAGAGAGAGAGAGAGAGTCGTGGAGAAACGTAGAATGAGAAGGTCCTTGAGAAAGGAAGCATGAAAGAAAATGTGTTAAAGAAAATATACACAAAGGACATTTGGTTCTTGTTTGGAACCTGCGTCACCCGATGCGATTATTAATGTTATTATTCCCCTTGACAATGTTTGCCAATTTATATTCATTAATTATTAATGTTACTATTAGATGGGTTTTTTTTAGGGTTTGGGTTAGGAGAGGTTTTGTTTTACATAACTAATGCCAACCATAAATACATTTAAATTAAAACTAATAAAGGATAAACATAAACTGACAAACATTACCACGGGAAATAATCACATCCTGGGAAGAGGGTTCCAAACAAAAACCAAACAAAAAATATTTAAGGTACAGATATGACATGTGTAATGCAATATTTTACTGATGGGAACAATTTCAAGACTTCGAACATGAGGCATAGAAATATACATGCAGGAGAGAAACACCCAGAGAAGAATATATCAATTTATTATCAAGGAAAGAGAAGAGAAATGTATAGTTTATCATAGTGTGCCATAAAGGCAAGAGATGAATCACAATTTATCAGAGTGTACGATCAATGCAATAGATGGGAAATTGGGCTCAAACATCATTACGGAGACGGATCACAATCTGATCTTATTCTCAACAGAAAATCTTTTCACTCCAGAGAATTATATGCAATAAAAGTGTGTTTTAATAATATTCGAGCCTCTATGGTTTCGTTAATATATTTCTGGGCCATAAGCTCATCTCTTCATTGGAGCAATGTTTTTGTATACGTTTTATAAAATATTCTTTATTGTGTATCTTCTAGTAAGCCGCTAGAAGCGATATTTAGCTACCAGATATGCCGGCAAACCGAGAAAAACATCATTTCATATTAGTATCAATGTGTATATCATTGCAGGACTGGTAAACACATTCGACCATAAAGAGGTGAGGCAGTATTTATTTTTACGAGTATTCTAGGTGACGGCGCGGCAGCGAAGATATATTGGTATGCGCGAAAGTAGTTCAAAATGTTGGTACCATTTCCTATTCAGGCATTAGTAGTCACAAAAAAACTTGCGTTTTTTGGCTGCATCGATTTTCTAAGTAATATACGTAAGTGTAGAAGTTTGTCATTGCTTTTTTAACGGGCCAGATGTACAACTGTCAGCTGTGGAAATTTAACCTGGCATTTTAGCTGTCAGAGACGCGCTGCATACCTCTCCCCCAGAGCTACTTCTTGGTTCCCAGAGACACGATGTATATCTCTGCCTCATAGCTGTACCTTGGTTCCCAGAGACCCGATTCTTATCTCTCCACCAGAGCTGCACCTTGGTTCCCAGACCTTTCCCACAAAACTGGGAAATCCTAGAGAGTACTAGGAAGTGTTAACAGAATTATATGAATAGTCCAACTATTATTACTGCACACGCATATTTTCTGCTTCAGGTAAATACATTATGTACTATCTTCAGGAAAGGAAGGTTTCGCTTTGTCTCCATCTATTATGTTAGTACGGAAATAGATTATTTACATAAACTGGTATTCTATATTTTGCCACTATGTTGACAGCATAATTAGGATATTCGACTCTTGGCTGCTATACATGTTGTGAAATACATCTAATGAGTGCTGAGGACGGGTATAATATCGACCTTTTCCTTATGTCACAGAAAGTTTACAGTAAATCATTAGCGTAAAATAACGTAGTTTATGCATGAGTTACGGAGTTTGATAGGGCAACAAAGAACAGCAAGATTGTGACCTGTTATGTCAATCGTATGAAGAAATTAACTCTGCGTCTTCCCAACGTCCTGTTCTGTAGTCTTCCTAATGTCCTGATGTGTCCTTTCAACGTCCTACTCTGTGTCTCCCCAATGTCTTTGTGTCTCTGCAAAGTCCTGTTCCGTGTCTCTGAAATTTCCTGCTATGTCTCGACAACGTCCGGGTCTGTGTCTCCGCTATGTCCTGTCATGTGTCTCCGCAATGATTTGCTTTGTGACTGCAATGTCCTGCTCTTTGTCTTCCCAACGTTCTGCTCTGTGTCTCGCAATGTCCTGCTCTGTGTCTCACAATGTCCTACTCTGTGTCTTTGATATTTATCTGCCTCTCCAACAGCCATGGACTCGCTACAACCTGTATAAATGTTGGTCAGACAGATCTGAGAAATAAATGATAACATACTAAACATTTACATTGATTAGAAAAAAATCACAACAAATAAAGAAAAAATGTTGCTTTCATGACTTCTCACAGAACAGAATATGCTACTGATCTTCGTTTTTGGTCTCTCAAATTCTTTTTATCCATGACCCCTTTTGGAACAACTTTTTATCAGAGCCCCTCCACTTCTCAGTAAACAAAAATTGTATATGATTTCTTACTATAAATATCATTAAATGGTATATGATTTCTTAAATATCACTAAATGACATAAAACGTGTCACCTTCCTTTGCTCGCTAGACGAACCTGTACTCCCAGAATTTTATTTTTCCCCCTGAAAATAGCTGTGGTCCCACTAGGGCGCCATATGGCCCCTTTTGAGAACCACTCGTTTCAATCTGGATTTCTAAAATTTGGCGGCAAGACACTTCATGTTGGGATTGTGCTAAAGAGTCAAACGGCGATATAAACGATATATTTTAGTGTGAAGATTGGTGAGGAAATTTAATTGAGTACGTTTATTCCGCATGTATGCACTATTATTGTTTTGTAACATTGCTACAACGTTCATATTTATAAACAAACAAATACCTGTTTCACATTGACTATCTATTCACTCATAGTTATTCTTCTTCTTCAGCGTTCACTTTCATATAACCACAACGAATATTTCGTGTGATTTCCGCCAGGGAGCGTGAAGTACGTTGTGCTGCAAGTTCCACAGTAAAACTGTGATTATTTCCGGTTGGCACTTGTGGTCAGGACGTCCGAGGTCCAGCACATCTGTTTTCGTCATTCCTTTATTTCGGGTTTAGTCCCTAGTCCGTGACAGCCTGTGTATCTGTCGCCGGGCACGCTGGTGTGTAGTGCCTCTTCGCCAAGACGCTTGTCGAGTGCGTCTATCTGGCACGAGGTGTTCCCCCGTCCATGAACCCATCTCGTGCAATTGGACGTACTCTGCCTGTGTCCATCGGGTACTGAACCGTTTCCCATCCGCGAGCCTGGTTCCGTATGAGGAAGAACTCGCCAGTAGAGGTGGACCCTGGCTCGTTCGCCCTCCTACCCGAGGCGTCGTTCAGAGACATCGTGAAGTTCGAGTCTCACACCACGCGTTTGAGAGCAAGGCGTTCTCGAAACTGAGCGACCTACACATAGTTATAATAAACGTGTTGATATAATCGCTGTTATTTCAACTTTTTATTTACATCACTCTCTTTCGTATATATACAATTTGTGAGGCAGGCGGGAATTGAACCAGGTCGTTCTGGTGGCACAGAATCGCCTTGCAACACAAGTAAACGAGTTTATCCGCACTTGTCTAGCAACATTTTCATATATAGATATATATATATATATCAGAGTTTCCATTTCAAATAGATTACATAATATAACAACACCCAGTTCTAACACACACCCATATTGCAACCACTATCATGAACACTCCGCCCCCCGCCCTATATATATGTTTCATATTTCTTCTTTAATATAATTGCATACGGTAAACACCATAAAATCTAGAACAAATCTAAAACACAAATTTAAATAAAACCAAAGAAAAATCTGAAATAGTTCTACAACATATAATTTTACAACAGTTACCGAATGTCACATGACGTACTTCCTGATTTTATGACAAGTTGTAATACATAGAAGTGGTCCAGGCTTCAGTTACATCCACAATTTGTTCCACTATAATTGCTTACATGATCTATTTCCTTACTTACGAATAAGCAACTGGTTTCAATCTGTATAAGTGTGTGTGTATCTCTCCTTATTGATTGTGTGTTTTCTAGTTTTGTTGGATTTCGCCATTCGATCATTTAAATGTTAGTGTCATATCACCCGCTCTAAAAATCCCTGATATAAGCAATACAACAAGGAAGTTTCACACTAAATACCATTATATATTACATCACATATTTAGGAAATGGTTAGGACAATAAACGGAAACTATTAAGGCGATAGGCAGCTGCGTTGGTTGTTGGAGTGGGTTGGTTATTTCTCCTGGAGAAATATCAAAGCGACATACTTCCGAAATAGCATGTGCTGAGGATGAAGGAATAATATCGTAGCTGTGTTTGGAATTAGCAGCTTATTTTAGAAACACTTCAAATTACAAATATACGATCGACTCAAATCACGTGGATGTGATTATAATTACAAAATATGGTTCATATCACAAAGATAAGGTTCAAGTTATAAATATATCATGTAATTTATACAGTTAAAAGGAGAATAGGAATGGCCAAAATTACCTTCAATGACTTCAGGAAAATAGTAACATCTAAACAAATTACAAACAAGGTAAAAATTCGAATTATAAAATGCTATATCTATTCCATATTAATTTATGACTCGGAAACATGGATACTAAATAAACAATTAGGAGACATAATTGATGCCTTTGAGATGTGTATATGAGAATAAGGAGAACATCATGGAAAGAGAAGAAAACACTTAAGAGGTGCTAAAAACATTTAATATGAAGAAAGAATTACTAAGAAAAATAAAGATCAGGCAAAAAAAATATTTTGGACACATTAAAAGACTATATAACCTTATTGAAGACCTTACTTGAGGGTAAAGTCAAAATGAAACGAGCAAGAGGTAGACAGAGATACAAGTGGGGGGGGGGGGGGGGGGGTAACGTCACACGATGAACAGGTCACAGTCTAGCAGAGTGCACCACCAAAACAAGAGACAGGGGATGTTGGAGCCAACCTTCGTTGCGGAGACGGTACTTTTGGATGATGATTAAATCATACATATACGCTTCAAATCACAGATGAAACGAAACTTTACAAACATGAAAAATGCATATCATCGCGCAAAAGCTCATCTCCACGGAACCACTGGAGTAATTATCATGTGGCTAAGAATGATATAAAACGCAACTTATTACCCGATTATGAATAACCGACATCAAACGCCAGCACTAAGTAATGATGATGGATTCCAAAAACAACATATATTAAATAAAAGTACAAAATATAATAAAATATGAAAAAATATATCAATTTTACGTGGATAACTCTGTGTGTTCATATGGGAAGATAATAGTGGCTTTATCTCAGTGTGAACATGTGGGACGGTAATAGTGACTTTTAAGAGCTCACGAGAAAATATGGGCTAGGCACAGATGAATACTATTCAGAATAGGAATGTAGACATTACCAATTATTGCGCACTAAATTAGCTGATGATTTCATGTGTATTTCAACATAGGCGATTGCACAAAGCCAGATGGAAATCACCAGATCATATACGTGTTAACAAGAAGTTTTCAACAGCGGTTCTTAATGTGTATGTAAGAAATAAAAAGTGATCCCTACAAGTTCAGAAAAATCGCTACTTTCACTAGTAAAACAACGAAAAATAGCATGGTTTGGTCATGCAAGTTGAAATGATTCCTACCAAAATCTATTATACAGGAAATAGTCGACGATTAAAGGAGCTAAGGAAGACAAAGATAATTACTGACAGTTAACAGCAAAGAATCGACTGGTTGCCGTTGTTCTATTTTTTTTTCCATTGTCGAATGATAATACATGAGACTGCAGTAAAACTATATAACCAGTGAGGTACTTAAGCAGAACACAAGGTAACAAGCCTTATCGTCCACAGCAGACCAGCAGACTAACCGGCACGAAACATATAGATAACGGTATAAAAAAAGACTAAATCCACGTTTCAATCATAGTGTCTTTCATAAAAAAGAAATACAGAGAACAAACTATAAATATATAAAACAGCAAACACACATCACTATTTTCGGAATAATTCAATATGGATTGAATAGTTTCAATTATCTTGGACAATGGATATTTATTATTTATTTCAACTGCAGGCGTTTTAGTTATTCCATATAGAGAACAGGCTAGAAATTGCTTACGACGTGTTTATCGATAATAGATAACAACCATAGAAAATAAATGTAATACGAATTGGAAACAAGGTAATGACATCTGTCCAATCTCTGAAAATAAAGATAATATACACAGAAATCGATGTTTCAAACAAAATGCATTTATCACGAACTGCGTAAAGCACGACGAATGAACATGTATACACTGTACACGATCACATTACAGTCACACATGCAGCAGTTCTTGCATATGAAGTTTATGAAGGTTTTCAGAACAAAGAAGAATCTGCAGTTGCAGCGATAGACCTGGAAGATGCATAGAGCTAGTTACACCCATCTTATCTACATGCTAAGGGAACAAGATATCCACCCCTGGATCATACGCTGGATAGCAAATGTGCTAATCTGTAGAAAACACTGGGGTTTGGATCCTGGGCGTCTAAGATCAGAACAATAGCACCTGGCCTGCCACAAGGATCTCCTCTGTCCCCAGTACTGTTTAATGTGTATACATTGAGAATTGCTCAATTGCAAACTTCCAGCAATTGTAGAGTTCTAACATACGCTGATGATATCCTACTATACAACATGGGCAGGAACAGAACAGATATCGCTGACAGTGTACAGAGTGGACTAGATCAATTATCGATATGAATCAGAACATACAATACAACGCTATAATCAATCCCTCGAAAGCAAAGGTCGTCTGGTACTCCTTAAATAATAATCTGGTCAATTACACACTGCCAGCTGTTAGTTGCATGGACTCATTCATTGAAAGAGAACAGGACCTTAAATATCTTGGGATAATCTATGATAGAAGTCTCTCATTCAACAAGTACGTCACAAATAGGATTTAGAAGGTTAAAAGAGGGATCAGTGTTATCAAGGTTATGGCGGCCTTCGACATGCAGCAGTGGGTACTTTTTCTGCTTCTGCAAGTGATGGTGCTATCTGTCATAGATTATGGCTTCGGCCTACTAACTTTGTCACAGACACAAGTCGATAGATTGGAAAAAGTCCAAAATGAGGCAATGAGAGTGGTACTGGGGTGTACTATAGATACACCCATCTCTGCTATGAGATTTCTGCTTGTTCTCCCCAGCATTAGAGTGCGACATCAAGTAGCACAAATTATGTCGTACCTTAAAGTGACATAATACAACCACCAACCATTACACATCGTCTAGATGAGTCAACAGGAAAACGAATCAAGCGTGGCAGATCATGGATGGCAGAGGCTGTAGACACACTGCGAAGAGTATGTGAATTGGAAGAAATATGAAAGGGCAGTGAATGGGTGGAGGTAGACACTGAGAAGAAATCACTCACTAAAGTAATAATACAACTAGATAAAGCGTGTCGAAAATGGACGGAAGTCAGGGCTCATGATACAGTGCACGAAATCGCCCAAATACACTCGAAACCAGAAGACATAGTTATATACACAGACGGCTCCAAAAAAAATAAAGAGTAATAATTTGTAAATAATTTGATATTCCGACTTTTCAGAATTCACAGAAGTCGCCTAGGTAAAAGAATATTATACAATACAGCATAGAATAGTATTATATGATTAGAGTATACACCTTTGTGTATATCTGTATCATTTGAAAGAATATGTTTAAAATAACAAACTACACAAAAGCAAACAAAAATTGACGAGAATTATTTTTTAATGCGCCAACGATTCTCATCTGTTTTCTACAAATTAAATAGGAAAAAAATGCACAGTTATTTTGATTGAACTCAGAAAACAAAAGATAACACATAAATGACTCACGTTGCTATCAACTTAGCTAAATTATAAACAGTCGAAATTGAACGAAAAATTAAACATTTATATATAAACGTTGCAGTATTCTCATTACAACAATCGATTCTTGCGAGAATTCAACGAGTGTTGAATTTCAATTTATGAACATAATAGAAAGACAAATGTAAACAATATTCTGCGATTCGCTCATAGACAGATATATGCCCGATATTAGCAAAGGCAAGGAGGAAGAATAGTGAACCTGTAAAAATAGAGTAAACGTCACATGAAATGCAACAATATTGATTCCTACAATTTAGAGCCACTATTATTTGTTTACATTTGTTTGACCTTTGTGCGGCGGTCAGAGGTAAAGGGTTAACCAATCATATCAATGGTCATCTTTGTCGGACCACATGAGAACTGTTAAGATTTTTGGCAAACGCCAGTGCTCTCTATTTGAGCTAAGCTATAACAATGCAAAATTACGTAAAGACATAGTAAAAGTTATGAAAGACATAGAGTTACGAGGATATCAATATATATATATATATTGTTATACATAGTGAATTATATTTTATCGACATATGGCTAATGTATTCCTCGCGCACATGCATCCACTAATTACTCACCTTCACGGGTGTGGTTGCAAATCTTGCAGGACGAAATTTTTCCCACGATTTCTTAATAAACGTTTAATCCAACTGCCCAGTGTGTATTATCACCATTCATCACAAACAGTAAATACAAATGCTTCTCAACTAATTCCTTCACAAGGAAAAGTGCTCCTCAATTAGTTCCTTCACAAAGAAAAGTGCTCCTCAATTAGTTTTTTCACAAAGATAAGTGTTCATCAATTAGTTATTTCACAAATAAAGTGCTCCTCGGTTAGTTATTTCACAAAGAAAAGTTCTCCTCAGTTAGTTATTTCACAAAGAAAAGTTCTCCTAAAATAGTTATTTCACAAAGTTCTCCTCAACTAGTTCTTTCACAAAGTTCTCCTCAACTAGTTCTTTCACAAAGTTATCCTCAACTAGTTATTTCACAAAGTTCTCCTCAGCTAGTTATTTCACAAATGAAAATGGTTGTCAACTAGTTCTTTACAAAAAGAAAAACTCTACTTAAGTAGTTTTTTCCCAGTGAAAAATTCTCCTCCACTAGTTATTTTACAAGGAAAAGTGCGTCACAAATAGTTTTTTAACTAAGTAAAGTGCTACTCAACTATTTCTTTATCAAAAATATTTGCTCATTAACTAGTTCATTCACAAATAAACAAGTTCAAATAATTCTGTCACAGCACAAAATATTCCGCGACTTGTTCTGTCACAAAGGAAAGTGCTCCTTAACTAGGTTCTTCCACAACGTTAAGTGCTCCTTGATTTGCTCTGTCACAAAGGAAAGTGCTCTTCGACTAGTTCTTTAACAAAGAAAAATGCTCCTTAACTAGTTCTTTAACAAATAAAAATGCTCATCAACTATTTCTGTCACAACACAACGTGCACCTCGACCTGTTCTTTCACAAACAAAAATGTTGATCAGCTAGTTCTGTCACAACACAAGGTGCTCCTTTGCTTGTTCTTTCACAGTTTAACAATTCGAGTCTTTCGAATACCAACAAACGACACAGTGTTTGCACTAGCTAAAAAGTAATTCCGTGCGATCGTATTTCTGAGAATGTGTTGAAAAATATTGACAACGCTGTTGGGAACAATATAATTGAGCGATTGAGCCCAGATTTTAATTTAAAAACATTTTTCACGTTATGTGTGCACTAATAAATAGTTTGTTGTTTCCTGTTGGAACACAATATATCACGAACTTGAAAACATTGATATCATCTTATTGGTAAGTTGTATGCCGTGGTAGGCGAGAACTGTCAATAATCTATCAGGCACGAATTATTTTAATTGTATTTATAGATTTCGAAATAAAATGTAAGTTAATTCGTAAAAATCTCGATGCGATATTTTTGTTGTAAGAAGGCAGAAGAAATCAGAACGTCGCGGAAACGGGTATAAATCTCTCAGCTTGTCACAGGACGAGTAGATAGCAGAGTTGGTGGCAGAAATAGAGACACAACAACGGTATTGACTGACAGCAAGTTCTAGACCTCGCGAGCAAAGACAGCACTGGTTGAGTACACAGTAAGAAGGACTGAAAGATCAAATGGAGGGAGGTGTGATCGCATGTCACATACAGAGGAATCTGGCGGTGGTTGGGAAAGAGGGTAACGCTTTCTCAGTCATAAGTTGTGCTTTCAATTGATGCCGCCATAGCTTGGGATTACCGAGCATGACGATGATGAGCTCGTGAGAAAAAGATGCATGCGCGTATCGATGGCTGTCAAAGACGTAGTTGTGGCAGCGCCTGGTCCTTCGTCAATAGTCTCTCGTACGCTCCCACAGAAATTCGTGTAACCATATCTCTGCTATTTCCGAGATTCTAGTAACCAAGATGACTGAGAATATCCGACTAACAGGCAAGGTCCACAATAGCATAAATACAATGTGATATGTGCAAGGAAACCAGCACTCTGCCTTCCATTACTAATTGCGTATAGTGTTCTTTGCTGTTAAAAAAATTATAATAAATAATTTTGCATGGCAATAAATAGAATTGATGTAAATAAGGAAGATTTCTACGTTGCGGATAATTGGCCATTATCAAGGTTCTCAAAAGGAAAAGGCTTAAAAATGGCTCACAAGTGCAAAAGGATTAATAGCATTGTACTCAGGTTACCCCATATTTAATCCGTCTCTCTACATCTTTCTCTCTTTCCCTCTTTCTCTCTCTCTCTCTCTCTCTCTCTCTCTCTCTACGAAGCGGCAGGCAAGAGTACAGCTCATACCAAAGAAAATGGTAGCTTCAAGCAATAACCCCAAATGTTCTCTAAATACATTCACTGTATAAATAAAACGTCGCGAACAAATTTCGACTCCACAACGTCTTGAACAGAAAGCGAAGGGACAAGTCACTCCGCCAGGGAGATAATATGAAGATTACATAAACAACAAACAATTATTTGAGCATACACAAAGAGATCCCTTCAAGCTGCCAATTCAATAAAAATGTAATTATGAAGATTGCTTTTAAAACACCATTTATCAGATATTATATGTGATGTTATATATATATAGATCCAAACACAGATTTGAAACAGCGAGATATATGTTCCCCGGGAACAAATCTTACAGTGGAAGCAATCAGATATATGTTGCCCAGTGAATAATGGAAGTATATCTGGTATAGAACAATTGTGTAGCTATTGTTTAATTTTTCGACGCAACTAATGCATACAATTGCATTACCAGTGAAATGTGCATGATCAAATTTCAAACCACGAGCAACTTCGAGTGAGTTGTTGTGTGAGGAGATATCTAATCTATGACCGAGCCCACATATTGATTATACAATCAGCTTACCCACTGTTGGTAAAATGAAATGTACCTCTTGTGGTGAGATATGCGACTTTTCAAGCGTGGACGTTAATCGAATTTTGTTATATTAGAACTTTACAACCTTAAAAAAC
Source organism: Meghimatium bilineatum (assembly GCA_034231615.1). Taxonomy (NCBI): domain Eukaryota; kingdom Metazoa; phylum Mollusca; class Gastropoda; order Stylommatophora; family Philomycidae; genus Meghimatium; species Meghimatium bilineatum. The sequence continues at coordinate 43,131,732 of CM067306.1, read as the reverse complement.
TAATGGAGGTCGCGGTTCTGGTAATTCAACCACCCTCACCTACGAAACTAGATAGCAAATTTGTGTGTATATCTTATACAACTATCATTGATTCATAAATAGATAAATGTTACCTACTCAGTATGTTCATTCAGCTTTTATCATAAGCCCATAGACCACTGGATCAGCAACCAACTAACACGGATAACATGGAGATTAACATATATCTTCGGAGACCATATCCACTAAATACCACTGAATTATGTCAACTCCCTAATACTTAATGTATTCCTGTTGTTAGCTAGTCCATCGCAGTATAATGTAAACATAAATTGTGTTTCTGAGGAGAGGGGGCGTAACTCTTAGTAAAGACAAAATTCTGATTATTGGTTTATTCTTCCCCCTGTCTACCCTCGATATTTTCTCTTCTTGCATTTCAGGTTATTTTGAGATGTTCTCGAAGAGAGCCAGAAGAAGAACTGATGACGGAGTGTTGTGACAGAGGACAACCAAAAATCACTGTCATACATATTGTTAGATTACTGAAAGAAGACTATCATACAATGCTATCGTACATATTGTTAGATTACTGAAAGAAGACTATCATACAATGCTATCGTACATGTTGTTAGATTGCTGATGACAGAAGACAACCAAGCATCCCTATCATACATTTTGGTGGATTGACGGTCGTTCCGACACATGCTGACTAGAGTGGATATAAAACTGTTTGTTTCTATAACTTAAGAGCAATAAAGCTCTTCTTATTTATTTGTTGTTGGGAAGAAATGTGATAAATGGGGAAAAGGGGGGCGTGTTCTTCGGAGCTACCATTGAGAAACCATATGAGAAGTCTTCAAATCTCAAAGTGATGACATGCTTTGAAGTTATACCTTTTACTTCCTGGGACTTACATGTTTACTTAGAATGCATCCGTCATCGATATTCATGCAGATATTGAATTACATGAAATTCTGCAACCAATCACATGAAATCCTGCAACTAATCACATGAAATCCTGCAACTAACCACGTGAAAGCATGCAACCAATCACGTGACAACCTGCAACTAATCACGTGAAAGTCTGCAACTAATCACATGAAATAATGCAACCAACCATATTAAATCCTGTTTGTTTTGTAATAGTAGGAACGTATTTGTTTGTTTTGTAATGTAACGTATTTGTTTGTTGTGTAACAGTAGGAACGTATTTGTTTGTTGTGTAACAGTAGGAACGTATTTGTTTGTTGTGTAACAGTAGGAACGTATTTGTTTGTTGTGTAATAGTAGGAACTTATTTGTTTGTTTTGTGTTCGCTCTCACATTTTCGTATAGTTTCTGCCAATAAGCGCAAGTGCATTGTTCTTCGGTTTATGTTGCGCCATATAGATCTAGCATATTCGTTTTCGGTGTACATTTGATTCTTCTTGAATTGCCTATTCTGTAACAGTCTTCCAATCTTATCCCCTTAACAGCTTTCAGTGTGAATGTGTATCATCCACTGTACCTTTAGACTTTGGAGATCACCGCATGCCCCTATGTGGCAGTTTGAAACAGAAGGCATACAATTGAACTTGGGTCAACTAAGTAAACCTCGCACGCGGTTTTCCACTATAACAGAGTTCATCATCATCATCATCAGGTGCCATGCCGGCTGGCGTTAGCGGTCATGGCTCTCCACAGCTCTCTGTCCACAGTATTATGTATCAAGGTCGTTGTTGTTTCCTTGCCGTGCCAGATTGTCAAACTGTCTAATATTTTCTCACGTTGTCGCCCTCTGTCTCTGTTGCCTTCAATTTTTCCTGTTGTGACTATGTTCTCTAAATCTGCCTGTCTCATGAAGTGGCCAAAAAATGAAGATTGCCTTTTTGTTATATTGTTAAGGTCAGTTTTGCATTTGACTCTTTCAACACCTCTACATTAGTATTTAGTCGATGGTATTCTCAGCATTCTTCTGTAGAACCACATCTCTGTTGCCTATAACAGTGCTTATCTGGCATAATTTGATGGTGATTTACCACCTGCTGCCTTGGATACTTTTTTTCCTCATCTTAGAATCTGTTTACGGCATAGACAGCTCTCAACAATTTTACTATGGCTGGTTCGCCCTCTCAACCGAGCTTTCATCGCGAACACATAGTCCATGTTTGAGCTTCTGCATAATTTGTTTCTGCGCACTGAGACAATATAACTTTCATTTCATGAGATCATGTCATTTGACAACGTTCATATATCTGATTACTGATCCAGCGATCCATGAGTTCTGTCACTTCGACACAGTTCATATATCTGGTGAGCCAGCGATCCATGGGTTCTGTCCCTTCGACACAGTTCATATATCTGATTACTGATCCAGCGATCCATGGGTTCTGTCCCTTCGACACAGTTCATATATCTGGTGAGCCAGCGATCCATGGGTTCTGTCCCTTCGACACAGTTCACATATCTGGTTACTGATCCAGCGATTCATGGGTTCTGTCCCTTCGACACAGTTCACATATGTGATTGCTGATCCACCAGTTGTTATGACAGGTTATGTTACATACATAGTATTCGCATTTGTCCAGGCAATCAAAATATACTTATGAGTCATAGTCCAGTCGATAGATAGACAGAGGGTGATGTATGGTCAGGAGGGGCTAAAGAGCTTTAGAGAACACTGAATAAATCAAATTCCACAAAACTATTGATCCCATTGGGATCATACCCTATGTCCAAGTTCACATAAAAAATTGATGCCATTGGAATCATGCACTATGTCCAAGTTCACATAAAATAGTGATGCCATTGGAATCATACCATATGTCCAAATTCAAATAAAATATTGATCCCATTGGGATCATACCCTATGTCCAAGTTCACATAAAATATTGATCCCATTGGGACCATGCCTATGTCCAAGTTCTCATAAAATATTTATGACATTGGAATCATACCCTATGTCTAAATTCACATATGTATTTCATTTGCAAATTCACATTGGTTTATGATAATCGAACACTGATAATATCAGATGAATGAATACATCCGACATCCGCTGAAGTCTAAGACAGGTTCTATCAAATCAACCATTTAGTATTATTTCCTCACCCTCGAACCCCAGACACATCATATCCACTTGATTTGTACTTAGACTTTTAGTTTTCCTGTTTATTCCTTACATTTGATTGACTTGTATGACGGGTGATATTAAAACATATTATTCTCATTTGACCATTTGTCCAAGCAATCTAAATATCCGCATGAGGCATAGCCCAGTCGATAAGCAGACACGGACAGAAAATTACTTTCGAAAGCTGAGAAAACTTATCAGAAGACACGTATATCAGCGGTTCTCAACCTTTATCTGTCAGTCACTCCATTTTTTTTAATTTTTCCGAGCCTTAAAAGAAATGTGTGGACTTCCCTCAGGACTGTAATTAAAGAAATTTCCTTCGAAACGGCACTATCCTGTGCCCCCTCCCTCCAAATGCTAATCTCATGATTTTTGTTCCTTGGTTCTATGGAAATCGCTATGATCACTAAGGGAGCAATATGACCTACTTTAAAATCCACTGATCCTGATTTTTCGATAGGCATCGGTATGCTAAAATGTAAACAATATATGACAGAGAGATATAAATACTGTGGAGACAAATACAGATAGATATACTGTGGAGATAAATACAGATAGATATACTGTGGAGATAAATACAGATAGATATACTGTGGAGCGCATGGCCGTGTGATTAGAACGTCGTTCTCAGACCCTTGAGGTCCCGGAATCAATCCGCGGTTGGGACACAATTTATTTCTTTCGGAGGTACAATCAAAATGTTTCCTGTACATGTCGCGGCGTCTGCTATGGCAAAGCGGCCTTTATTTCCACAGCACATAGAAATCCTCCCTGCACTCCTTCACGGGAAAACATGCAGTAACCAAAGTTTTTTAGATATAAATATAGAAAGAGAAATTGATGCACTGATAGACAGAAAGTCAATCGTACAGTCAGACAAAAATACCGAAGGACGGAAGGGAAAGTAGACGGATAACTAGACTGATAGACAGACTGGAAGGAAGGTTGGGAGACAGACAAAAGACGAAGAGACAGATGGATGCATAGATTGATGCGTTGTGGCCAAGACGGTACAACAATCATGAGAGGAAGCATTTGACTATTAAAAATGACTTATTAATTTATACGGTAATTACTTGCGATGCCAAAGAACAAGCGCTGTTTGCTTGATGTGTCACTAACTTGTCCTAGTCTCTGACTGTTATTGCGCAATGCCAGACATCAGGTGCCGGTCGATGCCTTCTAAGGACAAACCAGCCAATCCTAGGAAAGCTTATATTTGTAGAGTGCCAGTCTTCTGTCCTTTTGTTGTGACAGATCCGGTAGACCAAGGTTTCTCAAAATTGGAGAAAACAGCCCCTAAGAACGGTGAGATAAGTCATGACATGATTCAGGGTAAAGGGGGAAATGTAGGGTCTGGAGGGGGAGGCTAAAGAGCTTTACAGAACACTGAACAAATCAAAAATGCACAAAAATATTGAAAGTAATAATTACTGTTATATACAATAAGAAAAGAAGTATGTACCTATTTCTTCTTCTTCTGCGTTCATTCTCAAACTCCTGCAGATTAGCATGATGTAGCCCGGAAAACGGAATGCGTTGTGTCACGGTTTACAGAATTGCTGCGATATCTGCGCCTTTTGGCCTGACACATCCTACTTCAACAAGGCTTTGGATCACTGACCCTATATGGAATAGGACAGCCAACTCCATCACATATCCTCCTTAGTCGCCTCTGACGACATACATGGGAGGTAAACAATGTTGTTATTCTTTGCTCCTCTCTCGAGCCCCGCCATCACACGGGCGATGTGTCTATTTGATATTAATTGAATTATATCTGAAAATTCACCCAAAAATGATTACTGAAACCAGTGACAATCTTTTGGTGACAACATGGAGCTTTACTACTATGTAGAAACGGAAAAAAAAATCGAACACATTTCAATAACAGCAAACATTGGCTTTACGGGCTCAGTAAGACATAGAATGCTACATCTATTCCATATTAATGTATGGCTCAGAAACATGGACACTAAATAAACAATTAGAAGACAAAATTGATGCCTTTGAGATGTGGGTATATAGAAGAATAGGGAGAACATCATGGAAAGAGAAGAAAACAAATAAAGAGGTGCTAAAGACACTCAATATGAAGAAAGAACTACTAAGAGAAATAAAGATCAGGCAAATAAAATACTTTGGACACATTAAAAGACATGACACCTTGTTGAAGACCTTACTTGAGGGTAAAGTCAAAGGGAAGCGAGCAAGAGGTAGGCAGAGATACACGTGGGAGAGTAACATTACACGATGGACAGGTTACAGTCTAGCAGAGTGCACCACCAAGACAAGAGACAGGAGATGTTGGAGATACGTTGCAGCCAACCTTCGTTGCGGAGACGGCACTTGATGATGATGATGAAGATAGAAATTCAACGACAATGTTTTAGCTTTCGACGGTGGTTTGTCAATTGTTTATATTGGAAACAAAATAATATTTGCTTATTCTTTGATAACGAGTCTGACCATCTGCACCCGAGTTTTCGTAAATAATTATGTTTTTAATATAATTTCAATCCTCAACCATGACAGAAGAAACTCTCAAAGCAGAAGTGTCATCAGTTTATTCTTGAATACTTTCAATATCGATTCAATGTATTTGTGGAGAGAAAAACACACCAAAAATCCTACAAAAACCAAGAAATTACAGCTTATAAACATTAGTAAACCCTTAATAAAATGTATGGTAATTGCTGGTGTTTCCAAATAACAAGAGCTGTTTGATGTGTCATTAACTTGGCCTAGCCTCTGTGATTGCGACCATTTACCATTAGGCGTTTAGTTGTATCACCTTCTCCATATTTAGCTGTGGCATACTCCATAGCTACAGTGAAGAGCTACAAACCACAATTCTTTACCGAAGATGTGTCTACTGCTCCAACTCGAGTTGGCTTCCAGTAGGTCTATAAAATCTATACAAAAAGGGATTTGTTTTGTTTTCGAACCCTAGGATTACGAGCGATTAACTCTTGCTTCCTATATGATATAGGAGGTTACTCCGAGCATTCTTTCATACCTAGGAACCTTCTGCCGAAAAATAGAAAAAAAGAGTTTGAGAAACACTGGGATGGCCTTTAGCGGAGGAGGAATTCTGTATTGTGTACAGACTGTTATGTAGACATATTTACAACTACTCCTGTCTTGTGACATTCAAACATTGAAATATGTCATTAGCTATGTTTAAGATGTTTCTTTAGATTTAAATAGACTTCAAAGCTTAGGAACACAGAATCGGACGGAAGGTGTGTTGAAGCGTTGTTGCCTACGCCAGTTCAGGAAAATATCGATAAAGCTTAAGGATAATTAAGTCTGATATTGAGGATCGATCGAGGTAAATACCCAAAAAGAAATATTATGTTAACAAATTAGAAGAATGAGAGGGGGGCCTGACAAAGTGTGACAGTTATTAACAGGGGGAGAGGGAGAGAAATTTATGAAAGCCTGACCTAAACAATTCTTTAACGTATGCAACAACCAAATTAACCTTGTTAAAATAAATGTTATAAATTTAAATATACCATTTATATACTATAGAAACTATTCTGTAAAATTTAATATAGACCCTACCACTTATATATTATGGAAACTATTCTGTAAAATTAAAAATATCACTTACATACTGTGGAAACTATTCTGTAAAATAAAATATACCATTTATATACTGTGGAAACTATTCTGTAAAATCCTTGAAAATTCAGGATTAAAATTACCATTGTCCTAATGTGTAAGAACCATATACAAAGATAGTGAAAATGCAGTTAGAACAAGTGCATGACTCCCAAAGTGGTTTTCAGTAACATCAGGAGTTAGACATTGGTGTGTCTTATCACCATTATTGTTTATTATTTATATGAATAATATTACTTAATTGAAACACAACCAGATGCTGACGAAACCAAATGACTTCACAGAAACTACTCTTTGCTGACGGTCCGTGCCTTTTCACAGCGAACTAAAGAAACAGCGATATAACTATCTTGTAAACATCAGCTAATCAGTGGCCTATCGACAGCAACAACTATCACCACAGCCCTACTGCGTGTGACTACCACAGGCTACATCGTTCTTTCCATTGATTGTCAACACGTGGCCTCTCGAAGTTTGTTTGTTTGTTTTACGTTCGCTCCATTGTAACCATCATGGATATCCATGCGATTTCTGCCAGGAGCGTGTTTACGTTGTGCTACCGTTATGCATCGTGTAGGCCTTACACATCCGATTTCGGCATGCCTTGACAATTCGGGTGGGCTACCCTAGCTTGTGACAGCCTCCCTATCTGTCGCCAGGCACGCGTGTGTGTGGTGACTCTTCGCCTAGACGATATTTGCTCACGTCTGTCTCGCACGAGGTGTTCCACTGTCTGTGAACTTGTCTCGTGTAATTGGACGTACTGTGCCTGTGCCCATCGGGTACTAAACCGTTTCTCATCCGTGAGACTGGTTCCTTAGGAGGAAGAACTCACTAGAAGAGTTGGGCCCTGGCTCTTTCGCCCTCTTAGCCGAGGTGTAGTTCACCGACATTGTGAACCCCTCGCCCAAGTTCGAGTCTCAAACCACGCGTTTGAGAGCAAGGCGTTCTCGAGCTGAGAGACCTTGTCCCAATAGCGCCTGAGCCCATCAGGTACTGAACCCTTTCTCTCTGCAAGTGTGTTTCCGGTATAGGGACACCTGACAATAGAGTTGGGCCAGGGCTAAAATCATTGTCCCTTTTTGCCTGAGTCTATCTGGTACGGCACCCTTTCTCTTCGCGAGCATGTTTCTGGTATAGGAAGACTCGACATTAGAGTTAGGTCAGGTCTTCTTGCTTTGCTAGACGCCCATTATTTGGGTATGGGTCTCTGCCTATAAGGAAAACAGGTAACTGGAAGCTCGTCTCGAGCTAACAGAGCTTGTAGTTCCCATTTCTTTAATCGTTTTCACTTTCTATTTGCAATTAGCGCTGCCCTCTAGCGCTGTTCTGCCCTTTCATTTTTTTTCATTGTACTCAGTATGAAATGTTTCTGTCTTTCACCATGCCTCCACCCTTTCATGCTTTTTTTCATTGGCCGCCCCTCCAATTTTCGGATTGGACTAACTAACTTCACTGTATGTCGACAGTGTCGCTGTATGTGGTATTGCTGGTGGTGTCGGAGATATTGTCTGTCTTTTATGCAGTCACATCTCTTTCCATCTGCTACCTCCACATTCTCGGACACGATCCCAAATGATTAGGCCAGAATCAGCTCGAGCTGCTGTATTTCTGTTTTCAGGGTGCACCGCGGGAGGTACATTTGGGATTTTGGTTATCTGCGAACCCTGGATCCGCCGAGAGCAATGCGTTCCCTTTGCACCCCGCCTCTCGAAGTGAAGGAGTGCAATATGGTAGTGATGTAGTGTTTTTGTTGATAGATGAAAAATAAGTCCAAAAGGCCTCCGACTAGCAGATATCTTCTTTAGTTGTATTGTTCTATAGTTCGCTGTGGCCTACTCCGTAGCCACAGTGAAGAGCTACAAGATCACAACATAAAGATCAATACAGAAAACAGAATTAATGATTATTGTCTATAGTTAGAGAATCCAATCAACATAAAATAAATGATAACTGCTAAAACAAGTGCATGTATTTCAATATTTTTACAGACGACGTAGGAATGGACAAAGAGAGCAAGACAAGAATTCACAAAGTCAACTGCGCAAATTATGAATTAACCAATCTAAACAAACATCTATTACAATGGAAGCGAAAGAGCGAATCATAAATTCAATTTTCATACTAACATTGTGTTATAAATGTCAGGCATTGATACTGTAATATAACAAATACAGCAAACAACCGGGGTAAATTATGGTCATCAGTTACAAATGTTGTTGTTCTGCCATCTGGTCTTTGTGGAATCTTTCATCGAAATTTGGTCAGTGAAGTCAAAAACATTTTCCATGTGGAACTTTGTTTAATCTTAAACAACACAAGAATATAATTACAGATGGTTATTCCGACAAACGAATCTATTTGAGTGCATGCTGTTATGTTTAATCAGGGAAATAATCTGTATAATTCCGTTGGCTGGAAAAATCAACCCACGCATTGTGTGGTTTCTTGGAAAGTTCAATTTCTACCCGATGTATGATGTTGTGTAATCAGGAATAATCGCTAGAATCACGATTACGTATATAGCCACCAAAATTTAGATAGCCACTCTTGGTCTGACAATTACTTTCACTTGTAGTGGCAAAACAACGCAGGGATATTTTTCAAGTATTATTTGTTCAGATTCTAGCAAAACAGGTGTGAAGCCAGCCTCCAGATGCTGAAACACGTCTGCTAGTATGATACCTGGTAGATGAACAGAAGATTTCTACAGAGGTTTACCTACTGTGGAGGTTTACCTACTGTGGGGATTTACCTACTATGGAGGTTTACCTACTGTGGTGTTACCAAGGAACATACATCGAAGACAGCTGGTGTTAGAAGCTAATGTGAACATCGTCATTAAAGCCTTATTTCAATACAGTGATACGAGTACTATTAGTACTATTAGTAACGATTACATAGACACAAGGCCAGACATACTGGTTACATTGATCTTGTTAAATGTTATGACTAAATAGTTACTTAAAATTACGACATTTCTGAGATTCTCAAAGTGGGTGATGTTACAAATACCTGGCGTAGTTCACGATGCAAAATATTTGTAAATTTCACGAAAATGTATGTCTTTCAGGAATATGGCGAAATGTTATGGCGCAATAATTATTTCTAGGAGTTTCCGTCTAAAGGTCTGTAAATCTATGGCATTTGAACTTAAAAACAACTGTTGCGTGTTAGTTATTGAACCATTTGTATCATCATTCTTAGGTGCCGTATTCAAACGAGGGTTGGCAGCAACAGACCACCAATATTGTCTTGGTAGTGCAATCTGTTAGACTGTAAAATGTACATCTCGTGATGTTACTCTCTTACTTGTATCTCTGCCTACCTCTTACTCGCCTCTCCTCGACTTTACCCTCAAGTAAGGTCTTCAACAAGGTGTAATGTCTTTTATATCGTCCAAAATATTTTATGTGCTTGATCTTTATTTCCTTTAATAGTTCTTTCTTCACACGAAGTGTTATTAGAACCTCTTTGTTTACTTCTCTTTCCATACAATTCACTTTGTTTATGCTGTCGAAAACAACTTTTTCAAGTGTGTTTAAAGAGATGTTAGTTGGCGTACGATAGAGCTATCATCAACCTCCACTATCTAATAGGTTTCTGGTGCGATAGCTGAAGTCTCCTGGGTATGAAAGAAATCTTTGAGAAACCACCCTACCGCACATATGGAATAGTAGAAAATCGCTCGCAATTCCTGAGAATAGTAACCAACTAAGCAACAAACTACGAGTTAACAAAACTGATATCAAACTGATGGTTAATAACCGGGGTGGGGGGCGCAGTGGCCAGATTTCAACTTTTTAATATTATAGTTTCATTCAGCTTTCGCGACTCGATGGACTCAGATTAAAATGTCAATAGGTCTGCATCAATCTGCACGCTACGCACTGAGAGCTCCCGTCCCAAGGTCATTCAATGGGTCGGGAGGACTCTTAATGTGTAGCTTGCAAATCTCTTTGATTCGCCAGTAGTCTTAGCTTCTGTGAAATGCGCCTTTATCGATATTTAGTTTCACTAATATAATTTTTATAAGTTGTATACTCCTCCAGTCGACACAGCTTTAAATGAGTACCTGACGCATGAGTTAGGGGAAGTAAGGGCAGCAAGGAAGGGAACTGGCAACCCCACCTAATAGCTGCTACGGCTTAGTACATGTAGAGTTATCTTCATCCCCGACGGCAGATACCATGGGACCTACCTTTACCTTTAACCAGAGTATTTTTATAGACACCAATAACTTACTTTGATAGAGTGGGGGCTGTGCTGGTTAGTTTGATTGTCAAATTCACTCATTGTCAAGTTCACTCATTGTCAAGTTCACTCATTGTCAAGTTCACTGAATGATGATTCTTATGAGTCTATTTGTGGAAGGATGTGAAGTCATGGTACCAGCAAGTTTTCTACAAGAAATGGCTAAACAATAGTGAACTGCAGATGGGATCCAAGCTAAATAAAATTAACTAAATTATCTTCTTTTTTAGTGAGGAAAATAAAGTGTCCCTGATATTATTAAGTAACTACCATCTCGCATTTGAAACTTTCAACGACACCCATCGGGCTGTCCATAAATTATGACAACAATTGGGGGGGGGGGGGTAGGTCTGAAAATTAACAGCCACAATATATAGGCCCCTACCAATTAAAAATTTTAGATTTTGAAGGAAAAAAATACCACATATCTGGAAATATAATATAGTTTTGTCATACTTTATCAAGCAAATATTTTGTGGGGGATTTTTGACAGCTAAGTTGCAATGGAGGCGGAATTCTTGACCGAGGCAAGAGGGGGTGGTATGGACAACCCACCATTAGTTTATCTAGCTGTCGGTGATGTTTTAAACAGTTTAAACTTAATATGTTAATAACACACTGGTTTTATTTTTATTAGAAAACTGACAAACGTTGATCTGATAAAATCTTGAAATTTACGAGGAATTCTTGGAAATGTGTCGCAATGTGTGGAAAATGACTTTTTTAAAATGGAAGAACCAGAAATAGCAAATGTAAACAAATCACAAGAGCGTCATTGGTGTGCTTTGAAACAATAATTAGTATTTCAGTGAAATAAAATATTTCAACTTAAAAAATTTGCAAAACACTTGATTGTCTTGCACTGTAGGATCATCATCATCAGGTGCCATGCCGGCTGGCGTAGGCGGTCATGGCTCTCCACAGCTCTCTGTCCACAGTATTATGTATATACGTCGTTGTTTCCTTGCCGTGCCAGGTTGTTAAACTATCTAATATTCTCTCACGTTGTCGCCATCTGTCTCTGTTGCATTCAATTTTGTCTGTTGTGACTATGTTCTCTAAACCTGCCTGTCTCATGAAGTGGCCAAAAAAAGAAGATTGCCTTTTTCTTATATTGTTGATTAAGATCGTCCTTTCGCATTTGACTCTTTCAACACCTCTATATTAGTTTTTCTGGCAGTCCATGGTATTCTCAGTATTCTTCTGTAGAACCACATCTCTGTTGCCTCTAATTTCCCACTTTCCAGTTTGTTTATTGTCCAAGACTCGCACCCATATGTTACTATAGCACTGCACCGTGGGATATAGAACAATTATCATTATTAAGTACTGTCTGCGCAACGAAGGTTGGCTGCAACGGACTTTCAATATCCTATCTCTTGCCTTGGTGGTGCACTCTGCTAGACTAACTTGTCCATATTATGATGTTTATCTCTCACTTGTATATCTGCCTACCACTTGCTCGCTTGCCCTAGACTTTATCCTCAAGTAAGGTCTTCAATAAGGTGTCATGTCTTTTAATGTGTCCAAAATATTTTATGTCAGTGATGGATAATCACACACAGAGAATAAAGGATAGAATTCGCTGGAGGACTCTGTGTGCTGAGACATCCAATGTGGTACCCCTACGACCCTGAAGGGTTACGGGTTTATTGATTGATTGATTGATTGATTGATGTGAGTGATCTACATTGCAACGAAAATTTTGTGTCACTAATAACTGTTACCTTTTTTCTGTAAGTTTCGTTGCAATGTTAAGGATCTCTCCCTCATTTCTTATGCTTACATCTTTCTCTGCCTTTGTTTTTTCCTGTATATTTTCCTATATCTTGTATGTTAGTTATAAGTTAACTGTTTGTTATTCCTTCTACATACTATTTAATATTTACTTTTGTATTGGTAAAGATGTGTTTACACTCTATTAGCACTTTAAATCGTTCTGTTTGTGCTCAAATGATCGAGTGTTTGAATCCGGCGACTGACGTATTTTTTCCAAATTGATTTTTTTTTTACATTTGGGAGTATCTCTTGGAACTTCGCAGTCATCAGATATGAGTGGTACTCTCGACATGCAGCGTGCCGTTTTGTTAAGAAGGACGGAGTATTATAGGGGAACCTCGGTACAATGAAGTCAATTCTTCATGTTTTTTTTTTGTTTTTGTTTTTTAAATTGTTCCGACCGAGGTCTAATTTTATTTGAATGTTGATAGCCAATAACAGCGTCATCATGTTTTTGCCAATTTTTACCACCACCCACCCCCCCTTCCCCCAGTTTTTTGTCAGTGGTTGTCAAGAATTCAGATATAATGGGTTATGGTCATTGTCAGATAGGTTGAAGTAACTATTACCTGCGCCACTCGATGTCGTACCTTAGTGTTCGAAAATCTAACAAAAATCTTGTCACTGTCATGGGGATATCTTTAGTGCATCACTACCCTCATAGCCTCATTTTGAGATCTTTCTAATATATCCTCTTGTTTGCGGCTGTATAAGCAGACTAATGCCATAATCATAAACAAAAGTGGCCCAAGATAAGATGGAGGCAACTGAGATGTGGTTTCTTAGGAACATGATGAAAATTCTATGGACATCCAAGAAAACTAATGTAGAAGTTCTCAAAAATGCTGAAGTAAAACTACAAATTATAGCGAAAATTATAAACAGGCAATCAAGATCAAGGGCATGTAATGAGAAAAGCAAAACTTGAACATTTAGTAACCACCGGAAATGTGACGGGAGAAGGGACAGAGGAAGACAAAGAGAGAAATTTCTGGATGTGCTGTCACTGTGTCACAAAAAGAAGTCACCAACTGAACTTATTAAACAACACAAGAGACGGTGAGCTGTGGAGAAGCAAGATCGCCTACGCAACTCGGCATGGCACTTGATTGGTTGATTAAATGTTATAATCAATGTCTCTGTTTCAGTGAGCGACGATAAACATCCGCGAATATAGGCTACCTTTCGACAACATCTCGGCGAGACTGAATTTTAAGAGTTTGCGCTAAGTGAAGTTAGTCTCAAGCGAGGCAGTTGGTTAAAAGAAGACCCCTGTCCATAATTAATTAAAACTTCATTGGTTACGTTTTTTATTATTGTCATGGGTTTGTTGGCCACTATTTATATACTTGGAGCCGTGTGCCAATAATAGCTAAGATCGACCAACGAAATTCGCAGAAATAATCGAAATGTAGACCTTTTAGATCATGTTTACATTTTCTGTACACAGGTCTTAGACACCGGAGACCGGTCATTGCTAAAGTATTGGCCATCACCAATATAGACCTACACACATATATTATAAAATAGGGATTTCATATAATAATTTTGAAGTTTATGTGACGAGCTAATTTACTTCAGTATCAACAACACATTGAATGGCTCGCTATGTAGCTACAGTAGGCCTAACGTGTCGTGTGAACACAGCACCAGTGGATTGCCTCATGCGTGTTCTAGTTCCACGCTCGATGACAGTCCGTTAGGCAGTCATAAAGTAGGTGATATCATGCTGAGACTGTCTCAAAAAAGTACACCGGTCTTGCTTAACCACTACACATAAAGTCTGATATTCGGAGAATTTACGCGTATGAGGTACGATAGTTTATTGCTTTTATAGCAATCCAAGTCAGCCTATCCGCTCTCTCGTTGCTTTGAAGCCCACATGACCGGGCATGAAAAGGAGTGTGACATATTCACACTTCGACCTCTAGAGTGTCTCAAACCACTGTTCTCGAATGCAATGTTCTCATGTGTATTTTTCTTATCATACTCATCGAATTACTAATGATGTGAACAAGAATTGCGTTCTGTGTAATCCAGTTTATGGATAATATTTAATAACTGAAATAGCTCATCTGAAATCTTTTGGTCGAAACGTCGATTTATGTGTTATGTATGTTACAGTTGATTAGTAAAACTTCATTACCCTGTTCCGAGTTTCACCAGTACAAGACATTGGTCACTGTCATGTTCTCCACAAATACGCCTCATTTCCCTTTGATGGTCTGACCTACAGATTGAGATGTCCAGGCAAAAGCACTATGTACGGCTGGATGTCTAACAACCTGTGTCTATAATCGTGTCCCCTTACCAAGCGGCCCCGCTAGATTTCATTTGAGAATCCATAGTCTAGATTTCTGTTAACACTATGAGCTTCCGATGATACCGAAGTAATGTGTATTATACATTTGTGACAAGCACACGAAATACGATAATCTTAGATACATCCAGATAAATGCAGCGCTGTTTTAATTAAGGCATACACGATTGGATGTGTTAACCCCCAGAAGAGCAAATAAAAACAATCATTGGATTATGCAAAGGCCTATAGGATGTACTTCAGATTAGTTATTTATCACTACAGCTACACTATGCATTATTCAGATTGCAAACTTTCGCGTGTTGACAGCTGGTAGACCTTATATCAATAAATGTGTAACAATTAAGTTTAGGATTCGACTACGAGTCAATATCGGCAACAGCACCATTGTGATTGTTTTATACTAACCGTCAATTTTATATGAAATATTCAAATTCCTTATGTAAGAAAAATCTATGTTTGTTTGACTACAGCTATTTGTATAATATACCGCTATGGTTATAACAGACTGGAACATAAAATGGAGCGATTTTATCTCAAATAGTGAGCTAAGAGATAAACCACACCAAGAGTGCATCAAATAACATCAAAAGTGTATAAAACAAAAACACATAGAAGAAACTACATGGGTACGTCCTAAGACTATATGAGAATGAATTAAACCCAAAAAAAACCTTCTATACGATTCCTTCTAAAACCTTGATATTTTAGTGAGAAATATGTTTATCAAAATTATCAAGTCAAAATAATTTGAGTTTATTGCCATGTGACGTGTTCCTTCCAGAACGATTGTCTTCCTAATAACTCTCTGAACCCATCTCTCTCTCTTGGGCGATGCGGCTTGCATTTTCTAGTGATGTATTCATATTATCTTTAATGTCGTCAGTCCAAGGTCTTCTTGGTCTGCCCTTTCTCCTCTTCCATGGCACTCTTCCCTCTATTATTTGTCTTTTTAAGCAGTTATGTCTCTTTATATGACCAAACAGGCGTATTTTTTTTGTTTTTTTGTTATTGTGTTTAGTAACCAACACTCTGGAATCTTCAATGTGTTTATAACATCTGAGTTTCTGATTTTTTCCTTCCATGATATTCTAAGTATCATTCTGTAGCATTTCTTCTCAAAGGCGTTGATATTCTTTGTCGCTGTTTTATTTGAGACCATGTTTCACAGCTGTATATTGCAATCGGAAAAATAAAAGTTCGTATCATTAGCAGTTTCGCTTCTATTTTGTTGTTTTTCCATGTTTTCAACAGTGTTATTTTACAATATGCCATTGCCAATATCTTCCTTATTTCTGCCATGCAATCTCCTGCATTGTTGATGTTTGCTCCTAAGTATTCAAATTTATTCACACATTCTATCTCGGTATTGTCTATTCTGAGTTTTGGTTGTAGTGTTGTTATATCTGATGACATAGTTTTTGTTGTTGTTGTTGTTTTTTTTTGCGTGTTTAAATACAAGTTTTGTGATTCGGTGTAATTCTTTGTGTTCTTGATTAGTTGTTCCATTCCCTATATATCATTTGAAAGAATCATTGTGTCTTCTGTATAGCGTACTTCAGGGATTTCAAAACCACCGCTGTTTAAAGCTTGGTAGTCAGCGTTATGTATGTCCTCTCATTTCTCATTATACTTTCTGTGTAGATTTTGAACAGGTATGGGGAGAGTGTGCACCCCTGCATTACTCCACTCTGTACATCAAACCACTCTGAGAGATCACCCTCTAACTTCACTGCAGCGTTTTGCTCATGGTATAGTTCCTCTATTAGATGAATTAGATGTCTAGGGAAACCAATGCTGTTCATTATCTCCCATAGTTTCTGGTTTTGGACGCAGTCACATTTAGCTTCCGTAAAAATGGCCAACTAGAACGAATGTGTTGTCATTACGGTGCTCGATTAACGGGTGTTCCTTCCCGAAAGTAATGGCAACCTACGGGAATATTGTGCCTATAAAATTCAAATGGATTTGAGATTACTTTAAAAAAACTGAACCAACACAATATATGTTTTTAAATTGTTATTTTGCGTTATTGTTGTTGAAAGTAAATGTTCTCTCAACCATTTCATAAACCGCAATTCTGATTTTCTCCTCAGAAATAAAAATTCGTTTTCTTGCAATAATGAGATTTTAATGTGATGATAATTAAGAACTTAAGTCATTAAAAACTGTACATTATCACTAAATATCAAAATACTTTTTTTTCTCTTTAAAAAAAATATATTCTTTCCAATAAACCAAATACATAATTTAACATTAAAATACGTTTAAGTGTAACCGTGCAAATGATACTAACATTTTAGTAGTTTAAAAAAATAACAAAAAAGTCGAGTGAAGCTACGCAGCTCTCAAATGCCCCCGTAGTCCTTCTTGCCAGGCGGTACGACATTACAGGCGCCGCAGATCGGAAAGCACTCGGACACTGGGATTGCCATCTCCCAGTTAAGCACATTTATTCTGTTCACATTCCGTACGACCGAAAACTTCATCCCGGTGACTTCGCCCCCTCATTTGGAGAGGAAACAGCCTTGATCCCAATCTGTACTGTGACGAGCGAGCCGGCTCGACACTGGCTGGACCTTGCCCCCGTTGGGTCTAAGACACGAAACGGTTAGACTAATTTCCATATAAGCTCAAATTCAATTTGTAAAAGTTCCGCGGGGAACTCGTTCTCATATAGACATTAATAAATATTTGTCATTCGTATATACAGTGAGGGAAGAATGTCGCGCACATTTCTTTCAAAAAAAACGTTTTTATAAATAGTAGGACAGGAAACAGTTACATAAAATTAAATTACAGTTGTTCATTTAAATGATATTACTACATGTTTATATCACAACATTTTTGTTTTGATGAATTATTAATATATGTGTGCATGTTAATCCACCTCACACTTATTACATCCCCTGATTTGCGAGCTTGGTGAATAAATGTATATTTCCACTTCCGCTTCCGGTTTAAATAATGGAGGTTTGTTTTTATTATTTTATTGAATCAAGAACTAGTTGATCAGTTCTTTTTATACATTAATATCGTAGAAATTAAATATCTGTGTTACTGAAACAGATTCAATGGTTTCCATATTTAAATCATGATTCGTTCGACCATATTTAATTCGACACTGAAGATCTAAAGCAAATTCAAATTGCAATGAAACGAGAGACATGAAAATGAAATCTAAAAATCTATGTTGACAGTTTTTTGTAGTAGTTACTTTGAGAAAATTCAAATTGTATTACATAATTACAAATAATATATTTAGATAGTCCTTAAAAATGCAATTCAACGATACCTCAACCAAATCTGTGGGTCGATCTTGAAAAAAGTTATGATTTTTTAAATAATGAATTTGACATCAAAATGAAAATAATTTACAACATGAATGAAACTGAAACATTAATTCATTCATTTTCCTTTTGAATGAGGTCAGAGGTCAGATCTCTCCAATTCTGTCTATTCAACGCTATTCTGTGCAGTTCTTGAATAGTATGAATATTGGTTGTTTTACTTTCTCTAAGTGTTTCTTTTGGTCTACCCCTTGCTCTTTTGCCTGTAACATGAAACATAGGAAAATATAAATAAAACTTGTGACCACAAAATGTAGCCAAGCTGATAGTTTCTAACTTTTCTTTATATTTTTAATAATACAAGCCACAAACTATACATTTTTTTGTTCGTGAAGACAAGACACATCGGTTGATACTATTTCTATAATTTTTAGGTGCACTCAGAACTAATTAATCTTAATAATGGCAGAAAATTAGCATGATGAAAATAAACTATCAAACTCTTGAATATAATTAAATACCAGAGTAAATATATATATTTGGGTTCAATACAAGAATCCGTGGCCAAAGCACGTGACAACATACCAACTTTAAAATTGCATATGCTATTGCACTATCTCGAAAACTTAAAAAGTCGTAACTCAAAATGAAAATCTAGCGATTTGCGCGCAATGAACTGGTCATCCACCTCCCACTCAGTGTGCTGCGCGCATCAATTATCTTAGTTATTTTAAATAATACAACACACAAACTACATTTTTATGTTCGTGAAGACAAAGATGATTATGTTGATCAAATTTCTGCAATTTTCAGATGGAAAACAGAACTAATTGATATTCAAAATGGCTGCTAATTTGCATAATTATAATGAAAATAAATTAAATATTTATTAAACATAATAAAATACCACAGAAACTATATATTTTTGTATTCACAAAGACAAGACTCATCTATAGATCACACTGCTGTGATTCTCAGAGTCATGTACAACTAATTAATATTCAATATGATGGCCAATTTGCATAAATAAAACAAATGCTGATGTTTTTAAAAAATTGTTGCTGTTTCAGCATCGTGCGGCATCCTTACAAGTTACCTATATAAAAAGAAAAATGGTTAAAGAACATAATAAATCTAGTTGCAGACATGAAAAACGGCGACATCACTAAATGTAAACTTTAGTCACAAGAAATTTATAACCTAAGCAAAATTATCTGTACATGCGAATCTCGGATGTCCAAGTACCTACCTTAAGCCCATGTATTGCCAAGTTATGGGGTGGAGTCAGCTGTCCCATAATACTATAGGATCAAAGTGACTCAGAAGCCATACTAAATAAAATTGAATGTGTCAGGCAAGCACAGATGTCGCAACAAAACTGTATAATATATCATGATTCAACGTAATTCGTTCTCCGGACTACACCTTGCTAACTTGTAGGAGTTTGAGAACTGAGTCCTGTCACAGACATTTGGATATATTAAAAAAACATGACACAGGTTTGTAAAACATCACAGAAAGAGGCTGTTGTTACAAAAGTAGCCAGAATTTCACATACTGTACAATATTTACCAAGTCCTTCTCCAGAATAGTCATTTGGGATGATCTTATTTATGTAGCATCACTAATCTTGACTGATGCAACTAATTATTTATTGTTATGTATGTACTTTGTGTCACCAGCCAATGAAAAGCATGGAAAAGTTGAATAAATGACACTGCATGAAATCAACATTCAAGTTTATTCTGGAGAAAGGTGTTGTAAGCATGAACTACATTTTCCAGTTAGACATGGGAAAAATGGTTCCAAGATGGGACATTGTGCCCATGCTTCTTGACAACTGACTCTTTTCTGTAAAGACCTAGGTGTGTCACATGTCAGCAACCTGCCATTGGGGACGAAGATAACTCTTCATATAAAGCTTTAGCAATTACATTATATATATATATATGTGTGTGTATGCACAGTGATCGATTCAAGGATGCCGATGATGTTAATACCAATGCGACAAGACAACTGAGAGAAGTGTCAAAGAATGGGTTTCATGAATGCTTCCAACACCTATATACATGTTGGCAAAAGTGTATGGTTGCCAAATATATAAGTACGGGTACTTTGAAGGAAATGTAGTGTAGATAATTCTATTGTTACTTTTTTTTTATAATCCACTAATTTCAAGAATTTTTGGAAACTACTTCATATATCTAACTATAGACCTGTCAGGGTCGTAGGAGTACGATATTGGATGCTTCAGCTCACAAAGTCCTCCTGCGATTTAAATAATGCGGATGAGTGAGAAAAAATCTTGTCCTGTGCATTCCTTGATGTTTTCTGTTCATGATTTTATTTACCTTTTGCTGCTTCTTCCCCCTTCGATATTTCCCTGCAGTATTGTTTTTAGCAAGGAATGATGTCTGCATATATATCCAAATCATGTTAGTTTTCTTTGTTTACTATTGAAAGCAAATATATATGCGAAGTAGCTTCAAAAAATTATATATATATTAAAAGAGTATCTATTCTTAAGTATATATATTCTAAAGTATATATATATATAGATGACTGTGTCCCTGTGATACCATGTCCTTTTCTGAAATAGTCCCAATGCTGATCTCACTCAATATCACTTAATCTTGTCTTCAATAAAGTCTTTTAATATGTCTATGTTCTATTTGTTTTATTTGTATTTCTTTTAATAGTTTTTTTTTCTTTTATATGCAGTGCTGTCATAACCTTTTTGTATGATTTATATTAACTTGTTCTAATTCAACTGTAGATCAGTTTCTAAAAATGTCCAACCAAGATCCAGTTCATCATGCAACAGATGCATTACAAGCACAGGAGAGGTTGTTGTGGAGTCTAGAGTCTAATCCTAGTCTCTGTGCTGAAGGTCAGTGAAAAGAATAAATGTGTTTATAGTATGGAGAAAAAAACAATAACTATTTGTATTTTTTGCATGTAGGTATTACTTGATTTTGTTTCAGGAAACAGAACAAGAGGCAAACCAAAACTATGATGGACACATATCGTAGACTGAACATAACTAGAAGAGATTGGGTATCTTGCGCAGAACCGAGAGGCTTACTTAGTGGCAGTGAGGACAACATTCTGTTAAGGACATGTCATATAGAGAGTGATATTACTGCATAATTTAATAATGTAATCTATAGATATTCACCTGGAAGAGTTTCAGTGAGCAGAATTTTTCCCAGTGATTGTACACCTCTTCCCTAAAACTTCCCTTAGTGGCATGCAAAAATAACACATTTTTACATGGTTGTGAGTACTAGACACTAAATGCCGGAATAAAAATGAGGATTTAGGCATTTTAATATGTGCTACAAACATCTCTTATAAATCAGTTATATGATGATAATCATGGTGATGATAGTGAAGTAATCCCTTTAACTAGGAGAAGGTTGCTCTTGACATACCATATCCTTTCTGATAATAGCTGTTACTCCTGTTCAGTAACAGAGGTGAAACCTGAAATCATGTAAGGTCAGTTGCCTCAAAGGCATTGTTGTGTATATGGGATTTATTGATGCATGTTTTGTCACCAAAGGAAAGTATTCCAATGTAGTAGTATCCCAGGATCACATCCTACAAAGAGTGCAGCATGTAATTCTGGGCCAACTAGTTAAATAATTCTTGTCAGTTCTTTTGACCCATCTGCAGTTATGGCACATCTAGCATTCCAAGTTTGCCAAAAAAGGACAAGGATTCAATGTCCTAAATATTTTTGTCATTCATGGGAGTAATTTGATGAAGACAAAAGTGAGAAATTGAGACAAACATGCCGTAACAATACTAATTTTTTCACAGATGACAGGTCAGACTTTCCCGCAACTTTTCTTAATACCATCGTATGACATGCCTGGAAAGAAGACAGTGGTCCTATTCTTTGTATTCTAAATTAGAAGTCCAGGCCCCTGTTGTTACATGGATGAATCACTTATATAGAACTTGAGAAATATACTATACTCACATTGGATAAAACTTGCACTTTATCAAGAATCAATTTTAGCTGCAATAAAAGTGATGTTTGATTTGGTTGGGCATGTAATAGTCGTTGTGAACTTTCTTGATTTACAACTGTCTACTGCAAAAATTTAACCAGGTACCATTACCATTACTTATGGGCTGTACCCCTCTACCGTAAAGCCAGACAACCTCTGTTATAGAATAACTCTGAGTATTTATCCCCAAATTTGTCCATGTGTTGTCAAGGCAGGAAAAGGGAGCAAAATAATAGCAACATTATTTACTTTCTATGCATATCATAGAGTTGGCTCTACCATCCCATATAGGGTCAAACTGACCCAGAATCCATGCTGAAGTTGAATGTGTCAAGTCAAAAGGCACAGATATTGCAGCTAAGCTATAAATCATGACACATTGCATTCTGTTCTCCAGACTACATCCTGCTAAACTGCTTTGAAAACGAACAAAGAAGAAAACTATACCTCCTAAAAACTGAATGGTATTTGCTCAATTGTTTGCAGCATAAATTGCATGGTATTTGCATAATTGTCTGGCAGAAATTGTACCTGTTACCTAGACTGTCACAGATGCACCGCAGGACCAGACAATCTTTGTTATACCCTGAGTATCTGAGTAGGAAGCCTCTGTGTAGAAGATCTTATGAAAATTGAGAGTTTGAGTCATCTGAGTAGAAGGTTTCTCATGAAAACTGATAGAGTTGACCTTCTGTGTATGAATATAGCTCTTGGGAGACCTCCACATTACACAAAGGGATACACTTGCTTTATTGCTAGTATTCTCTTCAGGATTAAAGCATATAAAACTTCAAATTTTACCTCAAATTTCACTTTTGTTTCAGCCAAGACTCAAACTTATGCATGCTTGGAAGCATTATCCTCTCAAAAAGCTTACCTGGAAGGCAGCAACAGTGAATTCAAAAACCCTTATATAAATGAGGAAAGTATGACAGACCTTAAGTTGCTGACTTTGATGCATGTTCCTTCATCTATAACTCCAGATGTTCAGAAGAAATTCTATGGAATGGTTCAGCAATTGCTAATAGGTAATACATCTGTTGCTTTGTATGCTAAGGCCCTCAGCTCCACACTTCAAAGAATAGCTATTTGTGATCTGATCTTTTTCTTACCTTTTGTCATGTTTCGTAATTCATGATTCTTCTGCATATTTGATTTTACTTAGTCATTATTTTTTTTCACGTTTTCTTTAGCTTAATTAATTCATTACATTTATTCATTTTTCCATTATGTACTGAATTCACTACTTTTGTTAATCTTTTCGGATACCAATTTCACTACCTTTCTTTTTGTGTCATGTACATAATTCACTACTTTTGTTCTTGTACTTAATTCATTACTTTTGTTCATGTAGTTAATTCACTACCTTTGTTCATGTAATTAATTCACTACCTTTGTTCATGTAATTAATTCACTACCTTTGTTCATGTAATTAATTCACTACCTTTGTTCATGTTTTCAGTTTCTAAATTCACTACTTTTTAAACATTTTATATACTTATTTGACTATTTTTCTTTATGTTTTATGTACTTAATTCACTTTTCTACATAGACTGAATTGACTACATTTGTTCATGTTTTCATTTATTTTAACTGTCTTGTTACGGGTGAATGAATATTCCATCAAAAGGTACCATCATTTTAGATGGAAAATTTATAAAGTGACAATCACATTTTTTGTTTTATCGTTTTCCAATAATTTTAGATGGAAAATCAATAAAGTGATGATAAAATTGTGTGTTTTGTTTGGTCCTATCAAATATCACATGCCTACCAGCTCACAGTTTTTAAGTAATCGCTCGATTGTAATTTTCATAAAATTGTGATGTCATCGCTGAATGCAGTTCAATTATTTAGTCATTTGTGGTGTCATTCTGCCGGTTCATTTCTATTAGTGAAATGGTTGCCATAATGGATGCATCGAACTGCATGCTACACACTGACAGCCCCCCCCCCCTGAATCTCTTGTATGACCCAGGGGTGGAGGGGGCTGTCAGTGCCTAGCGCTCAGATTGAAGAATCTAGCAGCAGTCCCTAATGGCCATGATCATCCCTTCTCCTCTGATGCGTATTCATGGCACAATTTAATCTCTGCTAAAATTAGCCATTTTGTTTTTCTTGCAGCACTGTCTGCTAGTAACATAAATTTCATTGATGACACGAAAACTGCGTGCACCATAGCACACTTGGAATGAATCTGTGCATAATAACAAACTTCATCCACATTTCAGAAAAAAGCAGGCATGTGGTATGTAATAGAACCTTTTGTTTCATCATTTTTGTTAATTATATCAATATAAGGAGGGTTCCAATTAAAAGTGTAATATGTCAGCATTACTTCTGGCATGATTTTTGTGTGTTGCAATATCAATGTTGTAAGATATAGATTATAGATAATTTTTGGACGTGCAGTATGTGATGTCATTTTTTTCATTTTTTTAAAAAATATATCTTGGAGAGTACCTATGTTTTGTGCAAGTATAACTATTTTAATTTAGTTTGATCACATTAATTATTAAAATCCAACCTGGCAGTTACTGGCAACATACTTTAGCCCCATGAAGATTTACAAATTTAAACTAGCCTTCTTGCATGGTTAGAACACCATTTATGGATAATATGATCAAAGTTCTCCATCATAGAATTATTTGAAAACTCACGGAACAGGTTTGGATATTTTTAAATAACAAACATAATTGCAACACTATGCCTAGATACTATACATTTTTGTGGTCATAATTACATTATCTACACAACTTTTACAGTTTTTGTGGAAGTTATTAACTTGGAAATTTTGGTAAGTTCACATTTCATGTCAGAAAGTATTCTATTTATTCATTATATTTGATTTTCAAAATTATTTTTTAATATTAAAAGTAAGTTTCTTCAAAATAATCTTTTGATAACTATATTCTCTGTCTATTTCTGTTTAAAATATATATATATCTGATATGATAACACTACATGATAACTAATATTGTTAGACAGTGACACCACATTTTTCCTCTTGTTTTTTTCAACTAAAATCATCTTAACTTTAAACTAATATGTTACTTTCTCCTCAGATCAATGTACATCTATCATCTCTATTACCTTACTAACATGTCCGTGGTTTGAGTTGTCACAAAAGGAGAGAGGAGAACAAGCAAAGCACAACATTCTGTTAGTCATTTTCTTATCACATGACAACCAGTTTTTTGCCCCAGTCAACTTCCATATCATAGAGAAGGCCAGCATTATAGACTTTGTAAGTTTACAATAATTATTAATTCTTTACTAGCTTATTCATTATTATGTAATAATACCTGATAACTTCCTTTTGTCCTGAAAAATGAAAATAATGTCCTGAAAATTACCTGATATTTTATGGAGATGCAGACTATGTAGACCCTACGTTTTCCATCATTATCTATTCTTTATTAGCTTATGGAGATATAAATTTATAAGTTTTCAATCATTAATATTTCTTTGTTAGTTTGTGGAGATACAAACTTTATAAGTTTTCGATCATTGACAAAATATTGACATCTAAACAAATGACAAACTAAAGTGAGAACTGTAAAATGCTGCATCTTTTCTATATTTAATATATGGCTCAGAAATATGGGCAATGAACAAACTATTTTTGGCACAATTGATGAATTTGAGCTGTGGAAATATAGAAGAATAGGAAGTACTTCATGGAATGAGAAAAGAAAATGAACACAGAAGTTCTAACAATAGTCTGAAAAAAAAATTATTAAAGGAAATAAACATCAAACAAATAAATTATTTTGTTCATATTAAAAGGCCTAGTTGAAGACCTTACTTGAGGGTAGAGTCGAGGGGAGACGAGCAAGTAGTTGGCAGAGATACAAGAAGGAGGGAAACACCATGAGATGACAGATTACAGTCTATCAGATTGCACCACCAAAGCGAGAGATAGGGTGTTTAGAGGTTCATTGCACCCAACCTTTTGCTGAGGAGACAGCACTTGATGATGATACGAAAAAGACATAGTTTTCAAGTATTATTATTTTTGATACTAGTTTATGGAGACTACCTTGCACTCCTTTGATTCCAAAGAATTGCATAGAGAATTGATTATGCTTACCTTGTACATAATTTTATCTTTTGTTATGGAGTCAGAACCAACCAACTTGTCTTTTTATTCATTTCCCTGAACTGCCAAAGACTGATGTATCAGGCCTTTGGCACAAATAAAACGGCAACAAAGCATTTCCATTTTCTCTACTGTATCCTGTTGGAAATTTGGTAGGACCATTGTCCTTCTACAAGATAGATCCAGCGGGAGTTTGAGAATGAACATTGAAGAAGATATTTCCCTCAACACCCACAAATATCTTTATTATTTTTGTTATGCTGGTATCTTTGTTGAGTGTATGATAGAGAAAATTCCAAATAAAAATAATATGTAAATTTCAATAGCTTATTCATTATTGTAGCTTATTCATTATTATATCTTTACTACCGGTAGCTTTTTCATTATTATTTCTTTATTACCCGATAGTTTATGGAGATACAGACTATATAGACTCTAAGCTTTCCATAATTATCTATTCTTTATTAATTTATGGAGATACAAACTTTATACGTTTTCAATCATACCTTTGATTTTGAAAGGGCTGGTTCTGTGCAGTAGAGGTATCACATTTTGGTCAAGCATTGTGCAGAGGAAGATCTCGGTACCTGGAAGCATTATATTGTCGTGAAGGTGCTGAGATATATGCTAGTCAACACTGGCAGGATCTCAGACTGTCACTCAGTTATCAGACTCTGACAGGTATGTCAAGGTTTCTCTTCTATTTATCGAAATAAACATGTGCACTTTACCTTTTCTCTCACTCTTACACATATGTGTAGTCTAATTGTAACATTTCTGACATTCTTGTCAGTTGTTCCTGATGATTTGATACTTAATTTTCTCATATCATTACCAAAAGTTAGGTATAGATCCTGCTTATGGATCCAGTGAAGGGGATCAATGAATAGCGACACTGTTTCCTTCCAAGCATTCCGTAAGATGTGACTAAGATGGTTTTGGGATATGTTGGCTGTCCTATCCCATATAGGATCAAACCAGAAACCATGCTGAAGTCTGATGTGTCAGGCAGAAAGGTGCAGATATTGCAGCTAAGCTGTAGACCATGACACAACTCACTTCATTTTCTGGACTACATCATTTTGTTCTGCAGGAGTTTTAGAACATATCGAGAAGATGGTATGAATCCAATATTTTTCAGTAATTGTCAAATTATCATGTATGGCAAAGAGGTTAGAGGTTACTCACCCTGTACATGATGTGGCGACAGCAAGAGCATGTGGCCTTTATCACAGAGCTACAAATACCACCTCCCAGCAACTCCCTCATGGGAAACATATATTTGACAGTTTTGACAATCAAATTACCACAGAAATCTGTTAACAACACATAACTGAAAAGAAATAAATTATAGCAAATCATCTGGAAAAGATGAATACATTTTTCCTGATACAGTGGGTAGCTACAGACTGATAATGGCTGCTTTTCAAAACCCATCAACCTTTGCTTATGATGTGTATAAGGGATTTTAATCCATGAAGGAAACATTTGGACTGACCATTGTCCTGGAGGATGCTTAAAAGAGGGTTTAATTTGTGACTTTTGACTAAGGCAATTCTTGACAGTTCAGAAAGTAATGGAAAAACTACTGAACATATGTATATTGCCTAGAAAATCAATTGTCATGTGATGTATTCTTTCTTGTTTGTTTGTTTGTTTGTTTGTTTAAGTAGGGGTTTATGCCTCATATGGTCGAGGCCCGTCTCTTTCAACCTAGGACTGGTGTCCATATTGGTTATATCAAGGCGGTTGGGGACCTGTGGTTTTTGTGGCTTGTCTGCCTGGTTGTTGCTAGGATGTGGCTCTGTTAGCCGGGTTCGCTGTTGGGCCTTCTAGCTGCAGTCCTTGTATGGACTATGTTGTGGCTCTGCCTGTCTCCGGTATTGATGAGACTATAAGGTGGTAGTCCTTAAAAGGACTTTGTGGTGGATTGGTTGGAGCTCTTTCTTCTATTCGGAGCTATTTGCTGTGTTGTTCCTTCGCTGTGTCGGTCTGGATTATAAGGTGGTAGTCCTTAAAAGGACTTTGTGTAGGATTGGTTGGAGCGCTTTCTTCTGCTTCTTTCCTGTGCTGTTCATTCGCTTAGTGGGTCTGGAACACATGTTGTCTGTAGTTGTCTATGCTGACAATGGTTGTGCAGTATCGGCTGCTGATTGTACGTGTGGAGAAAGATTTTTTTTTAAATATTAAATGAAGTTTATAGCCCTTATAAGGACTTTATTCTGTCTGGTCGGTGCTCTTTGTTGTGTTGTGTCATCTCTGTGTTGTTCCTGTCTGGCTTGGCTGTTGATTATATGCTATGTTGCTTGCCTGCTGGTGTTACCTGTCGATTTTTTTTAAAATTTAATTTAATTTAATTTTTTTTAAATCCCCCAAAAAATCATATTTTCATACATATATAAGGTTTTGAATTTTCTTATAGTTCTATGCCTATATGCATACCATATACATGTACACACACAATTGGGTCTACATAATCATATATATGCACACACCTCCCATATACATACATAGTCTTACCCCTGTACCCATACATACATACACCTATGTATGTATACACACCCATATATATATATATATATATATATATATATATATACACACACATATATATATACACACACTCACGTATATATATATCTAAGAACACATTATCGTACTTTTTCTCTTTTTTTAAATTTTTTTAAATATAAATTTTAAATTAAAATTACAAGACAAAATATATACATACAATGGTATTATCTACATCTCTATTCTTCATTGGATACATGTTGTGATTATACTAGTCTAGACATGACAATATATGGTATATGGTACAATACTTTAAAGTCTTCCTGTTACATATAGTACAAGCTTCTGTCACTTGTGTTTAGATTCCTATTATTTATTCTTTCTCCTGCATTCTCCCCTTCTTACATACCGTGCTCACCCACACATTCTTATTATTCTTGTCTGTTCTATTACATTTTCAGTCCCTATGGTTGCATCATGCAGTCTCGACCTTGCACTTTTTTATGTGTCCCTTTTCAACTTTTCATTTATACTCACATACTCTCTCATATGTATTTCTATTTGTTCTTTGCCATATTCAAATCTTTTATATGGATGTCTCAATGGTTCTTCTATTTTTTCTTATACTTTGTGGTTTTAACTCTTTCTATACATGTCATTCAATATCACATATTCAAATAATTATATACTGCTAGTCATAGTAATTTCAAAAATTCACCTCAAATTTCCAACTCCTTAAAATATCACTAATAGTCATATATTTATACATTGTTATATATCATTTGCTAAAATATTTCCAACAAGTTTCATTTAATATTCATTACTGGTTATAGTATATCCAATGATTCATCTAATTGTTCTTTCTTTCACAAGGTATTCTATCTTCACTTATTCAATTGTTGATAGAATCTTTCTCATGCAATTCATATATGATTGTGGTCAAGTGCTGATGTTTGTGCTTATTCTTTCTGGAATATAGTCTTCCTTATGAATCTCCTGAAATCCGACTGTCTCTGGCAAGTTGCCCCGCCTCCTTCAGTGACATGTGCATGCATTCCAGAATATCTCTTGTCCAGCGACGTCTTTTGAACATTTGCCTCTTCTGTCGGACCCCTCCAACAACACTCTTTCCATTCCATTGTGTCACTTCACATAGCCAAAAAAATCCAACTTCATTCTTAATATGGTGTTTTAAAGGTACACCGTCTTGGACGTTGATTTTTCTTAGCATCTTGGTTAGTCTTCTTTGCTCTCCATGGTATTTTCAGGACTTTTATAGAACTTCATTTTGAAAACCTCCATTCTCTTGACTGTAATTTTGTTTATTGTCCATGTTTCTCAGCCGTAGGTCACCACTGGAAACACACATGTATGTAACAAACATACCTTAGTTCCCATGTTTGGACTGTGCAACAGTATTTTTAGTGGTTTAATTTTACATTGCTATTGCTGTTCTCCTCCTGATCTTTACTGCAAAGTCTACTAAACTGTTTATGTTAGCTCCTAGATATTCAAAATTTGTCACTTCTAAAACACTGCTATCAATTTTAATTCTAGGTCTTATTTTCACTTTGTCTGTTGTCATTACTTTAGGTTTTTTTTCATATTTAGGAACAGGTTTTGTTGTTTGCTAAAGCATTTTGTTGATTTTATTATGTTTAATAAGTCTTTCTCATTTGATGTTAATAGAACTGTGTCTGGCTATCTAATAGATTTCTGGAATCCGTACACCTCTGATGTTATGGATCTGAATTATTATTGCATTGTTTTGTGTTTCATATTCCTCATTATGTTCTCTGTATATATGTTAAACAGATATGTTGACAATGTACACCCTTGTCTTACTCCTTTTTTACTTTAAACCACTTTGATGTTACACTTTCCACTTTTATGGCGGCTTCTGGATTTTTCATATAGCTAAATTTTATCAAATAGTACAGCAAAAAAGTACTGAGTTGATGACTATGCACTGAATAGGATATACTACCTTTTTTTCAATATGTATTTTAAATAATTTCATTAAACTCTTTCAGCCCGTAAAAACGATATATCATTGCAAATAGAAAGACTTTGCAGACTACAATCATTGCAGATTACAGTATCCACAATTATTCGTTCTTACAGATATGCCATCTAAATTTGCTTAATTAGGATTGTAAATGAATTATTATTAACTTATTTAGCTGTTTAAACTTTAGAAATCTGGTTAACAAAACTTTCATGTTACTGTGTGATTAGACGCATGTAACATTTATTTTAAATTAAAATTTGAACAAGATAGGTTCAGCTTTTCTGAAATTAGCAAAATGACTTCATCTTCCACTAATTAAGAGATATCAAAGATTTAGCAAACATTGGGCTTGATTATTCTTTGAGTTTTATAATTGGATATATTATTTCAAGTGATGTGTCAGAAAACAACAGTGTTTTCGATTTTGACAAGGGAGATTATGACTTCTTAAAAATCGGAAAAGAAATAGGTCTAGACCTAATCTGGTAAGGGAAAAAATAACTAAAAATTATAAAACTGTTTTCCCACTGCTATTGTTTCTGAAGAATCAGATAGGCCTAGTGACAGCAATGATAATCTTACACTACATTATACAGAAATTAGAGTTAGACCTAATGATAATATTGAGTGGAATAAAGTTCAACTTTAGAAATCCAATACTTGGGAATATTTCATGAAGTTTTGCAATAGGGCCTATTCAGTTCAGTTCTGAAATTTGACATGAATCACACAAAAATGACATAAAACACTAGGCAGTAGATAGATTTACTTCAAATAAACTAATTATGATTAGGAAATGAATAGTCAAGGCATCTACTTTAGTCAGAATGGATATCAACATGATTAGGAAATGAATAGTCAAGGCATCTAGTTTAGTCAGAATGGATAGCAACATGATTAGGAAATGAATAGTCAAGGCATCTAGTTTAGTCAGAATGGATATCAACATGATTAGGAAATGAATAGTCAAGGCATCTAGTTTAGTCAGAATGGATATCAACATGATTAGGAAATGAATAGTCAAGGCATCTACTTTAGTCAGATTGGATATCAACATTTCAATACAAGGGAAATTATTGAGGATGAGTAGAACAAAATATGTGTAAAATAATGTATGTTCATCTAACATTTTTGTTTGTGGTGTAATTTTTGTATTTTGTTGTTACAATTCTTATATTTTTATATTATATATGGATTCCACATTCAATTATCTTTCTTTTGATACCTTATATGACCTGCTGTAGCTAATACTGTGTCTTTAGGAAGCTTTTGCCTAAATCATGTTATGGTCCAAACATTTAGCCTAAAATTGTTTGAGAACCCCAGGAATTGTGAGCAATTATTTCTTACTTCCTGTGTGCAGTGAGGTGGTTTTTCCGAGCTTTCTTTCATACCCAGGAGACTTCAGCTTTTGGCTTACTGCAATGCCTATTGAAGGAGCCTTCTACTCATAGGTGGTATATAATTGTATAGATGACATGCTACATAGCGTGCACAAGAGAGTTTCAATATAATGGAATGTCATCTACTAAGGTTTTCTGTTGCATGGGTTGTTTGTCTAGTGAGCCATTGGTGAGATCCACAGATGCAACCACATGTGTTAGCCTAAAATGAATTATGTCCAAACCCTGGGGAAAATTCCATCATGAAAGAGTTAATTGTAGAATAAATCTGTGGTTGGTAAATTGGGTAGCAGAAAATATTTGCTATGTTTATGGGTGCTTGGGCATCACAAGCCAGAATAAAGTATTTTGCAAATACTGAACAGTGTATGTTATATTTGTATTAAGTTTGTATGTGATATCATATTTAGCACACATATATCCCTTATTGATATACTGTTCTGGAATTGCATATGCAAAGGCACTCGGGGATTCTTAGAAGCATGTTTGGGTCAAGCTGTTGGTGCAGTTGGGAAGAAATCCAAAGATAGTGCTATGAAGCTTCGAGGACACACAACAATCACTGCAATATGCGAATCATTTAGGTATGTAGTGGTAGCTGTCATGAGTCGTGAAGGAGAAATGATAATGTGTCTGCAATCCAATTGTATAGATTATAGTGTGAATGAATGGTATTTAGCTTTCATATGTGTATGTAGCAATTGTAGCTTTCATCAGTTCAGTTGAATAGAAATTATAGAATTACCCACATGGAAACTAGGACCTGGACTTCTAGCTTAGAGGACAAAGAATAGCACCACTGTCTTCTCTCCAGTCATGTGTCATGTCATATGAGTCTACTAAGGAAAGTTGGGGGATAGGCTGATAACCTATCACTTGTGAAGATTATCACATTTAATCTCAATTAAGGAAATATGCCCTTTCACTTTACATCACATTTACAAATGTTGGTAATTAAGTTGCATGCAAATTTAATGATTGTTGCGGTTAATGTTGCTTGTAGTAGCCTATAAATAGTGTAGTCATAATGTTGCTTGTAGTGTATGTAGTGAAGTTATAATGTTGCTTGCAGTGTAGACCTATGCAGTGTAGTTATAATGTTGCTTGTAGAAATTGTAGTGTAGTCATAATGTTGCTTGTAGTGTAGTCATAATGTTACTTGTAGTGTAGTCATAAATGTTACTTGTAGTATATGTAGTGTAGTCATAATGTTGTTTGTAGTATATGTAGTGTAGTCACAATGTTGTTTGTAGTATATGTAGTGTAGTCACAATGTTGCTTGTATATGTAGTGTAGTTATAATGTTGCTTGTAGTATATGTAGTGTAGTTATAATGTTGCTTGTAGTATATTTAGTGTAGTTATAATGTTGCTTGTAGTATATGTAGTGTAGTCACAATGTTACTTGTAGTGTATTCCTATGCGGTGTAGTTATAATGTTGCTTGTAGTGTAGTCACAATGTTGCTTGTAGTATATGTAGTGTAGTCATAATATTGCTTATAGTCTATTCATAATGTTGCTTGTAGTGTAGTCACAATGTTACTTGTAGTATATGTAGTGTAGTTATAATGTTTCTTGTATTATATGTAGTGTAGTCATAATGTTGCTAGTAGTCTAGTCATAATGTTGCTTGTAGTGTAGTCATAATGTTACTTGTAGTGTAGTCATAAATGTTACTTGTAGTATATGTAGTGTAGTCATAATGTTGTTTGTAGTATATGTAGTGTAGTCACAATGTTACTTGTAGTATATGTAGTGTAGTTACAATGTTGTTTGTAGTATATGTAGTGTAGTTATAATGTTGCTTGTAGTATATTTAGTGTAGTTATAATGTTGCTTGTAGTATATGTAGTGTAGTTATAATGTTGCTTGTAGTATATTTAGTGTAGTTATAATGTTGCTTGTAGTATATGTAGTGTAGTCACAATGTTACTTGTAGTGTATTCCTATGCGGTGTAGTTATAATGTTGCTTGTAGTGTAGTCACAATGTTGCTTGTAGTATATGTAGTGTAGTCACAATGTTGCTTATAGTCTATTCATAATGTTGCTTGTAGTGTAGTCACAATGTTACTTGTAGTATATGTAGTGTAGTTATAATGTTTCTTGTATTATATGTAGTGTAGTCATAATGTTGCTAGTAGTCTAGTCATAATGTTGCTTGTAGTGTAGTCATAAATGTTACTTGTAGTATATGTAGTGTAGTTATAATGTTGCTTGTAGTATATGTAGTGTAGTTGTAATGTTGCTTGTAGTATATGTAGTGTAGTTATAATGTTGCTTGTAGTATATGTAGTGTAGCCATAATGTTGCTTGCAGTGTATGCAAGTAAAGTAAAGTAAAATTTTCTCTTGTCTACATCAGTGAGGTATATTGAGAAATATGGTCTTATGCCTATATTTTACATTGACCAATTGCATACCAGGGGATGAAGTAGTTAGTGTCAAGCTGGCTGGGTTGACTTAGGAGTCATTGGTGATATAGAAATATTTTCATTTGAACTGGAAATTGAACCATGGATCACCTGAACTGAATGCCACTTCACTAATAGTTGCCCCTGCAGTATATTAGTTAGTTAGTTAGTCGTTGAATCATCATCACTGCACTCCGGAGAAGTCCATAGGTGCTCAGATCTCTCCTTGAGTGTTGTCGCCATTACACGTTGACGGACGGTCCCAGTATGTAGCTGATTGATCGTCATTCTTTCTTGCCCATGGATCCACTCCTTTCTAGCGACACCACATTTCAAACCAAATTCCTTTATTCTAGTCATGGAACAAGAATCATCATCACTTATACAGTCATTTGTTGTACGTTTTCCCATGAGCTACAAGAACCATCAGCTCAGGGCTGTCCATAAAATACAATAATTAAGGGGGAATGGGGTCTGAACAAGTTTGACATTTGTTGAGAGGTGGGGGGGGGGGATTTGATAACAGTTAGTGTTAACAATACTGCTCTTATATGCCAATGAAATTGTTTGAATTTTGATAAATTTTTTCTAAAGATTATATATTTTTATTCATACTATTTCAGTAAAAAAAAAAAGTGGGTGTTGATGTATTTGTATTACAAGATTAAGTAGGAGTGGGTCCCTGAATTTGCAACAGTTTTTGATTGGCAAAAAGTGTTAACATAATATATAGAAACTTCACTGTGTAGGCCTATTGAAAAAAGACTGAGAAACTATACGGTTGTATGAAGTAAGATGAAATATATATGAAACTATACGGTTGTATGAAGTAAGATGAAATATATATGAAACTATACGGTTGTATGAAGTAAGATGAAATATATATGAAACTATACGGTTGTATGAAGTAAGATGAAATATATATGAAACTATACGGTTGTATGAAGTAAGATGAAATATATATGAAACTATACGGTTGTATGAAGTAAGATGAAATATATATGAAACTATACGGTTGTATGAAGTAAGATGAAATATATATGAAACTATACGGTTGTATGAAGTAAGATGAAATATATATGAAACTATACGGTTGTATGAAGTAAGATGAAATATATATGAAACTATAAGGTTGTATGAAGTAAGATGAAATATATATGAAACTATAAGGTTGTATGAAGTAAGATGAAATATATATGAAACTATACGGTTGTATGAAGTAAGATGAAATATATATGAAACTATACGGTTGTATGAAGTAAGATGAAATATATATGAAACTATACGGTTGTATGAAGTAAGATGAAATATATATGAAACTATAAGGTTGTATGAAGTAAGATGAAATATATATGAAACTATACGGTTGTATGAAGTAAGATGAAATATATATGAAACTATACGGTTGTATGAAGTAAGATGAAATATATATGAAACTATAAGGTTGTATGAAGTAAGATGAAATATATATGAAACTATACGGTTGTATGAAGTAAGATGAAATATATATGAAACTATAAGGTTGTATGAAGTAAGATGAAATATATATGAAACTATAAGGTTGTATGAAGTAAGATGAAATATATATGAAACTATACGGTTGTATGAAGTAAGATGAAATATATATGAAACTATACGGTTGTATGAAGTAAGATGAAATATATATGAAACTATAAGGTTGTATGAAGTAAGATGAAATATATATGAAACTATACGGTTGTATGAAGTAAGATGAAATATATATGAAACTATACGGTTGTATGAAGTAAGATGAAATATATATGAAACTATAAGGTTGTATGAAGTAAGATGAAATATATATGAAACTATACGGTTGTATGAAGTAAGATGAAATATATATGAAACTATAAGGTTGTATGAAGTAAGATGAAATATATATGAAACTATAAGGTTGTATGAAGTAAGATGAAATATATATGAAACTATACGGTTGTATGAAGTAAGATGAAATATATATGAAACTATACGGTTGTATGAAGTAAGATGAAATATATATGAAACTATAAGGTTGTATGAAGTAAGATGAAATATATATGAAACTATACGGTTGTATGAAGTAAGATGAAATATATATGAAACTATACGGTTGTATGAAGTAAGATGAAATATATATGAAACTATACGGTTGTATGAAGTAAGATGAAATATATATGAAACTATACGGTTGTATGAAGTAAGATGAAATATATATGAAACTATACGGTTGTATGAAGTAAGATGAAATATATATGAAACTATAAGGTTGTATGAAGTAAGATGAAATATATATGAAACTATACGGTTGTATGAAGTAAGATGAAATATATATGAAACTATACGGTTGTATGAAGTAAGATGAAATATATATGAAACTATACGGTTGTATGAAGTAAGATGAAATATATATGAAACTATAAGGTTGTATGAAGTAAGATGAAATATATATGAAACTATACGGTTGTATGAAGTAAGATGAAATATATATGAAACTATACGGTTGTATGAAGTAAGATGAAATATATATGAAACTATACGGTTGTATGAAGTAAGATGAAATATATATGAAACTATAAGGCTGTATGAAGTAAGATGAAATATATATGAAACTATACGGTTGTATGAAGTAAGATGAAATATATATGAAACTATAAGGCTGTATGAAGTAAGATGAAATATATATGAAACTATACGGTTGTATGAAGTAAGATGAAATATATATGAAACTATACGGTTGTATGAAGTAAAATGAAATATATATGAAACTATAAGGTTGTATGAAGTAAGATGAAATATATATGAAACTATACGGTTGTATGAAGTAAGATGAAATATATATGAAACTATACGGTTGTATGAAGTAAGATGAAATATATATGAAACTATAAGGTTGTATGAAGTAAGATGAAATATATATGAAACTATACGGTTGTATGAAGTAAGATGAAATATATATGAAACTATAAGGTTGTATGAAGTAAGATGAAATATATATGAAACTATACGGTTGTATGAAGTAAGATGAAATATATATGAAACTATACGGTTGTATGAAGTAAGATGAAATATATATGAAACTATAAGGTTGTATGAAGTAAGATGATATCAGTTCTATTAACCTGCTCAAGATAAAACTTTATGATTGACATACTTACCTGTATGTGCAACTTTAATGAAAAGAACAGAAACTACAAAACTGAACACAATAACATTAACAAATTGAATACAAATGAACAAGTCAAAATATTTTTGACTGAGACCAGACTACTGCTGTACAAGGGACACTTAAACTGAATCTGCAACAGCGATTCAGCAGACTTCATCTGTGGATCAAAAACACAGACACCAGATCTGCAGACTTCATCTGTGGATCAACAACACAGACACAAGATTACAAACTACATGATTGCCCCAAATTCACTGTTCATAGAACAACAGTTTGGCCCAGCAAATATCTTAACAAAATGCTCTTAACAATTACCCAGTTTAGGCATACAAATGCATTGTGTTTAGAACGTGTACCACACCCCCTTGTGTGATTATTAATTTGATTATTTCCCTTGACAATGTTTGCCAATTGATATTTATTAATTATTAATTAAACTGTTAATTTTTTTAGAGTTGGGTTAGGAGAGGTTTTGTTTTACATAGCTAGCCCTTAATAAATTTATATTAAAATTAATAAAGAATAAATATAAACTGAGAAACATTGCCAAGGGAAAGTCACTTGGGGGCGGGAGACCATACACACTAGACTAAACAAAAACGGCCATCTCCTAGAGTAAAAAAAAAAGGTCATCTCCTAGAGTAAAAAGGCTATCTCCTAGAGTTAAAAGGCTATCTCATAGAGTAAAAAGGCTATCTCATAGAGTAAAAAGGCTATCTCATAGAGTAAAAAGGTCATCTCCCAGAGTAAACACAAATGACCATCTCCTAGAGTAAACACAAAAGAGAAAGAAGAAACATGCAAGCAGGTAAAAATCAACACATACACTGACTTCATACCACAGGTTGCTACAACATGTAGAGAACACATTCAAATCAAGTCACCTGGAAATAAAGGAAGAAAATCTGCCTTCAGCAGCATCCACAATTATGATAAAACTTAAGTCATATTACCATCATCCAGAGACATTAGTCTGCAAGCAGGAACTATTTGACCTACTTATTACATGGGTGAAAGACTTACGGGTAAGTTCCCCTGTAGATTCTTGATTAGAAACTGGCCTCACAGCACAGGGGCATTCCCATAAGTGTTCCGCCCTCTGTTCCAGCAGACATCTGACTCGATTGTGTTGCCACTGAAACAGACGTCGACATTAGGGCACAACTCTGACCCTTGCGACAGGTTTCTTTGTTGTTCCGCCCACCCATAACATGCCCGTAACTAGTTCAAGCACAATGTCAGTCTGTCGGATCAACATGGTAACTGTTATCGAAGGTTACGACTTTGGGAAGAAAACTTCCCATGTACGTTTCTCAGAATACTGATTTTTTTTTGGTTGGTTTCTATTACATCAAGTACGAGGCGTGTTCAAATGAAAACGGGACTTGTGGATTTATTTAAAAAGTATCATACGCAATTTAATATTTTCAACGGAATTGAACAAAGCAACCACTTGTGAATAAGAATGCACCTGGGTTCATCAGAAAAAATCTCCGTATGCATTTAGG
The DNA here is from genome assembly GCA_034231615.1 of Meghimatium bilineatum. NCBI lineage: Eukaryota > Metazoa > Mollusca > Gastropoda > Stylommatophora > Philomycidae > Meghimatium > Meghimatium bilineatum. Next base: position 43,092,237 of record CM067306.1, on the reverse strand, counting down.
CAAGCATCCCACTGTTTAGGTAGACGTCGAATGCCGTCCGAGAAAAAGTTGCGTGGCTGTTCTCTGAACCATGTGGTCACCGCTGTCTTCACGTCTGCGGCGCTGTTGAATCGCTGTCCCTTTAGTGCTTTCTTCAACGGTCCAAACAAATGGAAATCACACGGGGATAAATCGGGACTATAGGCTGGGTGATGAAGAACTTCCCAATTCTTCTTTGCCAATGTTTCCTGCACAATTTTTGCGACGTGCGGACGAGCGTTGTCGTGGAGAAGAATCACACCTTGAGAAAGTCTGCCTGGTCGCTTAGCCTTGATGGCCTTATGCAGCTTGTCTAAAGTGTCTTTATAATGGGCGGCATTGATGTTGACACCAGGTTCCTTAAAATCAGTCAACAAAAGCCCTTCATGGTCAAAAAATGCAGTCACCATAACCTTCCCAGCAGAAACCTGTGTCTTGAATTTTTTGGGTTTTGGTGAACCCAAATGCCACAATGCTCAACAGAAATGCATCACCCTCTGCCCTGTAACGCATCAGGTGGTTCAAACTCCACCCCATCCGTTCTTCCTTATGGTGGTCAGTCAACATCCGTGGGACCCACTGTGAACACACCTTCCGATAGTTCAATTTCTTCCGAACAACCATGTGGGCTGTCCCAATTGACATATGGAATTCTTCTGCAAGCGAACGAATGCTCCGACGACGGTCAGTCAGTACTGCTTTATCAAGCACGACTATGGCTTCTTCTGTTGCAACAATATGCGCCTGACCTGGCCGTGCAAGATCTGCCGTTAACTCACGTCCGTCTTTAAACATACGCACCCACTCCATCACTCTGGTCCTCGACAAACATTTGTCACCATATGCTGCCTTCATTCTCCGATGAATGTCTACTGCTTGACATCCTTCAAATGAAAGAAACTGGATCACAGCACGCTGATTCACTTTGGACGGGTTCGGAATCACACCCGCCATATTGTTAACAGTCTTCTGCAGCACATATGCATGCTGGGAAGATGAACACGTGACCGTATGTAAATTATTGGATACTCATTACTAGTGCAAAATGTCATCAATATCAGTGCGCTCTATCACGCGTGGTGTAACAAGTCCCGTTTTCATTTGAACACGCCTCGTAGATAAAGTTTATTAGTAACACTATTGATAACAAGATTGGTAATATCATTGGTAACAACGTTGGTAACAATCTGACCCAGCAAAAGCATCTCTGCAGGCCCAGTTGTCTGAACCTACAACGACCTAAAACAAAATGCTCTTAACAATTACCCAGGCTAGGCATACAGATGCATTCTGCTTTAGAATGTGTACCCCCCCCCCCCCCCCCCATGTGATTATTAATTTGATTATTTCCCATCAATTTTAACATCATTGATAACAGTGTTGGTACGCATCATGTGGTTGCGTCTGTGGGTCTCACCAATGGCCCACTAGACATACCACCCATGCAACAGAAAACCTCAGTGGATGACATGCCGTTATATTGAAGTTATCTTGTTATAGAAGCTTCATAGCACGTCATCTATACAATTATACTTTTATTTTGCTATTGTAATGTGTTTCATGTTTACCTGAATATATATGTATGCACCCTCTGCCGTTGGGAGGAAGCCAGAGATGTAATGTGCAGCACTGGGGAGGAGGAAACTGACAGCACTGTTTTTTCCTATGGCTGAAACCCATCATAGAGGCACAGTGACTCAGGACGTGACAATCCTTTTGACTTGCATTTGAACATTTGGTTGCATGCCTGGAGCAATAGAGAAGTTCGGCATAACCAGTAGTCAATTGGTGGCGGGGAATGAGCACAGTGAACCCTATCTTGGCTACAGTGGCTAGGAGCACTGCATAGGTTGAAACCTACCTTCCTGGAGGTGTGATAGTTATTCTCTGGTTCTGTCCCGGGGTGGGTCAAAAATCCACAGACTTCCCAGCAATATAATGGCATTAGGTCAAAGGGCATGAGCCCATGGACCGCTGGATCAGCAACCAACCAACCATAACAATGTTGGTAACATTAATAACAATGTTGGTAACATCATTGGTAAAATACCATTGGTATTAACACCATTGAAGCTTATAGGAAGACCGGGTTATGCCCATATTTGTCTTCAATTGGCGACTAGCTGGAAGTGATGTGGTCAAATTATATTGACTACTTTCATTTGCCCAGATCTGCTTTGATGCCCATAACTTGAGGCTAGATCAATCAAGAAGACATTTGAGTTTTAGGATTACACATTTCTAACCTCAATATTTGTTCAGATCAAGCATAGCCCAATCAATCATGTACCATGACAAATGGCATAAGTCAGTGGTTATCAATAATTTTTAACTCATATTTCTGTTTTTAAACAAGTTTTCTTCCATGACCCTTCATGGTGCCTAGAATGAAAACTCAAGTAGTTACCATCCAGTGGCCCTTCTGAATGGGTCTGTGTCCCCTCAATTTCAAAATTTTCTTTGTGACCCCATGCAAGTCTCCATTGTCCCCAAGGAGGGGGTGGGGAAGATATATGACCCACATTGAGAATCACTGGCATGGACAATCATGTTTCTTCACAACCTTTGTGTTAATAAGTTCTCCCATGCCATGTTAACTACATATCCAGCAAGATCTCTCTTTGTACTACTGTCTCTTCTACACTTGATCATTCTGGTGTTAAACGTTCATGTTCTGCTTTTTTTCATGTACTAAAGAGTTGGATAGCTCAAGCTCCTCTCCGTAGTAAATCAGAAAATGACTTTTAGTTCTAGAAATTTTGCCTTTCCCTTTACAATTTGTTACAAAAGGATCATAAAATTTCTCATCGAAACTAAAGAAAATATGAGAATACCTTTTTTATAAGGTAAAAGCTTTCTCCTTACTGAAGACTGCCTCATTACAGAAAATTCCCTCCTTACTGAACACTCCATCCTGACTGAAACTTTCACCTCTCTCCTGACCGAAAACAAACGCATCTAAGCCATGGTTGTCTTGACTCAAATTATTGCTAGTCTCTTCACTCCAGCAGGTATCCCTGATGACCTCTACATTAGTTTTCTTAGCTGACCATTGTCTGATCAAATGCTGAAGGTGATACTAGTTAAGATAAAGGTAGTCTCATGGCAGTATCCTGCCATCAGGAATGAAGATAACTCTACAAGCCGCAGAATCCATTAGGTGGGGTTAATACTAGGTAGGCAATTTCTAATCATTGGCCGGACATCGGAGCATTTATAAGTAACACTATGTTTTATGATGCTGTCTCATAACTCAACTTAACTGTAGCTTTAATATATATCTATCAGTGCTCCTTCAACCCCGAACACAGTGCATAGGGCAGAAACCAGAGTTCTTCAGTTCGAACGATGTGATGCTGTTGTGTGTATTTCTTGTATGTTGTTGAGACCCATAGTTATACCCTCTTTTATGGTTGTTCTGCAAAGAGTCTTTCTTGGTCTTCCTCTTTTTCTTTTGCCATCTGGTACAATTAATACTTGTAGTGGCTATTCATTCTAAGTACATGTCTAATATAAGTCCATTGTTTTCTTCTTATTGTTGTAGAAGCATATTGTTGTTTGGTGTCTTCTCTTACTAGCATCTTTGACTTGATTTCTTCCCAACCAATATTTAAGAGTTTTCTAAGACATTTATTTTCAAATTAATTCAATTTCTTCTCTAGTGCATTTGTCATTTTCCAACTTTCACAACTGTATGTCAACATGGATACCACATTGGAGTTGAACAGTACACAGAAAGTAACACGAGTCTGCATCTTGAGTTACTCTATGAGTATAATTAGAAAGGTACAAGTGGGTCTCATTTATGAACAGTGGATTGAGACCTTGAGAAAGGCGAGTTTGAAAGTAGCAACATTTATTTTTTTCGTGTCGGAACATGTGGGTGTTTAAGGGAATTGAAAGAGCAGATCAACTGGCGTCATGCATGATTGTGGCGACTGGGCAATGGATCGAGCTGACGTTTTTAACTCCATAAGAGATATAGCATGCGAGAGGGAGACTAGTGTGGATGATGATTCCTTTTCAATGTCCAGGATTAAAATAAGGGTTTTAAATGCGGTTTTGCTAAAAGTGAACATTTTGGAAAGCGCAGAAGAATGATGGACAACCAGCAGAGGATCAGTACTGTCAGCAGAAGTGTAATTGCGGATATACCCAGGGAGAGATTGGAGCAACTCTGGAAGTGTCCATTTTGCAGTGATAATAATCCGACAGCTAACTAACTAGTCATAGTTTCGTTAAAAATTTTATTTATTGTTTTTGATTTCCAGATGTTTTTTTATTTGGTTAAAAGCAATTGATGCCAGCGCAGAAATCTCTTTTGTTGTATTTCCATTTTTAGCATACGTGTAACAGTTTGAATCATTCTTGTAGTAAAAACTGTGTTCTTCTCCTTCCTCTTTCCCATACCCATACTCACAGTTAGCATATTCAGCTTCAAGTCCAGCATCTTTCAAGGAAAATCAAGCAAAAGCTGAACATGTTATAGGTGAATGGATGATGAAGACACGGTTAACAGGCAGGATACTGAGACCTTGTTCGGGTATGATTCTTGGAAAATGTGCTACATTAGACTAATGTTAATGAAGTCGCAGTAAAGTACACAAATGATAAGGTAGCCAAGAGCTAGTGTAGGCAACTATCAAATTGAATGTATACTAGATTAGGAAACTATCAAAGTGAATGTATGCTAGATTAGGAAACTATCAAAGTGAATGTATACTAGATTAGGAAACTATCAAAGTGAATGTATGCTAGATTAGGAAACTATCAAAGTGAATGTATGCTAGATTGGGCAACTATCAAAGTGAATGTATGCTAGATTGGGCAACTATCAAAGTGAATGTATGCTAGATTAGGCAACTATCAAAGTGAATGTATGCTAGATTAGGGAATTATCAAGTAGAATTTTGTTTCTTGCATTTGCTCCTTAATAGTCAACATGAAGATTCATGCAATTTCTGTCGGGAGCATAGGCACATTGTGCTACCGTTATACGCCATGTAGGCCCAGCACAGTCAATTTCGGCATGACATGAAATTTTGGGTGAGCTACCCTAGCTTGTGACAGCCTTTCTATCTGCCGCCAGGCGGCGGATGTATATTGACTCTACACCGAGGCAGTTTGTCATTCATGTCTATCTTGCAAGAGGTATTCCGCAGCAAATGAACTTGTCTCATGTAATTAGACATATTGTGTATTTTTCCATCGAGTACTGGACCTTTTCTCATCCACATGCCTGGTTCCAGTTAAGAAAGAACTTGACAGAAGAGTTGGGCCTGGACTTATTCGCCTTTTTAGCTGAGGTGCCATTCATCACTGTCATGAACCCCTCGTCCAAGACTAAGTATATACACATTTAGGAGTCCTGGAGACTAGAAGTTCGTTCTTGAGCTGAACAGAATGTGTTTTCTTAGATGTTTCCTATGCCCGTCGGGTGCTGAACTTTTTCTCTCTGCAAGCAATATTCCGCTTTAGGAAAAACTTGACAGTAGAGTTGGGCCCAGACTTGTTTGACATGTGGACTTCTGTCTGTTCTCAAGCATGAACAGCAATTCCACCAGTTGGTCTTGTGCTGGACAATTGTAGCTTCTTGCAGCTATATTGTTTCACATACACAAAGTTGCCCTCTAACGTGTGGTGCCTTTTCCAGAATCAATGTGTACTCAGGATCACCATATCCTGGCAAGATCTACCCATATCAGAACATTGACATTGGCCACCCATCCAATATTTTTGCCTTTTTTAGCTTACTAAGATGTGATGCATAGATGTCTTATGTCACTGTGTGCTGCTAGGTGTGTTGGCATAGAGGTCTCGGGGATATTTGCAGCGCAGTATCCTTGTTGATAGTGAGCTTGTTTGCTATCACCAGTTTACAGCATGCCAGGTTCGAAACTAGGGACAAATAGAAAATCCAGGTTGTTATTTCTCACTTGACATAACCACTCCTCCAGTCAACTCAGCTGCAAATGAGTTGGGGGAATTGAAGACAGGCAGGGATGGGAACTGGCCACCTCACCTAATAGTTTCTGCGGCTTAGTACATGAAGAGTTCTCTTCGCCCCCAATGGCAGGTTGATGCCATAGGACATACCTTTTGCAGGCAATTCTCATTTTATATGCAGTATCCACGGACACAAGCCTAAAGTGTTAGTCAGGAAGACAGCAAGAGCAGCAGTATTTCTGTTTCCAGGTAGCACCACAAGGATGTACTTTTAGGATCTTGGTTATCTGCTAAACCTGGGTCCACATGAGAGCAATGCAAGACCCGTTGCACCCCCTCTGAGTAAAATTAGGATCATATTCAACCAGTAAGCCATACAATCAGCATACATACCACATACTCTGTGACATCATTTGTTTGGGGAGACTGAGCAACTATGTGTCTGCCAAGAGTACAATGATGTTTGTTTATAACTCTCCAAATCTCATCCTAGATGTGTCATTGATATCGGTGTCCACATCAAGCAGGCATTCAAGAAGTAGTTTCTCACCTCTATCCTAAACCTTTTAGATGCAAGTCACTTTTAGCACACATATATATATCCATCCAACATATCAATATCCAACATATCAATATCCAACATATCACTATCCAACATATCACTATCCAACATATCAGTATCCAACTTATATCCTTAACAATATCAAACACATATATTTAGAAATATTCAACGCATATCCTTAGCAAAATCCAACACATGCACTTGACTTATGCTGCATAAATTATAACCATATTTCTGTGTACTTCAAGCTGTTACAAATAGCATAACTAAACTTCATGTAACCATATAACTGTGTACTTCAGCTGTTACAGACAGCATAACTAGACTTCAGGAATTGATGAGAACAATTGGTGGTCATGTGTCCAGTCTAAAACCTGAGCAAATATTGTTGGTGGCCATAGCTGGTAGTGCTATGTACAACTTAAGCACTGATTCATCTGATGAAGACTATCTTGTTATCTACTCCATTCCATCAGAGGTGAGTCCTGAATAGATACCAAATTTTAATCATGCTATCATAGCTGTCAATTTATTTTTTATAAATCCGCATTTTCTAAATTTGTTTCCATATTTTAAAAAACTTTCTATATTTAGCACACACAGAAAACTAATAAAAACCCATATTTTTCCCCCATTCCATTTCACCCCTCAATATGAGCGTGAGATAAAATCGTCCGCATTAGTAATAATTACTAGGAAATGTAATACCAAGTGACCTTTTTTTAAAAAAAATTTAAAAAGAAAATTATGTTTTTTGAGTGAGTTTTTTGGGGCCTAAAATCTATATTAATACGGAATATCCATATTAGTTGAAACTTATGCACTATGCTCTGTTTTTTTAATGAAATTTAAGTTTTATTTGTAAAGAGCATTGAGATGTCAGAGGGCACAGGATATATCTTTGTGCACTAATTTTAAATATGTTTTATTTATTAGCATTTATTTTCAACTCCCACAGGTTCTCTCTTGTAGATGGACAATGGTTTTAATAGGTTTCCACCAGAATGTTGTCCAGAGAATGAAGATGTGTTGTATCACCATTTTATTTGCACAAATGGTCCGACACAACCACTTTGGCAGTTATGTACTAAATATTTTTTGTTGCTGTAATTTCATGTGTAAAAGTCAAACTGTAGGCTACACTGCAATGTCACAACATGAGCAAGTGACATTTATAAATGTCATATATCCCTCAAGCACAGACTTCACAAAGTCTTTTGATCATGTCTTTCATGATTGCCTATGACATATATTGAAACATTTAAATTTGGACACCAACATAATAAGACAATATTGAAGCACTATACAGTAGAATCCCTCTATAGCGCATTATTTTATAACAAATTTTCCTATATAACAATGCTTTTCAAAATCTATATATGTTTATGTACTGTATATATAGAATCCTCATTTATTACATACATATTTTGTTGGTCTGGATCAAGTTGTTATAGCTGAATTACACTGTATAAATATTTGCAAAGTGCTATTCTGAAATTCTTACAATATATATTACTACATTATTACAATCTTACAATAGATAATTCAAAATTAAAGGAAGTGAATGCTTTTAAATACCTTGAATTAAAAACATACAATAATGGTTGACTCACCAAAGAAGTTCTGCATTTGTTCTCATCTTGTTTGAGTTCCACAAAGGAGTCAAACAGAGATGTATCCTCTCACCACATCTGTTCAATATATACTCATATAACATCACACGAAATGTATGAGAAGGTCCACATTATGAACAGTTGAAACCACTTAATGCCTGAGGACATGAGATTCAAGAAATTGTATATGCAGATGACACCGCCATAATGTCAAGAAGTTCCATAGGTTTAGAACACTATATCAGTTAAACGTCATATTTTGACACAAAACCTTCTCAATGCAAAAAAGGCAAACATAATGTATATCAGCATATCAACAGAAATTAACTCACACCTACAGTAGTCATTGACAAAGAACAACTAGAAAATGTGAGCAGCTTTGAATATCTCAGGTTAACTAATTATAACACCATGGGGAATTTCTCAACAAAGATCAGAAAGAGATTAGCAATGGCCCTAAAATAAACATCACAGATGAAAAATCTGTGGCAATGGGGCAAACAGAAAAACAAAGTTACGACTATTAAGAAACAATATTTTTCCATTGACAACATATGGTTGTGACATGTGGGCAATGACATCTACAATGGAAAAGAAAATATCAGCATTCGAAGTGAAATGTTATAGAAAGGTGCTAAGAATATCATGGACAAAAAGACGAATTAATGAAGATGTTCGCAAAGACCAGGACATAGAAAAAGACTGTGTCAAGTGATGTATTCTCTCAAGAATATTGTCTTCCCAATGAACTCCCTGCACCTTTCTGTGTCTTTGGCGATGCTGCTTGCATTTTCCGATGACATATTCATGTTATCTTTAATGTTGTCAGTCCATTGTCTTCTTGGTCTGCCTTTCCTCCTCCCCAGGTGCTCTGCCCTCCATTGTTTGTCTTTCTAAACAGTTGTGTCTCTTTATATGACCAAACAAGTGTAGTTTTCTTTTTGCTATTGTGTTTAGTAACCAACACTCTGGAATCTTCAAAAGAAGACTCCTCAAAATTATCAAAAAATGCAAAGTAACATACTCTGGGCATATAAAAAGTCACAATGGTTTAGAAAGATTAATCATGGAGGGAAAAGTTCCAGGAAATAAAATAAGAGGCAGACCAAGACTATGATGAACATAGCACATCGAAGACCTTCTGAATATGACTGTAAGGGGCTAGGCAGCTTTCACAGAACCGAGAGACTTATAGAGCGGCAGTGATGACAATGTTCTGTAAACTGTAAAGGACATGGTACATAGATGGTGATGTGTGTTACCTTCATTGATATGTTTTAAATTGATCAATGTTTAACATTTTCCACAGACTTTGATGTCTGCAACAAAGAAACTTCCTGAAACATTTGAAAGCCGAGGCTTGGATAAATCTGTAGAGTATGGAGCCTACGAAGCTCGTACATTCTGTGAGATGCTTTTAAAATGTAGTGTTGTTATTCTAGAGGTAAAGAATGATCTTGTGTTTCTTTGGTGATTAACTTAATTAATATTGCACTTAAATTCATTGTTCATACCAACATTGTGTTATCATTGCATGGACACTAACTAAATAACAAGAGAGAAATATCTTACTACATGTGAAATGAGATGTCTAAGAAAAGCAGCAAACAGAACAAGAAGCGATTATGTGAGAAATGAAGACATTACAGGAACTGTTTGAACAATGTCCGTGGGCAAATATAGTGAAAAACATAGACTGAAATGGTTCTGTCACTTATTGAGAATGAACTCCCTATTGGCCAGTGGCAAGAGCATACAATATGAAAATGGAAATAGCAAGATACAGAGGAATACCAAGAAGAAGGTGGTACCAACATTCTCAGACGTCCAAATATTACTGCATATCAAACGAGCAAATGTGCCATAGCCCAAAAACCATCTCATTCAATCCTACAAAGCCTTACCAGAAAAGCAGAGAAAAAACAATAGATAGAGAATATTGCACAGTCTCATTCATGGAATTGTTGCATATATTAATATGAGGTTACGGTTAGGATGTAGTGTCATTCTAGAAGTAAATGATGATCTGGTATTTCTTTCATAATTAATTTAACCAATATTGCATAGTATTTAATATTCATTGAATTTTTTAAATAAACACCAAGCAAATAAAATATTTTGGACATATTAAAAGAAATGACACCTTATTGAAGACCGTACTTGAGGGTAAAGTCAAGGGGAGGCGAGCAAGAGGTAGGCAGAGATAAAAGGGGGAAAGTACTATAATGAGATGGACAGGTTGCAGTTTAGCCTAGAAAAGTGTACATCAAGCGGCCAACCTTCATTTGCAGAGACGGCACTTAATAATGATGACGATGATTTATTGTATATATTAATATATACATCATCATTATCAGGTGCAATCTCCACAGTGAAGGTTGGCTGTAATGGACCTCCAACATCCTCTGACTCTCATGTCTCTTGCCTTGGTGGTGCACTATGCTAGACTAACCTGTCTATTTTTTGTTTCTCTCCCTTGTATTTCTACCTACATCTTGCACACCTCCCTCCCCCGTCAGCTACTTTCAAGTAAATTCTTCAATGAGGTATCATATCTTTTAATATGTAATTCTCAGGAACTTTAGAAAAAATACACAGGTAAACAAGACATCATGACCAGGCATCAAACCCAAGAACTCTTGAACACAAATCAAATGGTGTATACATACTAAGCCATGGAGATCAAATGGTTTAGATGTACTAAGCCAAGGAGATCAAATGGTTTATACGTACTAAGCCAAAGAGATCAAATGGTTTATATGTACTAAGCCACAGAGATCAAATGGTTTATATGTACATAGCCACAGAGATCAAATGGTGTACACGTACTAAGCCACAGAGATCAAATGAACAATCCTGACATATCCATGTAATATTTGTTACTTTCTGCAAAATGTAAACATTGTGCTAAAACATGATTGCTCATTATTTCATAAAATGTTTACTGTTCATACATATATTATTTCCTTACATACAAATACATCTACTGTTTCCTTAACATCTCATATTTCAATATTTTTTTCAGCTGCTTTTTGTAGAGGAACATGCATATATGAGTCCACTTTGGAAGGTTAGTCATCAAAGTTCTCTCATTTATAAATCTCTAATTGTGAGCTTCAGTAGAAGTCTGAGTATTATTACTAGTTTAAAGCAGGAGTCATCTGTCGATAATGAGTGGTTTCTTCATCTGCTGACAATGAGTGGTTTCTTCATCTGCCAAAAAAGAGTGGCTTCTTCATCTGCTGACAATGAGTGGAGTCTTTATCTGCTGACAATGGGTGGTTTCTTCATCTGCCAAAAATGAGTGGTTTCTTCATCTGCTGACAATGAGTGAAGGCTACATCTGCTGACAATGAGTGGAGTATTCTTCTTCTGCCATCTTTCTCAAACTCTTGCAAATTAGCAGGGTGTAGTAGAAGAGTGAAATGTGTTGTGTTATGGTTTTACAGCTTTGCTGTGATAACTATGCCTTTTGACTTGGTATATTTGACTTGAGCATGACTTCTGGGTCACTTTGACTATAGGTTAGCATGGGGGGGGCGGCAAGACAGCACACAGAGTAAGATGGCACAGTGGATTTTTTTCAAGCCTATGGGTTTTTCTTGTAGCAAACGTGACTAGGTCAGATGGTAACATTCTGACTGCAAGACACTGGTATTTGGGTTAGAAGACCATACAGAGATCCTGTTCTTATGGACCGGCATCGCCAGAACCAAATGCAGAGGATGAACCAGCATAGTCAGTGGACTGTTGGGAATGAGACAGGTTTGATTTAGTTTATTATGTCTGACACTTTCTTCATGTCGAGGTTGAAACATTAATTCCTTAAAATAAAATTTTGATGCATGTTTAAAATCATGTTGCTTTTATTTTTATGAACAGTATATCTTGTGTATCCTTACCACCTGAGTGTAAGTCCATATATATATATATCCTGTTGGCAGTGTGTTCACATATAATGCATTATGTTATCTTCTTCATTCTCAAACTCCCGCTCGATCTCCCTTGTAGCAGGACCATGGTCCTACTAGATTTCCAGCAGGATATAGTCCAGAGAATAGAAATGTGTTGTGTCGCCGTTTTATTTGCGCCAATGGCCCGACACGTCCATCTTTGGCGGATGTTATATATATATATATATGTGTTATTTATTTGTTAGCACTCCTTCTCAAACTCTCGCTACATCTCTCATGTAGCAGGATAATGATCCTACTAAATTTCCAGTAGAATGTAGTCCAGAGAACAGAAAAGCATTGTCACAGTTTTATTTGGGCCAAACGACCTGTCACATCTATGTTGGTATTATAACGTGTATATATGTTATTCTTCTTCTTCTTTCGTTCACTTGAAACATGTCTATATCTGTAATTCTGTAATAAAACTCACTGTCTTTTGTAGTTCATACAGTGTCCCATAGAGTTTTGATTCCATTGTTGTTTCCTCTGGCCAATATGTCTGCCTCAGCGTTTCATGCTCAGAACACTCTTGAAGTATATGTTTGGCACTCTGTGCTGCCTGTCCACATGTACATATGGCCATGTTGCCAATCTTGAACTTTGTATACATGTGACTGCGGAGTCGGTTGTGTCCTGTTCTGAGACGTAGAATTATAACTTGTTCTGGTCTGTTCATAATATGATAGTCATCTTGTGTTGGTGTTTGTGGCTTTCTTATTGACTTGATCATCTGTTTTTTCTTATGGTAGGTGATTGGTATATCTGGTTGGTCTTCGGCAGCACCTTCCTTAGCCAGTTGGTCTGCTTTTTCATTTCCTGATATTCCATAGTGAGAGGGTATCCACTGCATGGTTACCCTATACTGGTAAGACAATTCGCTAAGTAGTTTTTTCAAGTCTGTTAGTTTTCCAGACTGGAGAGCTTGAAGCACTGACCTTGCATCTGTCAGGAATACCACAGGCTGTAGGTCAGAGTTGGGAGTTCAGCAGTTTTTTAGCTGCCACACTAATTGCCTGGATTTCTGCATCATAATTATTGCTATATATATGTTATGATTTTTACACTTGACAGGAGCTTGTCAGTCATAAAAGAAAGTTTGTGACAGAAAAAGCTATTTCTCAGTACTTAGGCTTGATCAAGAACAACTTGAAATCTATCGGAAGAGGTAAACACAGTCAATCTCCAAAAAAGGAACGTAAACTTTTCTATCAGGTTAGAAAGTTGCTTTATTTGTGAACCATATATTGTCATTTTACAGATTCAGGGCAGCAGATACATTTTTCTCAGGGTGGGGGAGGCCAGTTACCTAGAAAAAAGGTATTTATACATTTTTGCATGTTATATCCTATTTGATAAAAGATTTTATGACCTTTTTTTTGAAAAAAACATTAGTGGGTGATTTGGGCTTTGGCCTGCCTTTTAGCCAAGTTCCTATGCCGTTCCTAGTACTAAAAGTGATGTTCCAATTTGCTATAGCTTTCCAATTTGCTATAACTGAGGTGGTTGAGGGGTTGAACCCTAACTCCCTCCCCTCCATATATGGCCCTTTATGGATTAGAAGGTCAATACACATTCATTGTCAAGTCATAGACAGTATACTAGTACACTGCAAGATTTAGGAAAATGTAAATAGATTTAACAATGCATGTTGGAATACTTAGTAGCTTTTGTAAAAAAAAAATGTAATTAACACGCATTGTCAAGTCTTAGGTAAGTGTTATTCCCTGATTTATCAACTAGATGCATAGTCATTGTTTCGCAGAAGACTATCTCTTGTCATTGTTTCACAGAAGACTATCCATCTATCTCTTGTCATTGTTTCACAGAATACTGTCTATCTATCTATCGTCATTGTTTCACAGAAGACTATCTATCGTCATTGTTTCACAGAAGACTATCTATCGGTCATTGTTTCACAGAAGACTATCTATTGTCATTGTTTCAGAGAAGACTGTCTATCTATCTATTGTCATTGTTTCACAGAAGACTATCTATCTATTGTCATTGTTTCACAGAAGACTATCTATTGTCATGGTTTCACAGAAGACTATCTATTGTCATTGTTTCACAGAAGACTATCTATCTATTGTCATTGTTTCAGAAAAGACTGTCTATCTATCTATTGTCATTGTTTCACAGAAGACTATCTATCTATTATTGTTTCACAGAAGACTATCTATCTATCTGTTGTCACTGTTTCACAGAAAACTATATATCTAATGTTATTTCCATTTGTGCTGATAAGCGTCCTGGGAGAAAGCTGGAGTTGTCTGTCTTTGGTCATTTTGGTTGCATTGACCATGGTCAGCCATGTCTCTTTAAGGTTTCTTTGATTGTCTCTACATCTAGTTCTTCGTCTCTCTTGTACCTTGCAGCCAGATCTTCTGTTGTATGCACGAAGATCTGGTTGCATTCTCATGACGTGACCAAACCACCTGGTTTTCTGTCTTATGATGTAGTCTTGACGAGATAGTCTTCATTTCTCTGTTGGTATCTTCTTCTGACATTTATAGCTTTCCTCAAAAATCTCATTTCACATATTGTGATCTTTTTCACTAGAGTCTCTGTCAAGAGCCATGTTTGACATTGGTGCAGGAGAAGTCATCAACATTTAACCCTGTACTTTTGCCACTGTATTAGTCTCCCTCTCATTAACCCCTACTTAGTCAAATTTCAGTGAACCATCTTACCACCTTAAAGAAGTAGACAGACTTGCTAGTGTGGCCACAGTGACTAGTGTTTGTTCAATGAACTATGCCGATATTTTAATTGCAATCAATGAGTTTGACCAGTCAAAAGATTTCAATTGTTTTTCGTCATCTATAGCCATAGCTAGATTAAAGGAACTGGGAGTGAAGCGTAGTTTTTGCAAAAAATGAGTGGCATATAGGAATCAGGAGAAGAGTTATCAACCAATACAGAACTGAAACAGTCAGTAACTACATGCTGAAGTACATACTGAATATAAGATAGAGCATCCATGAACATGTCCAGAGTATCATGATTTGATAACAAACTAACTATCTTGCTACCTGAACTATGGCTATACTGAAGAGTCAGTCAGTCATACTAATGATGCATTTTATTATTACATATTGGGGAATACCCTCTCACGGCAGACCTGTCACCCTTCCTCAAACATTCTTGCCTAATCCATCACCATTGTCTTCAAAGAACCTTTTTCCAAAATGCACAGTCTGCATTCTTTGATGAATCGTGGTTGGTCAACATGATTCGGCTGTAAGAAACTGAATAACTGCTCATTGGTTCAATTTAGACTGATTCATTATCACACCATCCATGTGTGCACAAGACACTAAGCATATGACCATTTGTTCCTTGATAGGCACATGTTACATCAGTGATACCATCTTCACACTCCTCGCTTCTGGCATAGTGACACAGCATGGGCAGTTTTCAATTGAACGCACTTTGTATATTTCGATTTCTATATTCAAATCTGATGACAGAAGTAAATTTGTGTGTGCGAAATTTTCACATTTTAAAATAAGACAATAGTGTGAGAACATTTTAAATTTTATTGATAAAAAGTCAGACACAATACATTCTGAAAAAATACTGGTCAAACATACAGTTATTATTGAACTATCAGCAACAGTTCAAAATACAATTCTAATTTATAACAAGAATTTTGTCCACTTTTAATGTTCCAGCATGTCACGTAAAAGTTCTATTATTTTGATTCATTTTCACAAAATTAATTAAATATACACTGCCGAAGTCTGATGACCATTGGTGCAAATAAAACAGCAACACAATGCATTTCATTACTCTAGACTACATCCTGCTGAAAATCTAGTATGACCATTACTATGCTATAAGAGAGAACTGATAGGAGTTTTGGAAAAACAATATAAAAACAGTAAAAATCAAATATACCAATGATCATAGGCTGCTACAAGTGACATTAATTGTAAAGGCAGGGTAACTGTGTTAAATCTGGCAACAGAAGTGCACTTGAACATGGCATTTCATTAAAATTTTCCATGTGCCAATTATTCCAGCTAAAGAATGTTTTTTGGGACATTTATTTTTTTGTTTAAAAAAGCTTAAGAAAATGCAGTTCGAAAAAAATATAAGTCAACCAGGCAAAAAAGGTTATCCAAAAGCCAAAAATATCAGACCATATCCAGACATGTGGTCATTCTAAATTCTGCAGCTTATTTTGATGACCGCTATAAAGGAAAGTATGATTTTTCTCAGACATGTGGACACTGACCTCTATCTTCACTTTGAGATAAGCCCCTGGATTGATTCAATAAACAATAGCTATTTTCCTCAGAACTTTCACAAGATTCCCTGTGAGATAGGCCCCCTAGATTGATTCAACAAACAATAATTATTTTCCTCAGAACTTTCACAAGATTCACTGTGTGCAGCACATGTTGAGAGGGGAAGTGCCCCCTGTCAGGGTTAGTGGAGATATCAGAGAGTTCATTATGAATGTCAGAACTCAAAATCAAGGGGTGAGTCTTGTATATGTATCATCTATATTTGTGCTCATCATATTTACTGTTATCATCAGGTTAAACACTGTCTTGTCATAGAATACAATATGCTATCATTGGCTATATTTATGAGCAACCTTTTTTATGGATACAAAGCATGGACAGTAAACAAATGTTCCCAAGATAAGCTGGAAGCAACTGAGATGTTTTTAAGAACGATGAAAATTCTGACAGCAAAAAACTAATGGAGATGCCCTCAGAGATGCTGGAGTAAAATGACAAATTATATAAAAAATTAAAAGCAGACAATCAAGATTTTTAGGGCATGTGATGAGAAAAGCAAAAACTTGACCATATATTAACCAGAGAACAAGGAAAGAAGAGACAGAGAAATTTCTGGATAAGTTGCCACTGTGGCATAAAATGATATCACCAACTAAACTTACAGAGTTGTATAGAAACATGATCGCCTAAGCCACTCGACATGGCACTTGATTGATTGATATTTGAGGCTGTTCAATAAGTTCTGACACTGATGTCTTTTCCTGTAAAACCATAAAACATAGAACATTGGCATTTATCAGATAACCATTTTAATGTATTTACAAAACCAGAAGCATGTATCTTCATGCATGATTTGTTTGGTAATTGAAGATGTCCTAGTTCTTTTTCCATTACATTTTAAAAAATGGTTGTTAATCTTCAACAATGTGTTTTTATGTTTTAAATTAATTTATGTTTTTTGGCTTGGAAAAACTTGTTCTACAGCTTTCAAAATTCTGCAGTTGAATTTAGGAGAGTCCTGTCTAAGTAAATTTACATCATTTGAGTGGTATCTCATTTTAAAAGTGGACATGGGACATTTCAATAATGTTCAGACTAGAGGAATTTTGAATCTAGCATGCCTTTAGAATGTGGGCATTTATGTAAATGGATAATATGTTTGTAACATCTAGGGAAACCTTCAGCTTTTTGTTATGTGCTGAGCTTGTGGTGCTGTGATTCCAGTCCATTTATTAAACCAACACTTTTCTTCTGTATTTATTTTCAGAAATGGAGCCATGAGAATGTTCTTGAAGAGTTGAACACAAGGTACAGAGACCTCAGGGAAAGTCTAGTAGTGAGGACACACCGACTTAAAGAAAACCCAGATTATGAACTATGTGCAAAATGGTTAATGTCTGTGAGAGGTCTGTGATAATGTTGAATTCAGAATGGTCAAGCTATTGCAATCATCATCATCAGGGTAATCACCCATGTGTTACTGAGTTATGGAATAAGCTATCATTGATGATGAAGTATATTCTATGACCTCCAGGTCATAAAGTTGGTTATGTTATGTTGAGACTGCCTAAAAAGCATGACAGTCTTGCAATCTATTACACAGTCTGATTTTTGGCACATTTATGGGCCCACTGGTTATGAAGGCGAATTCCAGCAATGTGGTATGGGCTACATAGAGCATGGTGGGACACATAGAAAACCATAGTCATTCACTGCATCAAACTGCATTTCCAGTCGTTTTGATTCATCTTGCTTCTGGTTTCAAATGTGGTCTGACAAGAGAGTGAGGTCTGACAAACGCAACTCTTCCTCGCTGACATCCAAATCGTTAGTGCAAATCATACATATTCACATCCATGAAAACAAGTCATTAAAGACCTCACTGAAAGTCTTTGAAATAGAACAAGATGCATGGGAAGAACTTGCAGAAAATAGAGTTATATAGCATTGTACAATCAAAAAAGGCGCAGCATCTCATGATAATGGATAAATACTGCAGCTCAACAGCGGAGAGTACCTAGAAAATCACTGGTAGAAAAAAAAAAACCATCTACAGCGATTATTCCATGCCTGAACTGTCCAATGGCATTTGCTACCAGAATAGGGCTTACTATTGATCTATGAACTTATAATCAAGGATATTATCATCATCAAGTGCCGTCTCCGCAACAAAGGTTGGCTGCAACAGATCTCCAACATCCCCTGTCTCTTATCTTGGTGATGCCCTCTACTAGACTGTAACCTGTCCATCGTGTGATATTACTCTCCCACTTGTATCTCTACCTACCTCTTGCTCGCTTCCCTTTGACTTTACCCTCAAGTAAGGTCTTCAATATGGTGTCATGTCTTTTAATGTGTCTAAAATATTTTATTTGCTTGATCTTTATTTCTCTTAGTAGTTCTTTCTTCATATTAAGTGTTTTTAGCACCTCTTTATTTGTTTTCTTCTCTTTTCATGATGTTCTCCCTATTCTTCTATATATCCACATCTCAAAGGCACCAATTCTGTCTTTTGAGTGTTTGTTTATTTAGTGCCCATGTTTCTGATTCATACATTTATATAGAATAGATGTAGCATTTTATAATTTGTTTAGATGTTAATGTTTTCCTCATGTCATTGAAGGTACTTTTAGCCATTCCTATTCTTTTTAACTTCTGTTTCACATCTGTCATCATTTGTGACTATGTGTCCAAGATATTGATACTGATTTACCTGTTGTAGTTTCTCTCCCTGTATGTTTATATATTTAGCTCTTTTTCTTCTGTTTCTTTGTTGAATGTCATGGTTTTTGTTTTTTTGATGTTTATATCCAGTCCATATTCATTACTTGATTTATCGACTTGATCTATTAGTCTGTGTAGTTCATGTTCAATTTCTGCTAAAAGAACAGTGTCATCTGTATATCTAAGATTGTTTATTATTTTCCCATTAATCTTGAGTCCTGGCATTTCTACTATATTTTTAAAGATATTCTCTGTGTAGATATTAAATAGGCTTGGTGATAAAATGCATCCTTGTCTTACCCCTCTTTTTATTTCTATGTATAAATCAAGGATATAACTCTCACTGAATTTTGAAAGTGGATGTAACAAATGGTCATCATCACTTGTAATGGACAAACAACTGAGCTCCTAAAGGGGAAGCAAAGAACAGCTATACTGCATATGATGAATGCATATATGAATTTTTGCATATGATGATATATTTGGTTAGATCCAATAAATATATACTTTATATTTGTGCATTGTGTCCAATTTTTATAAATGAATGAAAGCCTCTCATATCATAAGAAGTGAGTTGGGTGTGAGATTGATTGCTCTACTCCATGATCTCTGTTGTGATTAAGCAAGCAAAATATGTCCTATAGTACATTTCACTAGCCCTTAAACAAATGTAATTATCTGATTAACCTCTAACATATTAATGCCAATTTTTGCATATGATGATATATTTGGTTAGATCCAATAAATATATACTTTATATCTGTGCATTGTGTCCAATTTTTATAAATGAATGAAAGCCTCTCATCTTTGTCTGCATACTAGTTATTAGGTCCCAAGAAAAGAAATTTTTACAACTTCAGACATTACACGGGATACAGCCTGTTACACTGTTTGTCTTGTGTTCAAGAGTACAAAATAGTCGAATTTCACATTTAAATCATTTCCAATTGTATTATGAACAAATCATTTGTAAATGACGTCATATAATTGACTGTAAGCAACTTAAAAACATGTGTGTGCTGACAAGTAGTCTTTTGATCTATACGCATACAAATGAAAATGGAAACAAATTACTGCATTTTAAAGAAAATGTAATTCATAGTGGCTACACCATTTCAAATTCACACACAAAATTTCAATTGTATGCATTATATATTTACTGAAATACATCATTTTGAAGTTGGGCAAAGCTAGTAAAACATGCTATAATACCTTATCTCACATACACTTTACTAGTATGTCTATGTCACATACAATTTACTAGTATGATAAGAGAAATATGTCCTAGCACTGTATGTCACATACACTTTACTAGTATGATAAGAGAGATATGTCCTAGCACTGTATGTCACATGCACTTTACTAGTATAAGAGAAATATGTCCTAGCACTGTATGTCACATACAATTTACTAGTATGATAAGAGAAATATGTCCTAGCACTGTATGTATACTACATACACTTTACTAGTATTATAAGAGAAATATGTCCTATCACTGTATGGCACAAACACTTTACTAGTACTATAAGAGAAATATGTCCTAATGCCATATCACATGTACATTTTACTAGTATTATAAGAGAAATATGTCCTAACACTGTATGTCACATACAGTTTAGTGCAGTAGAATCCTATTATGACAACTTGATACGGGCCGATAAAATATGTATGTAATAACAGAAATTCGCAACATAGGGTCTACAGTACAAACAATATAAAATAAATATAATTGGGGATTTTGAAAAGTGTTGTTATATAGGAAAATGTGTTATAAAAGAATGCACTATAGAGGGATTCCACTGTAGTATGATAAGAGAAATATGTCCTAACACTGTATGTCATGTACATTTTAATGGTGTGATATGGACTTTATTGAATTACTCAACTCTTTGTCATCATAAAAGATTTTCTATCACCTTGTTATGTATTTTTAAGTATATTAAATGAAGGGTTTATTCTTTTATATGCATTGAAATATGGCGGGGAGAGGGTGATTTTACAGATTTAGCATAAAATAACTAGTAATTTGTGTTGTTATCTTTCTCATTACTTGGAGACTCAAATCAAAGATTCAGGAGAACATACACACAGTATTCTGAAGAACTAAATGTGAAGATCCATAGTAATTCTTCCATCATCGGAAAAAATGCTGCCTAGATATTTAAATTCTTTGGCTTGTTTCACTTTGGTGTTATTTATTGTTACATTCATTGGTGTTGAAAACATGCTAATATTCATAACTTCTGCATTTTTCATATCTGCATATAATGGATCTAAGGTATTTTAGAGTATTCACCTCCAGTTTATAAACCATCCATCATTATCCTGGTCTGTTCTTCTGTGTCTCTGCTGTTAACTAAGATCTTGCTCTTTTCTGTATAGATTTCCATTCCGCACTTGCTGGTAACTTTTTTCCAACTTTGCTGTTAACTCTTGTAATTATTTTTTCTGATCCAACAATAAGATCAATATGATCAGCAAAGTACATACTTCGTTTTCAAGAAACTTGTCTAATTAGCAATCTATCTATGTTCCTATATTCAATCTATGTCAGAATACATAAGGGGTAATCCGAGTACAATGAAATCAATCTTCTACACCGTTTGAGCCCTTTTTGAGATATAGATAATAAGAATAGAATTTAGAAGACAGAATTATTGTTTTTGAGATATGGATATATAGAAAATATGGATATATAGAAAATATGGCTTACATGGCAATGAGGATAATATTGTGTAAAAGACACATCACATTAGTTAGATAGGATAGATAGGTATAATATCATTGAAAATAAACAAACAATGAGTAGAAAAACAAAGGAATGAAGAGAAACTACGACGCATGCGGTTGCGTCTGTGGGTCTCACCAATGGCCCACTAAACAAACCACCCATGCAACAGAAAACCTTAGTAGATGACATGCTGTTATATTGAGGTTATCTTCTTATAGAAGCTTCATGGCATAAATAATTTGAGATATGCGGATGACACTGTTCTGATTGCAAAAAGTGAGGAAGACCTTCAAGATTTAATTAATGTAGTAGTCACAGAAAGTAAAGAGAAAGGCCCCTTCCTAAATATCAAGAAAACAGAAGTAATGGTTATTTCAAAGAAACAAAATAACACACCTTGCAAGATCAAAGATAATGATATAGTATTAAAACAGGTCCACCAATTCAAATATTTAGGTACAATGATTACAGCAGATGGAAGAAGTTGAAACAGAATAGGACAGGCAAAAACAACATTCAGAAAAATGAAAAATATACTGTGTAATATGACCTTGTCATTAGAGGTGAGAAAGAGAGTTTTGCAGTGCTATATAACCCCTATACTAACATATGGGTGCGAGTCTTGGACAATAAACAAACTGGAAAGTGGGAAATTAAAGGCAACAGAGATGCGGTTCTACAGAAGAATGTTGAGAATACCATGGACTTTTGCAACATTACAAAACAATTGGAAAATACAAAACAAATGGTGAACAAGCAATAAAATCAGTAAAAAGAATGGTACTATCACAGAGGCACTAGAATTGCTGTCCCTTCGGTATATCTCATTCTTAGAGTTTTTACACAATTTGTTCACATTGGAGGATATTATTCGTGTGTACACTGATGATGACAGCCTAGTTAAAGTGGAAATATGCACAATGAAGGTAATTTGCGTATCAAATATAACGTGGAAAGTAGTTCCTTGTTACATAGACCTAATGTTTCCTACAAAGAGATGGAAATTTGTGGTACTAATCGCGAAATTCGCTGGATTGATTTAGGTTTTCGAGAAGAAGTTGAGAATTTTGTACAAAATGTTGGGTCTGCACATAAGCTTGATGAGATTGCCACACATTATGAATACTTTAGCTAGCATCATTGTCAAGGTGTTTACCAATTTGCAGCCGATCTGACAAATTTGTATGTAACATATTGCAAAGAACAAACAAGGAAAGAAGACACATGCTGGACATCTGTTACTGCATTGAAATAAAACTTTTTTTTCAAATTTATATTTAATATAAATTTATATATTATAATGTGCCTGTGTATTCTACTTGAGTACAGATGACGTGTTCAACATTTTGAGCATATCAATCTGTTTGGGGAAAAGGAGGTTTGAGAATAAATCTCAATATTTTCGCCTCAAAATGACTCCTCTACTCAGCACTCCCAAAGTAAACAACCAAATTTGGCCTACCTTAAATTATCTTTGATATAGATTTATGCAAGACTTCATTTTTCAGTTGATCTGCCAAGTCTGAGTGTGATATGATGAATAGTCTGAAAGAAATGCATTTTGAACATCCTCATATCCATAATTTGGAGGAGTTGTGCCCCACGCCTTAGTTAGTCACCTAGTGTAGGTACTTGGACATCTGGGATTAGCATGTCTGGAAAATTTTGCGTAAGCTATAAATTTCTTTTGTGGCAGGGTTTATATTTAGTGATTTCATCGTTTTTCATGTTTGAAACTAGATTTATTAAGTTCTTTAACCATTTTTCTTTTTATATATGCAACTTTTAACTCTTTCAGCACGTAATTAGTCCTGGGGTTTGGACGTAATTAATTTTAGGCTAACTTTTTGGACCGCAACATGAGTTAGGCGCAAGCTTCCTGAAGACAAAGTATTAGCTATAGAAGGTCATATAAGGTATCAAAAGAAAGATAATTGAATGTGGAATCCATATACAATATAAAAATATAATAATTCTAAGAACAACATAAAAATATTGCACCACAAACAGGAATGTTAATTGGACAGACATTTTTTAAACAGATATTTTTTTCTACTCACCCTCAATTTTAATTGTCTTGAAATATTGATATCCAATCTTCCTAAAGTAGATGCATTGACTGTCCATTTCCTAATCATAATTAGTTTATTTGAAGTAAATCGTGCAACTGCCTAGTATTTTATGCCATTTTTTGTGTGTCATGTCCAATTTCAGAACAGAACAAAACATTGTGAAAAATTTAGAAATAGTCCCAGTACTGGATTCCTCAGTGGAGCTTAAAATTCACATTCATATCATATTTACATGGTTAATATTTACATCTGATGACTTATTTTTACTCTGGTTTGGTATGATAT
Source organism: Meghimatium bilineatum (assembly GCA_034231615.1). NCBI lineage: Eukaryota > Metazoa > Mollusca > Gastropoda > Stylommatophora > Philomycidae > Meghimatium > Meghimatium bilineatum. The sequence goes on along the minus strand of CM067306.1, from coordinate 43,068,077 downwards.
GCCCTAAACATACTTTCGTGCACAGGTGAGGTTTATCTATACACCCGGTACAGTAGAAAAAGGTGCGTTTTTTCAGTTTTAATTTGCTGCACTGTACGCACCGGTGGTCTGCACCATCGTAATCAATTAAATGTACAGCGCCAACATATCTGTCATCCTGTGAAAGTACTGGCTTTCGTCCTGGTTTATTAGTTACAGCTGCAATCATGTCCATTTCCTGGCCACACAGAGCAATGAATTGATTGATAAGAGCATCCTTATACTGTGCTAGCGTCATACGTTTAGATGCAGTAGGGTGGGATAATACATACAGAATATGTGCATTCACCTGTGTTACTTCTAAAATCCATGTGAAAATCTTTTTCCACCACTTGATTGTTTTGCGTTTATGATTGCCATAATATGACACCATTTGGTCCATGCGATCACATCCATTCATGTTCATATTGTATGAATGAATGGGGCTGGGCTTTTGGACATTTCTGTATCCTTCCTGTATCTTTGTGTTCGGCAAGACAAGACGAATCTGGTGAGTACATTGTGGTAATTTTCAGATGCAATCATAGCTAATTAATAGTAACTGAAAATGTTTAAAGTTTTCTAAATTACACAAGTGTTCCATATTCACAATTATATTTATAGTGCTATTGTAAATTTGCTTTTCTAGATAAAAAGAAACATATTTACCTCGTAATGATATGGTTGTGATGAATTGTTGATCCCAAGGAACATTGATGAAAGTTATTAAATATAAGTAAACAGCTAATATTTACAATTCTACATTAGGTAACATTCACACTAAAAATATTTAAAATGATTTAACAAGAAATTCAAACTACAAAAAGATAAAGGGACATCTGGACTACAAAAACGTAACAAGACCTCTGAACTACACAAAGAAAGCATCACCAACAATATAATCCACCAATAACTGCGACACTGGTAACTCATACAACGATTCGGATTCAGGCTCATTGACCTACGCCAGGCTAGACATGTCTACAGCTTTCTTACGCAGTCTTTGTCATAAATGACATGACTGTTTCAATGTAGGCAACATTCTCACCACTTTCATCCCAGAAATGATACAGCCTTTTACCTATGAGTGTAGCATCCTTCCACACAAACACACCTAAATCTTCCTGACCTATCCTACTAAACATGTCTAATGTACAATGCTTCTGTGCAATGATACTCTCAATAGCTACTCCTATTTTCTGTTTACAATCCTCATGCTGTTTCCTGACAGAAGTTACAGCTGTTGCTTTCTGCCCCTGAGCTCTCAAACACATCACCTTGCGCCCTTTAGTGACAGAGAAAGCTACTTATTGCCCCCTCTTATCTTCAGGTAGTGACTAGAGCCACTCAAGCATATCACTCTGTATGCCTTTGATTTTCCCTTCAATGAAGCCAAGATTGACGTTTGGAGCTCTATGCCACATAGCATCCATCATCCCTAGAGTTCTCTCTGGCTGCATATTATGCATTGGAGCACCAGCAGAATTTGCCAACATCTCTGCAGATGATTCAGAAAGCTCTCCAGAGAGATATGGTGCTAGCTGGAGATTAAGCGTACAGATGAAGGCATCTGCCAGATGTGAAACAACTTCTTTAAATTTACTTTCTATATAGGTATCAATTGCACGTAATCTAAGAAGAGGTTCATCAACGTCCAAGGGATCTCCAAAAACATCAGTCTCACAGGACATCAAAAACAATAGATCTGTCTGCACTCTCACCAGGAATTCCAGGCACTTCTTGAATAATCCACTGGCTACCTGTGTAAATGAATGTGACATAATGTCAGCAGAGAAAGTTGGAAACAGATTCAGCATTTGTTGACAACTATCTTATTAGATGTTCATCACTAGGTATTAGTAAATGATTTGTATAAGATAATGAGACAGCCCATATGGAACAAAGCAACTGCTCACAAAAACATGCAGATTATATACTCACCACATGAAGATTGGAGTGCTGCTCTTTGTTGCTGTAGAACATTCGCATCCATGGTCCCATCAGAATTTTAGAAAAAAGCCCACATGCTTGAAGCTGAACCAGAACAAGATGATTCTTCAGTCTGTTAATGATTGCTGTTTTCAAATATCCTTGGTTGCTACACTTGATCTCCAAGAAAGTCAGAAGTGTATCTTTCAGTTCAAAGACTACAGCCGCCATGTGAAAGAAAACGTTCAATCTATTTCCAACATATCTAAGGATGATTCCCTGCTTTAGTCCAGCTTGTTCCAGAAACATCATAAATCCTGATGGACTTCCAGAGCCTTCCTTGTATCTGAAATTGTTGTTAACCATTACTGTTACAGGATATTGAATATGTTAAATATAATTGTTATTCTTCTACATGTATTCTTCTACTTTCGTTCTCAAACTCCTGCTGATTAGCAGGATTTGGTCTGGAGAACATAATGCATTCTGTCATGGTGTACGGCTTAGATGCTGTATCTTAGCATTTTGGTTTGACACAACAAACTTCAGCACGATTTTGGGACACTTAACCCTATATGGCATGGGGCAGGCAACACCTAATAAACTCAGTCACCTCTTATGACAGGCATGGAATATAAAGTTGCTACTCTTTGAATTCATAAATATGAATAACATAGTGGGCAATAAGAACAGCAGACGCTTACCTCATTTTGGAAATATTGTGTATAAGTTCTGCAGCAGCACATCCGACATCGTGCTCTTTATTTTTTTCTTAGAATAGTGCGCTTCACATCTGTAACAGACAATTCATAGAAAGCACATTATGTATTTATGGCACATAATAATTTACAGGAGTAAATTATTTTGATGTCAAATTAAGTCGAAAATCTTTTAAAAGTTTTTTCAGGGTTGACGTACAGACTTTGTTGAGGTATCGTTGAATTGAAATTTTTAAGGGCTATCCAACTATATTATTTGTAATTATTTTGAAAATTGTGTCCAAGCAACTACTTAGTGATGGGGATTGACAATATATAGTAGGTACTTGGACAATTTATATAATAAATTATAATAATATAGTTAGATAGCCCTTAAAAAATGCAATTCAATAATATCTCAACCAAGTCTGTACATCAACCCTGAAAGGTTTTTTTGTTGAAAAAAAGAAAAAAACCTATTTTTTTCGAGTTAATTTCACATCAACATTTTTACATGAAACATATAGGAAAATATAAATAAAACTTACGACCACAAAATGTAGCCAAGCTGGTAATTTCTTAATTATATTTTTATTTGCAATAATACAACACACAAACTATACATTTTTTTGTTCGCGAAGAACCGGGGCATCTGTTGGTCCCATTTCTGTATTTTTCAGAAGCAAGCACAACTAATTAATATTCAAAAATGGCAGCTAATTAGCATAATTAAAATTAATTATATAGCAATTAAATATATTTAAATACCACATAATATATATACTTTTGTGTTCGCAAAGGCAAGAAGGATCTGTTGACAATTTCTGTAATTTTCAGATGCACGCAGAACTATCTTCACAAAATATCGAGGTCTTTAAAAATTAATTTTATCTTCCCGCAATGTCTAACATTCTTAAAAGTAACACATATCAACATAAAAATGGTCAAATAACTTGATAAAACTACTAAATATGGACTAAAATGAACTGTAAGTTAATGAAATGGTTATAACGTACCTATATTACAAATAAATAACATCCGTATGGGCGATTCAAGCATAAAATGATGTGGCGTTCATAATTTATTTTCATTTTCACTGCACTGTCAAACATTCTTAATAGTTGAACATATCTATATACAAATGGTCAAAGAACTATAAAAAACTATAGAAAACGTGTAAAAACACATAGACAAGTGAAAAAAATGGTGAGAACATACCTATGAGCACTAAAATCAGTATTATTTTTGTACAATTTCATATTTCCCAAAATCATTGATATCCAAAATATGCGCCAGAAACCGCTGAATAATAATAATCATACGCTCTTTTCAAAGTAAAAAATAATTCAGTATCGAAATTTCAGCGCAACTAAGGGCCAACTCTTCACTGTGACCTTTGTTCTAGTTTTGAGGTATAACCTAACCTTCGCAGTGTGATTGCAAAAGTTGTAATTAAAATTAAAGTATGTTATTTGAAACGGAATATTAATTTCGCATTAGCATTTAGATTAGGGATGGGTGGGTAAGGGTTAGGATCAGTTATAAATTAAAAAATAAATTAGTTCTAAAAGTTATAATTAAAAATGTGGTTGATGTCGTTTGTGTCTGGAGATATGACGTCACAGCAGCCATTAATTTTATACGGCATCCATTAATTTAATTGGTGTTACATGGAAATCCATGACGTCCTTTAGTTAAAAATGTAAACATTGTGTTATTTATAGCACATCCTTAGTTTTACCGGCAGGAAAATATGATATCAAAGTAGCGCATGGGTTAATTCAATTAATATGCTTTAATTCTAAATACTAATTCAGTAATCCTAACACTAATTCGGTAAAAGTTGCTTTTATTATAGCACACTGTTTACATTTTTAACTAGGTGACATTTTTAACGTCATAGATTTCCGTGTAACACCAATGAAGTTAAAATGGATGCCGTGACGTGACATCTCCCGACACAAACGACAGTGTTAGTTATCACTATCGCTGCACAAAATAGCACTGAAGAAAATGACATTTTGTTAGGCTGTGTGCTGTCTGCCTGCTGAAAATGCACCAACGTTTGTGTGTTTGTGTTTTCTACGTCTCAGCATCTATCAATTTTATTGGTGTTACACAGAAAGTCGAATAGGTGTAAACGGTGTGCTATTATAGTTCAACGATTTGCAGCTACTGAAACAACACAATGACTGGCTTAGCGATAGATAGTAAGATAAATAGATATATAAAAAGAATTTCTACACATGCTAATATTACGGTAATTGCCAACACTTCTCGTAACCCTAATCCTAAAATTCTAACAATAATGTTAATAAAATGTACTCACCTTATTCTCCATTTCCTGGTGGATAAACTTTTTTAATGCCAGCCAAAAACTCCAGGAATATATCTTGTGACTTCCCATGCACTCTTCTACATACATACTCACACAAATACGATGCAAACTGTCCCGAACATCTCCTCCCCTGATTTATAAATTCCCTTTTAACAATACCCCATAAACCCTCATCATACTAGTATTAGTATGAGATGAGCCCCGGTTTCTGGATGCTTAAATTGAACACTATGATTTACATTAAATGCCACAAACCAGACACACATAATAGTTACATATTAAACCTTCTCTCATGCACTAATCCAGAGCAGACTTTTGTGTCACTATTGCACATTTATATTGTCTATAATTGTCTTTCCCCAGGTGGTTTGTGATCCACTCTTGCCGTTAAGCATAGGGGTGATTGGAGTTCGAGCTTGCGTTTTAAAATGCCAGATGTGTGGCCTCAGCTGTGCTATGACCGTGTCTGTTCAGGATGTCCCTTACGTTTTCTATCCTTCTTTTCCGTGGTCTTCCTCTGGCCTTGCACCCTGATCTCATTTGGTTACTTGTAAGGGCAACCTTTCATGATGCATTCTTCATTCTCATAATGTGGCCAAACCACTTGATACTTGATATGTTCTCTCTCTATGTAATCTGTACAAGATATTATAGCAAATTTATAAAGACAGTTAAATCACACCTCGCCGCGTCCGCCATTCCTGGTTTTCTCTTGTCTGCACAGTTACGTATGTCGTCTGCTATTTATGATTAATCCGCATGCGTAACCAGAACCTTAGCACACCCAAAGGTTAGGATATACCACGAAACTAGAGCAAAGGTCACAACATATCATTAAAAGCAACTTACGTCCACTAATTCTAATGTAATGGTTCTGCGCATATGCAACGGTTAGGTAATACTTTGAAACTAGACCAAAGGTAACAGTGAAGAATTGAACCTTACCTGCGCCGAATTGCCAAGATCTGCAAAATTGCGCGCCATATTTCTTACACCTTAAATGTACTTCCGCTGCAGTGTTGCCAGCCAGTGTTACAGTGTAAACATTCAACATTTGAAAAAGACGCAGTGATGAAAACAGAAAAGTTTGAGACGCGCCCCCCCCCCCTCCACTAAAAATATCTACGAATTTGATTTACTAGCCATCTGTGGCCGGCGATGGTGACAACAGCTTCAAACTTCCGCTGTTGCATCTCTCTGGTGTGTGCCGAGATAACTGAAAATTTCAATCATGGCATTGATTTTCATACTGTGCCGATACTACAGTGTAGCATATCTATGGACAGAATTTTACTCGATGCCGCACAAATCCTTTCCAAAACTTGGCCCCTAATGCCTTGGCAAGCATAAAAAACATTTTGGACACGTATGATCAGAATTGGATATCTGTATGTTTGTGGTTATGTCTTCGGGCAGCACGTTATCTCCGTTCCTCTGATTTGATGCTTCGCAGTAATGCTAATATCTTTGCTGATGTTGCGGAGTCATACTGGACGATTCTGAGCGACAGACTGCCAGGATGTGGCGTTAATGTTGAAGCTCTTACGGGACACTTTCATGGAGTCATTTTGCGGTGCTTCTTCTGTCCACCTGTTAGTCGTTTATCCTTGAGAAGCCCACCATACATCAATTGTTTCGGGGTATGTTTGTCAGGTATGCGCACAACATGCGGGTATGATATAGTTCACATAATCGTTGTAAGAAGTTGGGTAAATTCCAGCTCTTATGTTTGTGTGATGTGTGTGTGTGTAAATATATATATTATATGAACCATTTTTTTCAAGAACAATACATTAAAGAAAACACGCAACAGTGCTACTTGTAAAAACATATTCTTGATATAGCCTGTGTCACCAATGAAATTGACCATTTTGGTACAGTTCGTTGCTGATGTCGGCGTTGGAACACATATGTAGTGCAGATTCACTCCGTGTCATTTCCTATGGCAACTTTTACTATCGAAGATGTATTTACATGTAAATATCACAACGTCCTTTACGTTATCATTCTTAAACACTGCGGCATGAAATATATAGGTGAAACTGGCAAACAACTAAATGATCAATATCTGCCAACTTCTTCATGCCATTAACCACAGATCGCCTGCTCTTGTTTCCATACATTTCAATGGAGCTGATCATAATAGTGCCAGTGAAATTCATGGTCAGTACAATAACATTTTACACCACTGACGATAGAGCTAGGTCATCCTCATTATCAGGTGCCTTGCCGGCTGGCGTAGGCGATCATGGCTATCCACAGCTATCTCCAGCAGTATGTATCAAGATCGTTGTTGTTTCCCTACCGTGCCAGGTTGTCAAATTGTCCTGTTTCTTTGAAATAACCATTACTTCTGTTTTCTTTATATTTAGATATTTTAGATATTATATTTACATTTTAGATATATTTTGAGCTGGATACGCCCAAGTAATCGATATATATATATATATATATATATATATATATATATATATATATATATATATTGCAGTTTGGAAGCCCTAATTCAGCTGGTCTTAATACAGATCGATAATACGTACTTACTGCACTAAACTGAAATCCAACAGGTAAATCCAGGAATAAGGTAATCATGTTGTGCTAATCACTAAAGACACAAATAATAACACACATAAATCGACGTTTCGACCAAAAGACATTTATCAAGACAAAATTAAAACAAAATTAAAACATATAATAGAAGAAGTACAGTAAGGATATGAGCGTTCACATTAGCATGTGTAATACAGTTTGACCGAAAGAGATGAAATGACACCAGACAAGGAATATACAAAAATGACTACATACATGTGACACGAAACAAACATAAACTATGGAACAACTAGAATCATACAATCATACAAATCATGAGGTAGGCGCTCATTGATGCCGTCAGGTTTAAGAATGCCATATCGATAAATGTAGCGGTACTAACAAGCAAGATGGGTCTGGTCGTCAGAGAAGCACGACTTAATGGCTGTTACCTGAATGTTCTTTGCCGCTCCGATGGCACGTGCCACTGAAGTGGACGTCTACATGATAACCCAAATGTATTTTTTATGCTATACAGATGTTCACAGAATCGTAATGCGAGCCTCATTCCAGTTTCACCTAAATATGCCATTGTGCAACGCTTGCATATGATGGCACATATTACGTTGCAGGACACACATGTGACGCTCTCCTCAATGGTGAAGGTGGCTTTAGGGAATGTTACAAACCGAGTCTGGGTGACATAGGCACAGGTGTAGCTTTTGCATCGTTTGCAGCTGATCGTGCCGAAATGATTTGGAACGTCAGGCTGGAGATGACTGCAGAGATTACTTGTGAATACTTTAATATTTACAAGTATATTCCTAGATTCTTGTTACGTATGTAAGCAACAAGAGGCGGAAGTGGGGGTTGGAGTCAAAGAACACTTCCCGCATCTCAGGATCATACTGGAGAAGTGGAAGGTGACGAAGCAGGACATGACAAACGGTAGCGGTATGGGGATGGAAAGTAAGAACAAGTTTGACCCCCGTCAGAAGAGAAAGACTTCAGAGGGTTCAAGAGGGTGTCCTGAGAGACTGCACATTTGAAGAATGGCAGACCTGAGGACTCTCTCGGGGTATACGCGACACTGTGGAAGAAATCTGTCATCTCGTAGGCTTTGTCGAGGAAGTCGCCCTCGCAACTACACAAGCGCCGGAGACGAGGGATAATGTAAGGGAATCCCGACAAGTAGAGGGATAAGAAGAGGTGTACAGAAGAAAGATATTGGCATCAGTCCGTGTGTAGTGTACCGATGTGCTGAAACAGAAGGCTAGATAGCGATGGATATATCCAAGAAGTTCACATGGGAGATTGAGATCTCGGTGATGGGATTGGCATCACTGACATGTCTGAGGCTGACCTGGTACGACTAATAAAAAAAAAAAAATAACCCATATCATTTATTAATGGCGTAGGGGCGTGAGATGTTAGCGATCTCACATTTCAGAAGCTCTGCAAATGAGGGTGGTAGCCATCTCTTACTTCCCGGATTAATCCGGTACTCATTTACGGCTGGGTTGACCCGGGAGCCGTTGTGATCTGAAAAACATTTCCGCTTCAACTGGGAAATGAACCCAGGACCACTCATATGCGCTAACAGTGCGCTAACGCCAGTGCGCTAAAAACTGTGCTAACACGGCTCCCTACACGCTTAATACAGTTCATTGACAATTTTCTCCCAGCCATCAAGTTTACATCGGAGATCTCAACCTCCCATGTGAATTTCTTGAATATATCCATCACTATCCAATTATTCTGTCTCAGCACATTGATACACTACAAACCGACTGATGTCCATGGCTTTCCTCTGTACACCTTTTCTCATTTCTCTGCCTGTCGGGATTCCCTTCCATTCTCCTAACTTCTTCGTCTCTGGCGCTTGTGTAGTTGCGAGGACGACTTCGTCAAGAAAGCCTACGAGACGACAGATTTCTTCCACAGTGTCACATATATCCCGAGAGATTCCTTAAGTCTTCGAGTGTGCAGTCTCTCCCGTCAAGACACCCTCTTGAACACTCGGAAGCCTTCATCTTCTGATAGGGTCAAGCTTGTTCTGACTTTTCACCCCCCATAGCGCTGCCGGTCGGCATGTCCTGCTTCGTCACCTTCCACTTCTCTAGTCAGATCCTGAGATGCGGGAAGTGTTCTGTGACCCCTCCCCCTTGTTGCTTACAGACGTGACAAGAACATTACTCAGGGATCTATTAGGTCCGAAGTCACCTCCAGTCTGACGTTTCTAATAATTTCGGCACTATCAATTGCACACGCAGAAATTGGTACACCTGTGTCTATGTCACTCAGACCCGGTCTGTCACATTTTCTAAAGCCATCTTCACCATTGAAGAGAGCTTCACATGTGTGTGTAACGTCATCTGTGCCATCATATGCAAGCGTTGTGCCATGGCATTTATAGGTGAAACTAGAATGAGCCTAGCAGACCAATTCTGTGAACATCTGTATAGCATACAGAAAACCAGTTGGTTTATCCTGTAGACGTCCACTTCAATGGCACGGGCTATCGGAGCGCCAACGAACATTCAGGTAACAGCCATTAAGTCGTGCTTCTCTGACGACCGGACCCGTCTTGCGCTTGAATATCGCTACATTTATCAATATGACACTCTTAAACCTGACGGCATCAATGAGCGCATATCTCATGTATGATTCTAGTTGTTCCATAGTTTATGTTTGTTTCGTGTCACATGTATGCAGTCATTTTTGTATATTCCTTGTCTGGTGTCGTTTCACCTCTTCCAGTCAAACTATATTACACATGCCAATGTGAAAGTTCATATCCTTACTGTCCGTTTTCTATTATATGTTTTAATTTGTTTTAATTTTTGTTTTGATAAAGGCCTTTTGGTAGAAACGTCAATTTGTGTTTGTTATTATGTGTGTCTTTAGTGATTAGCAAAACTTCAGTACCACATTCCTGGATTTACCGTAATACAGATCATTTTGGTTATATTTGGATGACGGTGAGTTTGTGTGTTATCGTTCATGTTGTTTTCAAGCACAGCTATTTCATTTCGTTATCATACCCCATAGATTTTTAATACGAGTCTCAACGACAATATTTGCACGTGTTTACTGAGTTACGTCATTGTAATCTTAGATATCTGCTGATAAATGCCAACTCTGAGGTTGATCTACAATGTATTATAGACAGATTCTCCAAAGCCTGTACCAACTTTGGGCTTACTATTAACACAGAGAAAACAGAAGTCATGTTACAACCAGCACTTGGCAAAAGCTACCTCGAGCCCTGCATAAAGGGCCAGCAACGCGGTGTGGACCGCATCGGGCATGGTGAGACACGTAGAAAACCATGGTCATCCACTGCATCGTACTTCACTTCCAGTCGTCTCGATTCGTCTTGCCACTGGTTTCAAATGAGGTCCGACAAGAGAGTGAGGGCGACGCTTTGCACAACTCTTCTTCACTTTAATCAAAATCCCCAGTCCAAGTCATTTTCACATTCACGAAAATTCACTCGAAGGGAAAAGCTTTTCCCACTAACTCTTCGGCTTCGAGCAAAAACCAAAGTTAAATCATACACAATCAGGGATCTTCTATTTGCTGATGACTGTGTCCTAAATGCCAACTCTGAGGTTGATCTACAATGTATTATAGACAGATTCTCCAAAGCCTGTACCAACTTAGGGCTTACCATTAACACAGAGAAAACAGAAGTCATGTTACAACCAGCACTTGGTAAAAGCTATCTCGAGCCCTGCATAAAGGTAAATGGTGTAGCACTGAAAGTTGTGAATAGATTCACATATCTAGGCAGTACGTTATCACAAAATGCCAACGTTGATGATGAAGTGTATACAAGGATCGCCAAAGCAAGCAGTACTTTCGGCAGATTGTACGCAAATGTTTGGCGTAGAAATGACATTAACCTACAGACTAAGCTGAAAGTTTACAGAGCAGTGGTACTTCCAGTGCTGCTTTACGCTAGTGAAACATGGACTGTGTATAGACGTCATGTGAAAAAACTCTATCATTTTCATACAAATTGTCTCAGAAAAGTTATGAACATCAGATGGCAAGACAAGATTCCAGATACCACTGTCCTTGATAGAGCTGGTATCCCAAGCATTGACACGTTCCTGATGCAGAGACAGATTCGTTGGGCAGGTCATTTGGTGCGTATGCCAGACCATCGTCTGCCAAAGATACTTCTCTATGGTGAGCTAGAGAAGGGTATACGATCTCAAGGTGGCCAAAGGAAGCGCTACAAGGACTCGTTAAAGGTCTCACTGAAAGCCTTTGAAATAGACCACGATACATGGGAAGAACTTGCACAAAATAGATCTACATGGCGTTCTAAAATAAAAAAGAGCGCATCATCTTGTGAAAAGAAGAGAAATGCAGCAGCTCAACAGCGGAGAGCAGCTAGAAAGTCACGGATAGACCAAGATCCGTCTACAGTCGTTATTCCATGTCCAAACTGTCCAAGGACATTTACAGCTAGAATAGGGCTCATTAGCCATCTACGAACTCATTAATCAAGGACATAACTAAAATTGAATTTTCAAAAGTGGATGCAACAAATGGTCATCATCACTTGTGATGGACGAACAACACAGATATCTGCTGTTAAATGCCTTTATTGTCGAAAGCATTTATGGTACTGCCTTTATTTTTACTGTTTGCTTTTTTGTCTTGCATTTTCTCTAAAAAGGCTTTAAGTTTGAAAGGTTTACACTGTCTTGTATACTGTTATCTGTATTTTTTTCACGCCTGTACCAAATAATTTGATGGTCATTGTAAAGCTGGACGACCTTGTGTTTTATATGTCTAAGTTCTGACGGTCGCACTATTGGCCTTGTGCCAGTTATGGCGTAGGGGTTAGTACACATTATAATACCACACATAATCAGGGGCCAATGAATCATACCAATCATTATGCTACTGTAGACACTCAGTGGTGGGAGAGGGCTATAGAAATTAACCTGAACTTGTGCTTCATAGAATATAGTAAAGTATTTGACAAGTTGAAGCATTTAGAAATTATAAAAATGCTAGAAAAACGCAGTTAGTGGAAAAGCTATAAAGATAGTCAGAAATATGTATTGGAAAGAAACAGCTGTGATGAGATTTGACAGTAATGTAGGATAATTCGAAAAGAGATAGTCGTCACACAAGGATGTGTAATATCACCAGATATTTCTCCCTGCATACAGAGAATATTATGCGGATATTCTTCTTCTGCGTTCGTTCTCAAACTCCTGCAGATTGTAGGATAGCAGGATGTAGTCCGGAGAACGGAATGCGTTGTGTCATGTTTTACAGCATTGCTACGATATCTGCGCTTTTCGGCCTGACACATCCGACTTCAGCATGGCTTTGGGTCACTGACCCTATATGGGATGTGACAGCCAACTCCATCCCATAACCTCCTTAGTCGCCTTTTACGTCATGCGTGAAAGGAAAACAGTGCTGCTATTCTTTGCTCCCCTTTCTGGCAACACACGGGCGATGCGGATATCAACATAGAATCAGCATGCCAGGAATGTAGTTGAAGGTTACAATCTGAATAATCTAAGATATTCTGACGATGGTTGTACATGAAAGTGGAAACAAAGGCCTCAGTCTAAACAAGAAGAAAACATAAGTTGTTTTTTCAAAGAAGTACACATCGCCCTAATGCAGTATTACAATCAATGGTGTAAAATTAAAATCACGCGTATAAAGTCAAGTATCTTGTCATCATTTTGAAATCAGATGGCAGGTGCTCCAATGAGACCAAGAACTTCGAATTGAACCTGCCGGCCACTGATAATTTATTGAAACGGAGATCGGGACACATATGGACTTCGATGTGCACTGATGATAACATGTAGTCACAACTCATTTACAACCATCAACAAGGGAATGACTATGGGTCTCAGCGATTTACAGGAATTACACACAATATTATAGCAGCATCACTCCTCTCCAACTGTAGAACACTGGTTTCTACCCTATGCATATTATTCGGCGCTAAAGAAACCTCGAGAGATATAAATATAAATAGATAGATAGATAGATAGATATATAGGTAGACAGATAGATATATAGATAGATAAATAGATATATAGATAGATAAATAGACAGATATATATATAAGATAGATAAGATAGATAATTTAGATAGATATAGATGGATGGATGGATGGATGGATGGATGGATGGATGGATGAATGGATGGATGGATGGATGGATGGATGGATGGATGGATGGATGGATGGATGGATAGATAGATAGATAGATAGATAGATAGATAGATAGATAGATAGATAGATAGACATATTAGATAAGATAGTTAATTCATTTATATTGCGCGTTTAATTGTGAACACTTTATTAATAAATGCACAAATTATGGAAAATCCCACTCATGTTTTGACCGGAAGCACCGAGTGCGTGTTTCTGGAGCTTCCAGGATGCTGGACGCCATCCTTTATTTCCCGTCAACATGGATAAAATAATAAATGCTGATAGATTTCCAAGCAGTATATATGTCAAAATAAAGCACATTTTGGCGTCAATATGGTAAATATTATGCTTTCCAACTTCCCTACAGTGTCAAAAGTGCTGCTATATATACGGATAAAATGGTCCCACATCGGCAATTCATAAATTATTATGTAACTTTTTTCATTATACCCATCATTTGTTCCAGCTATAATTTTCATGAAATTGTTCATGATACAATGTGAACGAGCAGTTACATTTTACTTATGTAATTAATATAGACATGTACTTAAACAGTTCTTAGACATGTTCTTAGACACTTACATTTACTTAGTTATTTATACATTTATATAGACACTTCCTTGCACAGTTATTTAGCCAGTTATTTAGATCGTAATTTAGGCAATTATGTATACAGTATACATTGTACTGAGGCAGTTATTTTGGCAGTTACTTAAACGATCACTTGGACATTTTAGATAGTTACTGAGGCAGTTGTATTAAAAAAGTTACTTAGACATATACTTAGTATTTAGATTGATATTTAAATATCTATTTAGACACTTATTTAGACATTTACTACGTTATTTAGAGATGTACTTGGACAGCTATTTAGACAATTTTTAGGTAGTTTTTTAGATAGACAATTTATTTAGACAGTTTTAGACAGTTACTTAGTTATTTACACAGTTGTATGGACGGTTAGCTAGTCAGAATAAAAATAATAAGATCTCTGGATTAATTCTGAAGTTAGAATTGCAATAATCTCAATTTTGAAGTTAGCTTTGACACAGACCCACCTATTGGTTACCACATTAAGGTAACTATGTTAATAATAAATAACAAGTTAGATATTAATATTTGTTTGCTAAAACCCTTTGTTGCCTTTCAGCGCTAGGGGCAGAAGAGTTTTCTGAAGATGAACTCGTGTGTGTTGAGTATATTGTGGATTTTGTCCCCATCTTTTATTTCGGTGGTCCATCGTTTTCGGTAGTTGGTCTCTAAGTCTGCCTTCATTGTATCTGTGTAGCATAGCTGTGCAGTGGTGTGCTATCTGATGGTAGTCTGCTGATGTATGCAAATCATTTGATCTGTTCTCTCTTAAATATATTCATTCCAAGATTGGGGTGGTGCCGGTTTATTCTATAATGTCCTTATTCCTCAAACTGATTCTTACGCGATATTCCTAGGAATCTGCGAAAGCATGCTATTTCAAGTGTCACAAGTTTACGTTTGTCTTGTGCTGTAGTTGTCCATGTTTGGAATTTGGTAACACAGCGTTGGCATGATAATTGTTTTGAAAAGTTTTGTGTGTGTGTGTGTGTGTTTAAATCTACATTCTTCAAAAAAACTTGCATTTTACTACGAGACATAGCGTTCTCACTGACGGTTTGTTAACATTCCTGTCTCAGTGTTGTATCAGGAAACTCACATGGCTGAACCGCGATCTCGAACACATGCAGAAAGAAACCACATATTCCATGCGAATAGTCCACGAATAGTTCAACCGTTAAATAATAAGATAGGCCCATATATATATATATATATATATAGTTATATATATATAGTATATATATATATTATATTATATATATATATATATATATATTTAGATATATATCTATATATATATATATATATTATATAAGATATATATATATATATATATCAACCTTAAATAATAATATAAATATCGAACAACTGTAGTTAGAATGAAGTAACAGATTCAAGATCAGCTTATCAACAGAAACCATCTAACACACGTACATTAGATATAGAACTGGTACAAATCAGCCTCTTTCACTCTAATCTCCCTCTCAATGCAGAAGATAAGATGATTATTTAGAAAATTTTGAAGAAAATCTAGAAACATAAAAATTAACATTATAATAACCCAGTAATATTAAAGGTACGATAATTGATATCTTTAAAAATAGATAGACCAGAATTTTACTTTTCAAAATTCTAAACGCCAAACTATTGTAGTGGCTCTCATTTTTTGTCTGGCCACTTTTGGAACAATTTTTTCTTTCACTGTCACATGGTTCATAATATAAACAAAACGTTGAATTATTTAAAGATTACCGTGACTTTTTACGGTTTGATCGATATACTATCTTGTTATTTTATATCTAACTACTCAGACATTATACAAAACATTGCAAGATTCCAGAGTGTTGGTTACTAAACACAATAGCAAAAATAATACTACACCTGTTTGGTCATATAAAGAGACACAACTGTTTAGAAAGACAAATACATGGATGGCAGAGCACATGGGCAGGAGGAGGAAAGGCAGACCAAGAAGACGACATTAAATGATAGCATGAATACGTGCCATTGGAAATGTCAAGCTGAATCGCCCAAGACAGAAGGGCTCATGGAAGTCCATTAGGAAGACCACCAGTCTGGAGAGAATACGTCACATTACACACTTAAAAGGAATCAATCTGGAATGCAGATTCAATCTAAAAAATACTTGAGACTAACGGGAATTGAATCCAGTCCATTCTAACGGCACCAAATCGCCTTGCATCTTGAGTAAACGAATTTTTCCGATACTGGACTAACCACATCACCAAAAAATGGATGCAATTTTAACACAGACATTCAAACTGTGTAACCAAGTCACAGAGGAACGGACTAATCGAGATAATGACTATTGCAACAACAACGAAAGACAGAAATATCACTATCTCCATCCGATAATAAACACCTTTAACAGGTAAAACCCGCCGAAGACGGATGAGTCGGACAATTGGTGCGAATAAAACTGCGACACAACGCATTTTCCATTCTCTGGACTACATCCTGTTGGAAATCTAGTAGGACAGAGCTCCAGCGGGAGTTTGAGAATTGAACTAGGAAGCATTATATCGAGTGAAGGGAAAAGCAGTAAAGAGATACAAAATAGATGCAACAAAACATATCAGATCCTAGGACAGATGACATGTATTTTTAAGAACAAAAATGTAAACATAGGCATTAAAGTTGCATTATAGAAGACTATTATTATCCCATCACTGTGCTACCAGTGCCAAACCAGTACAATGACAGCACAAGACAAAAGGAAAATAGAAAAAGTGACAGCAGAAATAACATGTCTACAAAGAATACTCGGAGTATTATTAAGAGATAGAATTAGAAACGATAACATCAGACAGATAACCAAAACAATACCAGTATTGGAACACATGAAAAGACAACAGATCAAGTGGTTTTCATACACATCAAGACTGCCAACAGATATCATGCCACAAATGACCATGACACATAGACATAACTCTGATAAATGTTTCAGTCATTCTTGTGATTGTATCTTGTCACCATTAGGTTTTGTTTAGGGTTAGGTGATTAAGGGTTATGCACTGTGAATGTTTAACTACCATATGTGTTTGTGTGTGGTGTGTGTGGTGTGTGTGGTGTGTGTGTGTGTTTGAGCATGTGTGTATACAGGTGTGTGTTTCTGTGTGAGTTTGTGTACGCGTGCACAGAACGATTTATTAATTCTTCTGCTACAATCCGCAGTTTAAAAAAAAATCAATGTTGCATGAGTTCAACAAGATTCATACAAGCAAAACCATCAGTGCAGCGTTAAATTCCACTTTAACAGTGGTATCGCTAATGTAATCGTTGAAAACGGCTGAAGCAGTAGGAAAGTCAATAATACACAAGTACAAAAGTCGTGATTCGGGCTCACATCTGTCGAGTATATCAGAACTTGCAAGTTTATACCTGACTCCGGCTTCAACTGCCACAATAAGCTCAGTACATTCACAAGTATCGACAACTGGCTCCTGTGATAGACCGTTCAGGAGACATAATGTTAGTACTGATGGCAACTCCATCACTAAAGACAAAAGTCATCTCATCAACACTCTAAGCGCAACTGAAAGCAACACATTAAGAGCTACCATCCGAGATATTAATGGCGATAACATCACTGGAAATGCGGTTTCATTATGTTGCAAACCTGGAACAAACAATAAGAACTCAAAAATTGCCACCGCACTTAGCAAACGTA
Source organism: Meghimatium bilineatum (assembly GCA_034231615.1). Classification (NCBI taxonomy): domain Eukaryota; kingdom Metazoa; phylum Mollusca; class Gastropoda; order Stylommatophora; family Philomycidae; genus Meghimatium; species Meghimatium bilineatum. Next base: position 43,050,075 of record CM067306.1, on the reverse strand, counting down.
CCACAAATAAGACTACCCAATCCTTTGTCAACAGCGATCAGCCTCATTATAGAATCAACACTCAAGGTATAGCACGGGATATTGCAGAGAACCTATCACAGCAGCATCGACATCATCACTCCTTATTATGCACATCACCAAGTCCTCACCCATTGCATCAACATCCGTTAATCCATGAAACACATCCTTCAGATGCACCTCCATTGAATAATGGTTCAGGTGTCATTTACAAAACACGTGAAAACAACAGTAAGTATCAAACTTAGTGATATTTAGTTGCCATGGCAACCTATGTTCCTTTGTTTAGAATGATTATATTTATGTTGATAGAGCTAGTTAGTTAGTTTGTCGTCGGATCATCATTACTGCAAACTGGACACGTCCATAGTTGCTCCGATCTCTCCTTGAGTGTATTCGCCATTACATTTCTGCTTACAGTACCGGTCCTATGCTGGTTGATCATCATTCTTCTGCGCCCTCCAAAATAAATGTTCACTTCTAGCAACACCGCATTTCAATCCCTGATTTTTAATCCTAACCATTGGAAAGGAATCATCATCCACATTAGTCTCACTCTCGCGTGCTATATCTCTTAAGGAGCTCAAAACGTCAGCGCGATCCATTGCCCCATCGTCCTGTGTCACAATTGCACAATTGATGTCAGTTGATCTGCTCCTTTATTGCCTCGAACACCCACTTGTCCTGGCACGAAAATAAAGATAACCACTTTCAGCCTCGCCTTTCTCACGGCCTCAATCCACTGTTCGCGAACGAGACCCACTTGTACCTTCTTAATCATACTCATAGAGTCACTCGAGATGCATACATGTGTTATCTTCTGTGTGCATACCCACTCAAATGCCCTGGTCACCGCCATAGTCTCCATGGTCATACTACTCGTAGTGACGCAAAGGCACCACTTTCCTCCCTGATAGTTTTAGCTGTGCACTGAGCTGTGAAGGCCCAAGCACTGCGAACATGTCTAATCACAGATCCATCAGTGTATATAATCACATCCCACTCTTTGGTATTCTCACTGACCAAAGCCTGCACTTCTTTCTCCACAGCTGTGGACACCATTCTCTGTATTCCCTGCTAAGTGATATTACTACTCTCAAAGAAGTTTCGAAATCTGTGGGTAGACTTACCTATTCCGCACCTGCTGCCACATCCTGCAATCTGCACACGCTTTGTATGACATCCTCAGCACGTCCCATCCACGACCTCCCTTTCTTGAATCTGCTGCTTTTAACTTTCTGTTTTTCGGAATGCAACGGGTGTTCCTTATCTGCTTATATTTGAAGGTACGCCCGTGCACGGCAATACTGTAATCTATGCTCAGCTGTTGGACAGTCAATTAGGTATCGCATAGCTCTTGTCGATGTGTCTAGAGCTTGTCGATGTTGATAGAGCTGCGTATGTGTATTATAGAGTATTATAGAGCTGCGTGTGTGTATTACATAGTATTATAGAGTATTATAGAGCTGCGTGTGCGTATTACAGAGTATTATAGAGCTGCGTGTGTGTATTACAGAGTATTATAGAGCTGCGTGTGCGTATTACAGAGTATTATAGGGCTGCGTGTGTGTATTACATAGTGTTATAGAGTATTATAGAGCTGCGTGTGTGTATTACAAAGCCCAGCGAGATATAGGATAATATGTTTTAATAATGTTTTAATAATGTTTTAATAAACATATTTTCTATCCCGTGCGGCTCTATGGTGGCGTGGTAAAGAGCTCGCATGTGAAGGCCAACGAATCAGTTTAAATCCTGCAGCAGATAATTGTGCATCCGGATCATTCCGAAAGCACTGGAAAACAACTGAACGTAAATACTACCTAGAAAATAATTCTCTCTCACGTGACATATTCTTTCCAGAATGTGGTTTTCCTCGTGGATTATCTGAACACTCCGCGATTCTGAGCGAGTTGACCTGCCGTAGCTAGAGAAAATAACTACAACTAAGAAATGTCCGGTTGAGTTGTCGTAGCTAGAGAAAATAACTACAGCTAATAAATGTCAGGCAAATGGCTAAAATCTAAATAGGAATTTCTACCAATCTATTCTCTCTATTCTAATATTTACTCATGGCACATCTGAAGCAATCGTGTTATGTGTTATTTATATTCACTAGTTGACCTAATTAGTTGTTGTAGTATTGTTAGAAGTCTTGACTAAAAATTGCATCTTTTGTGTGTGTGTGTGTGGGGGGGGGGGGGTGATGGAGGGGATGTGACCACTTGTCGATGACGGAAAACTTGTTGATTCAAGTTGCGAGACGAGTTGGTACCAAGATGGCCTGAGATGGCCTGGTCTAATCCCGTTAGCTGCATTAGGATTTTTCTTTTATTCCGACATTAAAACGAAAGATTTTTGTAATTGCTAAATCTCACAGACGTAGGAGACAACAACATAGTCAACAATAAAATGGAAGAGATAAAACGAAACATATTGTTAGCAGAAATAGAAAATAACATCAAACACAGCACTCAGGACTGAATTCATGAAAGTCGAATTCATCAAGGCAATAGCAGATATATGAATAAAATGGTTACATAGGCAGATTACTATAATATGGAATACACAAGAAATACCAGAAGACTGGGAAAACGCTGCAATAATTCCGATTTGGAAGGGGAAAAAACATTAAAAGAGATTGTATAAAGTACTGAGGTATTTCACTCCTAAGCCACACAGAAAACATTTTCAACAGAATTCTTGAAAGAATATTATGAGCATTCATTGAACCACAGCTTAACAATACTCAATGGGATTCCATAAGAACAAGAACAGTACAGATGCCATTTTGACACTAAGACAATTGGGATAAAAAGTAATTGAAAACAACCAAGAATTGTATATCCCATTTGTCGACCAACAAAAAGCCTTCTTCAGAGTAGACAGACAACAATTATGGAAAATACTATCGAAATTTGGGGTTCCACAACACCTAATCAACATGTGTAGAAATAGTTACACAGTTAGTCAATGTGTAGTTAGAACGAGTGTATAGATTTCAGACAAATTTCACATACACTCTGGCACACGAGAAAAATGTGTTATATCTCTCTTGATATTTATTACATATATAGCTTGTGTATGTAATATTGCCAACACCAATGAAGAAGACAATCTAAACAAACACATGAGCGAATTTCTTTTTACAGTCGATCAAGCAATAATATCAACATCAGAAGAATGACTACAACAACATATAAAAAGACTGCACACAATATACATCGACATGAAGATAAACACACATAAAACCTTTAAAAAAGTTAACGTCAATCGTAAAAACTGAAAGAAACAACTATTTTCATCAATGAGCAACAACATAAACATGTGAAAGAATTCACTTATCTTGGAAGCATCATATCATCAAATGGGAAAAACATCATCGAAATCCAACATAAATGCGACATAGTATACCAGATCTTAGGGAGGATGTCCCCTTTTTTCAAAAACAAACATGAGAACATAAACACTAAAATTGCACTATAGAAAACGATCAGCATACCATCACTATGCTACCAATGACAAACGTGAACACTAACAACAAAAAAGAAAACATGTCACAACAGAAATGACTTGTAACGTAGAATTCTCGAAGTAACAATACGAGATGGAATCCGAAATGAAACTACCAGAAGACCAACAAACACAATGCCACTCCTAGATTACATCAGAAGACAACAGATTAAGTGGTTTTTACATGATTCTAGACTACCATCAGACAGGTGCTCCTCAAAAGGCATTACTACACAGACACAAAGGATACAAAGCCAGGGGAAGATCATACAAAAGATGGACTACAGAAATAAAAGAGTCAACGAAAACAAATATACACCAAGAACGAAAAAAAGCCATCTCTTATGCCCCTGACTCTAAAAGGCAAAATGGTGCATACAATCTTTTCTTTGTAAAAAGAAAACAGAAAGAAAGATTACAACAAAAAGTGTGGTCTACAAAACTTAAATCACCTTCCTCTACAGCAGTGAAATATTATCAACTTATATGCACACGGAGAGACGGTTAATCAGCGTTCACATGCGATATCTGCGCATAATTCGGTGGCAGGACAAAGTCACAAACACATATATTAAAAATAGCTGGCGATGACAAATTATTGTTCATGCTAGGTCTGCGTTGGAGGAGATGGCTAGAATATACTAGGCGAATGGAAGATGCTAGAATACCGAAGAAACTTATTTATGGGTAATTATAGCTGTCGAAAATATCACGTGGCCTACCTTTACTTCGGTACACATATGTATGAATGACACCGTCATTGATATGGAATCATAGGTATATGATGCTATAGATCGCATTGCATGTAGGGGGAAATCAAGAATATAATAAATAGTTAGTTAGTCGTTGGATCATCGTCATTGCACTCCGGAGGTGCTCCATAGGTGCTCATATCCCTCCTTAAGTGTAGCTGCCATTACACGTTGACTGACGGTCCCAGTACGCAGTTGATTGACCAGCATTCTTTCTTGCCACGAAACCGCTCTGTTCTAGCGACACCACATTTCAAACCAAATTCCTTTATTTTAGTTATGGAACAAGAGTCATCGTCGCTTATACAGTCATTTGCTCGTGCGTTTTCCCGTAGGGCGTTCAAAATGTCTGCTCGATCCATCCTCCACCAACAGCCGTAATAGCAGCGTGTGCGGCCAGCCTATCTGCTCTCTCATTACCCCGGACTCCCGCATGTCCCGGCACAAAATATAATAAATACATAGGGGAACGTGATGGTAGACCGTACAAGGGCTGCACATTTGAGAAGGCACACGGCAAATTTTATCCAGCAGACCATTCGAGAGCTGCACCTATGAGAAGATACACAACAAATAGCAGACGGTTCAAATGTTGCATCTTTGAGAAGACACACAGCAGAATACGATGGCACAAGTGGTTCTGGGATACTTTGTACATACAGTCAAAGAATATTTGAGGCTAAAATTGCGGTTGCTAGCCTGGCGAAAAGAACCTGGATACACAAGAAACATGCATTGTATGTTATATTATTAACTTAATATACATTAATAAATTAATATCGTCCGGAGAAACGGAAAGGTACCAAGATTCGCTAATGGAGTCCAAACAAACATGATTTCAGGTAGATCAAGGTTGACCAAACTTGTAAATATTTTGAAGTTCCTGTGTTACGCAAACTTACGGGGTGCAAAGGGAACGCATTGCTCTAGGCGGACCCATGGTTAGCAGATAACCAAGATCCCAAATGTACCTCCACGCAGTGCACCCTGGAAACAGAAATACAGCAGCTCGAGCTGATTCTGGCCAAATCATTTGGGGATCGTGTCCGAGAATGTGGAGGTAGCAGATGGAAAGAGATTTGACTGCACAAGAGACAGACAATATCTCCGACACCACCAGCATCACCACATACAGCGAACCTGTCGACATACAGTGAAGCTAGTCAATCAAGTCCGAACATTGGAGGGGCGGCCAATGTAAAATGCACGTAAAGGTAGATGCATGGCGAGAGACAAATAGATTTCATACCGAGTACAATGAAACAATGAAAGGGCAGAACAACGCTAGAGGGCAGCGCGAACTACAAATAGAAAGTGAAAAGTTCCTAGGAAAGGGGAACTACTAGCTCCGTCAGCTCGAGACGAGCTTCTAGAACCTGTGTTCCTTACAGGCAGAGACACAGACCTATTCATTGGCGTTTGGTAAAGCAAGAAGACCTAATCCAACTCTAATGTCGAGCCTTCCTAAACCGGAAATATGCTCGCGAAGAGAAAGGGTTCTGTACCCGATGGGCTTAGGCAAGAAAGGGACAACGATGGTAGTCCTGGCCCAACTCTACTGTCAATGTTTCCTATACCGGAAGTACACTTGCAGAGAGAAAGGGTTCCGTACCCGATGGGCTCAGGCACAAAAGGGACAACGATTTAGCCCCGGCCCAACTCTATTGTCAGGTTTTCCTACACCGGAAATACACTTGAAGAGAGAAAGGGTTCAGTACCTGATGGGCTCAGGCGCTATTGGGACAAGGAAGCTCAGCTCGAGAACGCCTTGCTCTCAAACGCGTGATGTGAGACTCGAACTTGGACAAGGGGTACACGATGTCGGTGAATGACACCTCGGCTAAGAGGGCGAAAGAGCCAGGGTCCAACTCCTCTGTTGAGTTCTTCCCCTTAAGGAACCAGGCTCACGGATGAGAAACGGTTCAGTACCCAATGGGGCACGTCCAATTACACGAGGCAAGTTTATAGACAGTGGAACACCTCTTACGAGTCAGACGAGAGCAAAAATCGCATGGGCGAAGAGTCGCCACTACGCGTGCCTGGAGACAGATATAGAGGCTCTCACAGGCTAAGGGTAGCCCACCCGAATTGTCAAGGCATGCCGAAATCGGATGTGCTAGGCCTACAAGGCGCATAACGGTGTCACAACGTAATCACGCTCCCGGCGGAAATCGCATGGATATCCGTGATGGTTACAATGGAGCGAACGCAAAACAAACAAACAACGCTAACTTACTACGACTACTACTACTAATAAATATATTAGTAAACAATTATAATAAAATAGTAAGGACGAAAACGACTGACGTTTAGATCTATGATCTTTGTCGGAGACAATATATAATAATAACAAAGCACAGAATAAATTTTTTTTACAATCATGTTAAAGCTTGTATCCCATGAAATGGTCAATTTAAACATAAAATAATATAATATAATATATCGTGACATATTCTTTGCACAATGTAGTCTTCGTCGTGGACACTCTGAATGCCTCTCTGTCCCTGCCCGGGTAAGCAGGGATTCATTGATGTCCACAATCTTCTTGGTCTTCCTCTTCTTCTTTCTACAGACACTCTGTCTTACAGAATCTTCCCTGCAGAATATAATATAATATAAATCTAATAAGTACAAACACAGTAGACAACGAAAATTGTAGGTAATAGCTGTAGTGCAAATATATTAGATGTAGTGCAAATATATTAGATCCACAATGTCAGAGGAGATCTGGGCCCTAGGTAACACAAATACCACAGTAAATATTGTAAATAATTAACTATTATTTACATAAACCTACTTCGAGTGATAAAAAAATAATTAAAAAAACTATAATCAATCAATGTGATAAGCCGTTGACCAAATATAATAAAATTACTTCGAAAATTTAGTTTCTCTATTAATTGCTTCAGTCTTGACGATTTGTCAATGAAATTATAAATGATTGCCCTTTATTTAGTTTTCGGCTCAAATCCTTCTTAAGGCATAGGTCCTGCCAATTAGTAAGCTCATCTTGGCTTATTTGACTTCTCATTGACTGGCGACACAAAGTAACCAATGAAAACCACAGCCGAATCAGTCAAGATTATTGACGCTGTGTTGTATTTACTAATTCGTCAGGATATATTTCATCAATTGGATATATCTGCGTGATGTGTAAAGAGTGATTATATATAATAATGTTGAAGTTTATGTGATGAACAAATTTACTTCAGTGTCAATAACACATTGAAATCGCTCACTATTCACCATGTAGCTGCAACAACAGGCTTGACGTGTCGTGTGAACACAGCACCAGTGGACTGCCTGAGGCGTGTTCTGGCTCCACACTCGACTGACAGCCTGTTAGGCAGTCGTAAAGTAGGTGATATTGTGCTGAGACTATCTCAAATAGCATAACGGTCTTGTCAACCTAAACACGTGTGTCATGTGACGTATTCCTTCCAGAACGTTGTCTTCCCATTGAACTCTCTGAACCTCTCTCTGTCTTGGGCGATGTGGCTTGCATTTTCTAGCGATGTATTCATATTATCTTTAATGTCGTCATTCCATCGTCTTCTTGGTCTGCCCCTTCTCCTCTACCCAGGTACTCTTCCCTCCATTATTTGTCTTTCTAAACAGTTGTGTCTCTTTATATGACCAAACAGGCGTAGTTTTCTTTTTGTTATTGTGTTTAGTAACCAACACTCTGGAATATTCAGTGTGTTTATAATATCTGAGTTTCTGATTTTATCGTTCCATGATATTCTAAGTATCTTTCTGTAGCATTTCAGTTCGAAGGCGTTGATCTTCTTTGCCGCTGTTTTACTTAAGAGTCCATGTTTCACAGCCGTATGTTGCAACCGGAAAAATAATAGTTCGTAACATTAGCACTAAACACGTAGAGTCTGATATTCGGCGAATTTACGCGTACGAGGTACGATGGTTTATCGGCCCACTGGGTAATGTAGGCGAACGCCAGCAACGCGGTGTGGACCGCATCGGGCATGGTGAGACACGTAGAAAACCATGGTCATCCACTGCATCGTACTTCACTTCCAGTCGTCTCGATTCGTCTTGCCACTGGTTTCAAATGAGGTCCGACAAGAGAGTGAGGGCGACGCTTTGCACAACTCTTCTTCACTTTAATCCAAATCCCCAGTCCAAGTCATTTTCACATTCACGAAATTTCACTCGAAGGGAAAAGCTTTTCCCACTAACTCTTCGGCTTCGAGCAAAAACCAAAGTTAAATCATACACAATCAGGGATCTTCTATTTGCTGATGACTGTGTCCTAAATGCCAACTCTGAGGTTGATCTACAATGTATTATAGACAGATTCTCCAAAGCCTGTACCAACTTAGGGCTTACCATTAACACAGAGAAAACAGAAGTCATGTTACAACCAGCACTTGGTAAAAGCTATCTCGAGCCCTGCATAAAGGTAAATGGTGTAGCACTGAAAGTTGTGAATAGATTCACATATCTAGGCAGTACGTTATCACAAAATGCCAACGTTGATGATGAAGTGTATACAAGGATCGCCAAAGCAAGCAGTACTTTCGGCAGATTGTACGCAAATGTTTGGCGAAGAAATGGCATTAACCTACAGACTAAGCTGAAAGTTTACAGAGCAGTGGTACTTCCAGTGCTGCTTTACGCTAGTGAAACATGGACTGTGTATAGACGTCATGTGAAAAAAAACTGATCATTTTCATACAAATTGTCTCAGAAAAGTTATGAACATCAGATGGCAAGACAAGATTCCAGATACCACTGTCCTTGATAGAGCTGGTATTCCAAGCATTGACACGATCCTGATGCAGACACAGATTCGTTGGGAAAGTCATTTGGTGCGTATGTCAGACCATCGTCTGCCAAAGATACTTCTCTATGGTGAGCTAGAGAAGGGCATAAGATCTCAAGGTGGTCAAAGGAAGCGCTACAAGGACTCGTTAAAGGACTCACTGAAAGCCTTTGAAATAGACCACGATACATGGGAAGAACTTGCACAAAATAGATCTACACGGCGTTCTAAAAAAAAAAAAGAGCGCATCATCTTGTGAAAAGAAGAGAAATGCAGCAGCTCAACAGCGGAGAGCAGCTAGAAAGTCACGGATAGACCAAGATCCGTCTACAGTCGTTATTCCATGTCCGAACTGTCCAATGACATTTACAGCTCGAATACGGCTCATTAGCCATCTACGAACTCATAATCAAGGACATAACTAAAATAGAATTTTTAAAAGTGGATGTAACAAATGGTCATCATCACTTGTGATGGACGAACAACAACAATTCGTGAGGACCTCGGTGGTGGGTAAGTACGTCAGTTGATTGATCGGTTGATTGATTGGTTGGTTGATTGGTTAGTCGATAGATCATTTTCACTGCCACATTGAATCTCAAATTGTACAGAATAAGACTCCCGTGTGATTTTGAAAATGAAAAGGGAGAGGGTAAATGAGAAAAGTGTGTTGCCGAAAAGGGGCAAAGAATAGCAACACTGTTACGTACCATGTATATCGTAGGAGACAACTCAAAAGGCTTTTGGGGAAGAGTTGGACATCCCATCCCATAGAGGGTCAAATTGATTCAGAAAACATGCGAAAGTCGAATATATCAAGGCGAAGGGCGCATATATCGCAGATAAACTGTAAACCATAGCATAATTCATTAATTTCTCCGGAAAAGATCCTGATAATCTTCGGGAGTTTAAGTCTGAACGCAGAAACGAACAAGAAGACAGAATAAGAATATTTCTACTTCTTATTTATGTGACTTCCATACATAGTCCCTGTTTCGCTAAATTTATTTCTGACAGGTCCCAGGGTGAAGTCGTCGAAACAGGACACTGACTGTATCAAGGTCAATGTTAAGAGTTTAGTCAGAAAGCTATCTGATATTAGCTCACAGAACAGGTGGGCTTACAGTGCTCCAACAGGTAAACCTCCTTGCTATAGTATCATCTAATTCTCATTATATTTTGTCTGTGTTTATCTGACCAAGATGTGTTTTATATGGTAAAAATTGGGGGGGGGGGGGGTATGGGGATCTATTTTGTTTCAAAGAACAAAACGTTTCTTTCCCTGAATGTGTGCCTACCAACATAATTTATTGTGATTATTTTCCTTGTCTGGGTTTATCAATTCGTGATAAATTGATCAATATCTTTGTTTATTAATTTAAATATTAATTTATTTAGGACAGTTGTATGCGTGGTTATGATAATTGTATAGGTGAATAACACACTGGGGTTTGGAAGGGAGACAGTATGTGCTAATTTTACGTAATAAATAAATACCTGGTGTCTGATACACATAGACAAGGGAAATAACAACAACAACAAAATTATGGGAGAATGCAAGCATTCAAGGAGAGAATCACTAAAAATATTTTCAGAAACATTTTTTCGTTTTTTTGTTTTGTTTTTGTGTGTGTGGAAATTTCAATGCTCTTTTGGAAAAAAATATTTTAAAATTGGTTGTTGAGGGTTTACGGGACCGGAATTTTTGACTAACTTTTTAGTACTCAATGTCATGTTGTGACATTCCATGAACGTCTGACATTCCATGGCATTCCAGGAACTCCATGAACATTGACTTGCTTCCCAATACCCATTGTCATGTTATGAGATTCCAAAATAATTCCTTACCTACGGGTTTAGTGTAGATGAACTACTCAAATGTATTAATTATATTATTCATTGTTAAATTGTTGCATTATTAGCTTTGATTGACATTCTTTTTTCTACTTTTATATTGTAGATTTTCTTTTTCTTTTCATATATGTCGACAAATGCGTTGCCGGGACTCGATGGGGGAGAAATACTAACCACATGCTCTTAGAGTCTGATAGAATCAATGTGTTTCGTGGTGGTTACGCCATAAGCGACGTGAGAAACACTGTTACCACTTTTACCTACATTCTCATATTCGATGTTGTGGGATTAGCAGTAGACTTCTCAACTAGCTTTCTGACATGTTGGTAGCTGACCATGTTAATAGATGACCATGTTGGTAGATGGTGATGTTGGTAGATGACCATGTTAGAAATTAAACTTTTTTGAAAGATGACCATGTTGGTATGACCATTTTGAAAGATGACCATGTTGGTATGACCATTGTGAAAGATGACCATGTTGGTATGACCATTTTGAAAGATGACCATGTTGGTATGACCATTTTGAAAGATGACCATGTTGGTATGACCATTGTGAAAGATGACCATGTTGGTATGACCATTTTGAAAGATGACCATGTTGGTATGACCATTTTGAAAGATGACCATGTTGGTATGACCATTTTGAAAGATGACCATGTTGGTATGACCATTTTGAAAGATGACCATGTTGTTATGACCATTTTGAAAGATGACCATGTTGTTATGACCATTTTGAAAGATGACCATGTTGGTATGACCATTTTGAAAGATGACCATGTTGTTATGACCATTTTGAAAGATGACCATGTTGGTATGACCATTTTGAAAGATGACTTTGTTGGCAGATGATCATATTAGTAGATGATGATGATGTTGGTAGTCGACTATATTCGTAGATAACCATGTTGGTAGACAACCTTATTATCGAAAAATGTCAACATATTTCGTAAGAGACAGACTTCTGTCGAAGGTTTTTTTCTATATGTTTCGCAGTCTGTCCCCGTGTGGATCTCATGCAGGTGACAACTGGAAGTGTCTGTGTGACTATCTTGTTGTTCAGGTGCACCGGAACAAAAACTGTCATAGTTTACTACGTACGACCTCAATAATATCTGGTCTGTTAATGCCAAGATTGTGCAGCAATAGGTCATAGGCATAAATGAGGATCATATATGGCCAGTCCGCCTGAACGTGTGCAATTTTGCAGGTGTAGACGCTAAAATATTGGGTGACAGCGGCGATTCATTCAGCAATTCCGCCACGATAATTCTGTTCTTAGAGAACCATGATCCCACTTCAAAGTAACTCGTCTAAACATGAGAACTATTGTTATTAAGATCCCACTTCAAAGTAATTCGTCTAAACATGAGAACTATTGTTATTAAGATCCCACTTCAAAGTAACTCGTCTAAGCATGAAAACTATTGTTATTAAGATCCCACTTCAAAGTAACTCGTCTAAACATGAGAACTATTGTTATTAAGATACCATTTCAAAGTAACTCGTCTAAACATGAGAACTATTGTTATTAAGATCCCACTTTAAAGTAACTCGTCTAAACATGAAAACTATTGTTATTAAGATCCCACTTCAAAGTAACTCGTCTAAACATGAAAACTATTGTTATTAAGATCCCATTTCAAAGTAATTCGTCTAAACATAAGAACTATTGTTATTAAGATCCCACTTCAAAGTAACTCGTCTAAACATGAGAACTATTGTTATTAAGATCCCATTTCAAAGTAACTCGTCTAAACATGAGAACTATTGTTATTAAGATCCCACTTTAAAGTAACTCGTCTAAATATGAGAACTATTGTTATCATGATCCCACTTCAAAGTAACTCGTCTAAACATGAGAACTATTGTTATTAAGATCCCATTTCAAAGTAATTCGTCTAAACATGAGAACTATTGTTATTAAGATCCCACTTCAAAGTAACTCGTCTAATCATGAGCACCATTTATTATCCTTCTAATGGACTGTGCGTCGATGTTGAAATCATGTAGCAGGTGATAAACATTGCTACGACTATAAGGTTGCATTATACCATCACACTTTGTGATCGTATGTCATAGTATGACATTATGTGTCATTGTGATTATATCATTGTATATTTCATTCCTAGGGATTAAAATAGACAAGCAAGTGGACGAGATCACTAAAACTAATAATTGGTATCATATCCTATTCAGGACGTGGCTATCAACCCAACATGTTTTGGCTGTAGTGATTGTCTAGGCAATATAAATACGTTCAGTAGCTTGCCAGTGCTTTCTGAACGGTCCGGATGCACAATTACCTGTGGCAGGGATCGAGCTTGGTACCTTGGTGGTCACAATCGGGCCGTGAACCACTCCGCCACAAAACCGGACACTAAAACTAGTATCATCATTTATCTATCGCATTTTATCAGTGGTTTGTTTGTTTGTGTGAAGCCATCGTAAATGTTGTAAGTCAGAGTTGTGTCGTTGATAGTCGTGTCTCTACCAGGCCTGTATGCGCCTAGGGTGTGTGAAAGTACGCCCTTACCCTAGATTGATGGCCATCCATCTGAAGAGAACCAATTAGCACCTTGTCATATACATTCTACAGCCGGATGAAATCCATCTGAAGAGAACCAAATTAGCACCTTGTCATATACATTCTACAGCCGGATGATTCGATCGTTCTTAATGTCGTTAATATTGTTCCTTGATTTTATTACCGACATTACGTAACAATTTAACCACTACTCGTGCTATGTGTCATGTCTTTAAGTTTCCCTTTAATTCCCCTATAATGTTATTGAGCAAGTCATCGCAAATGTCTTTCAGAAGACAGTAACTCCCTTGGCATTCTATCGGGAGCAAATGATCCTTCTGGTGTCTTCTCTGTCCCATCTCATTGAAAGGTACTCACCCATTTTCATCATAAAGATACAGCTGAGAGTTGTAGTCTTCTCAAATTATAAAGAAACTGAGACAGAATAGTTTGTGTTCATTAAAGTTACCATATTCAATGATATTTCCTTGACTATAAAGTGTCTCTTGTGCCTGAACTGCCACCTTTATTATTGTTGATTATGATATGGTCAGATATAATCAGCTTGGACACGTGTTCGCGGTTCCTCATCACAAGAGACCAAATTGTGTATTTAACAAAATGAAATATTGATGTTTCCTTAATCTAATCACTGTCGATAATGTCTGACAATTGTCCTTGGACAGAACTTACATATTCTGTACCTGGCAGTAACATGACTGTTGACGGTCAGGATCACCGCACGGTCAACAACTCAAAACATGTGGATTCAGCACTTCCAGAAGGTTGTAATGGTCGAGCTACATCTGGAGGAGTGATCGAGACTGTTGGTGTTATCAAGGGAGGTGTTGCCAACCTTATAAACAAGTTTCAATGTCAGGCACACTCCTCACATTGCAATAAACCAGCCAATGAGAAAACTGGCAGAGCTCAACTCTGCCGAGAGCAGAGAATTCCGTAAGTTATCGCCTCTTTCAGTGATTGTTTCTATAGCCATTTCTTTATCCGTCTCTCTTATTTGTATCTCTCGTTCTGTCTCTTATCTTCCTTTCTCTCTCTAATTCTGCTCTTTATATATCTCTGCCCAGTCAATAGATGTGGAGCTAATAAGAGATAAAATCGACGTGATGAAACTACTTCATGATCGCCTGCTTGACGTGAACACCTATATTTATCATACATCTAGGGTGGGATTCCAAGTGTTCGGTTAAGTGTAGTAGTAGTAGAACTGGACGCCTGCAGGGAGGAATGAGAATAATGTTTAACCAGTGGACCACGAGAACAATCAACATACATAACCATCGTCATTTGTTAGACGAGAACTAGCACACATAAGTTTGTCTGGAGTACAGTGATAATAATGGCTCATCATAACCGTAACTACTATACTCTATGTATGTTACAAATCTTGTATACCATCTTTCGCCTTTGTACGTTATAACTCTGTTATACCATCTCCCATCTAAGTAAGTATGTTACAACTCTGTTATACCATCTCCCATCTAAGTAAGTATGTTACAACTCTGTTATACCATCTCCCATCTAAGTAAGTATGTTACAACTCTGTTATACCAACTCCCATCTAAGTAAGTATGTTACAACTCTGTTATACCAACTACCATCTAAGTAAGTATGTTACAACTCTGTTATACCAATTCCCATCTAAGTAAGTATGTTAGAATAATGTTATACCATCTCCCATCTAAGTAATTATGTTATAATTCTGTTATACCATCTCCCATCTAAATAACTATGTTACAACTATGTTATACCATCTTCCATCCAAGTAATTATGTTATAATTCTGTTATACCATATCCCATCTAAGTAACTATGTTATAACTCTATTATCTTCTTCTTCTGCGTTCGTTCTCAAACTCCTGCAGATTAGCAGGACGTAGTCCGGAGAACGGAATGCGCTGTGTCATGGTTTACAGAATTGCTGCGATATCTGCGCCTTTCGGCCTGACACATCCACTTCAGCATGGCTTCAGCATGTGTCGCTGTTCGATTTAATAACTTATTGTTACAAATTACTGCATGTAACTTTTATTTTTGACAACTAAAGTAGTTCATCTATGTCTCTTTCACTGTGACTACTATACACATTTTTTGTGCAATTGTTTATTTGTCATATATTATTTTCTTCAATTTTGGTACATATTTCTATGCATTCCGTTTTAATTCATTGTTCTCATGTGTCCATCAGTAATTCATTTTCTTTTGTTGATGGTCTACGTCTATTTTCTGTTGCATTGAACAATTTGTGATTTTGTGTGTGTGTGATCACAATTATGTCTCGCTAAAGCTTGTCTGTTTCCGGAGAAGTTTATTTCCTTAAACATTTTTCATTCTTAGACATACGTCTCATGACCACAAACATATACCTACGTCTCATGACCACAAACTTATACCTACGTCTCATGACCACAAACTTATACCTACGTCTCATGACCACAAACTTATACCTACGTCTCATGACCACATACTTATACCTACGTCTCATGACCACATACTTAGTCATATGTCTGATGACCACATCCTTAGACCTATGCATTATGGTCATATACCTAGACTAGACCTATGTCTCTTGGCCACATACTTAGACCTATGTCTCTTGGCCAAACACTTTGACCCATGTCTCATTACCACATACTTAGACCTATCATCAGGGATTGGTGGTGGCGGTGGTAGAGTACGCACTGGTAATTCTGACACTGGGTCAGACTTAAACAGAAATAGATTACAAAATGAGGCAATTCGAGTCATTTTGGGGTGTACGAGAGACACGTCGGCACGGGTTATGCGATACTTACTGGATTGCCCAACTGCAGAGCAAAGAATACAAATGTGCAGGACGCGGGACTACCTACAAATCATCGCTGATAAAGAACATCCTCTACACCCTGAAATTCTAAAGTGAAATGCAGTCGACTTAAGAGAGGAAAGTCGTGGATGGGGTGAGCAGAGGATATTATACAGAGTATGTGCAGATTGGAAGATGTGCTACCTGGTGCGGAATGGAGTCTTGCGCCCTTAGATTGTCCGACAGCTTTCAAAGTAATAACACTCAATAAAGAATGCAGGGAATGGTGTCCGACAGTGGTGGAGTCGGAGGTACTCGTTCTGATCAGTAAAAATTCCAGGGAAGGTGGTATGATTATATATACAGATGGGTCGGTTGAGAGACACATCAGGAGTGCTTGGGCCTTCACGGCTCAAAGATGGTGGGAGGCCATCAGAGAGGAAAGTGGTGCATTCGTTCAGACGACAAGCAGCATGACAATGGAGATTTTGGCAATAACCAAAGCTTTGTAATGGGTGTGCTCGCAGACTATATGCGAGCATGTCCGCATACTCAGTGACTCGATGAGCATGATTGTGAAAGTTCAGGCGGGATACATTCAGGAACAGTAGTTGGATGCAGTGACGAATTCCAGTACGCGTAAAGTGACTTTCATTTTTGTGCCGGGACATGCGGGAGTCCGGGGTAATGACCGCACACGCTGCTACTACGGCTTTTAGTGAAGCGATGGATCGAGCTGACATTTTGAACGTCCTACGGGAAAACGCACGAACAAATGACTGTATAAGTGGCGATGATTCTTGTTCCATGACTAGAATAAAGGAATCTGTTTTGAAGTGTGGTGTCGCTAGAACGGAGCGGTTTCCGTCAGTCAACGTATAATGGCGGCTACACTCCAGAAGAGATCTGAGCACCTATGGACTTGTCCGGAGTGCAATGACGATGATCCAACGACTAACTAACTAGACCTATCACACATGTTTTGCTTTATCTACTTGTTAACGACAACTTTATTGGGGTTTTTTCATGCCATGCATAGCTTCGCTTGCAAAGGAGAAACATAATCATCATCACTTAGACCTATGTCTCATGGTCATATACGTAGACCTATGTCTCATTACCACATACTTAGACATATGTCTCATAGCCACATACTTAGACATTTGTCCCATGGCCACATACTTAGACATTTGTCCCATGGCCACATACTTAGACATTTGTCCCATGGCCACATACTTAGACATTTGTCCCATGGCCACATACTTAGACCTATGTCTTATGGCCACATACTTAGACCTATGTCTTATGGCCACATACTTAGACCTATGTCTCATTACCACATACTTAGACATTTGTCCCATGGCCACATACTTAGACATATGTCTCATAGCCACATACTTAGACATTTGTCCCATGGCCACATACTTAGACCTATGTCTTATGGCCACATACTTAGACCTATGTCTCATGGCCACATACTTAGATCTATGTCTCATAGCCACATACTTAGACATATGTCTCATAGCAGCATACTTTTACTTACGTCTCATGGCCACATACTTAGACCTATGTCTCATGACCACCTACTTAGACCTATATCTTATGGTCACATTTTAAAGACTGTAGATTAGAGAATGGCAACAACATATCGACTGGTCGGATTTGGCGTGTTGCTGTAGCCAAAGAGTTTTCAATATTATTCCATTTAAATTCCAAGCTGGATTTTCTGGGCTGAGGAATCATTTCCTAGATTTATTTGTCATTAGAATGTATGTCCGGGATATGATTTCATCCGAGAGTGGTATTTTCCCATTTGCTGCCACACATTTGTTAGGTTCCCTGACGGAATGGTTGGTACAGAACACGTCTGGAAAGGCCACAAAATCATGTTCAATCCCCGCTGCATGCAATTGTGCATTCTGACCGTTCAGAAAGCAATGACAACCTACTGAATGCACGTATATTGTCTAATCACAGTATAACACCTACCAACATCATTCAAATAACCCTTTTATTTCATGTTTTTAATTATTGCCGCGCGTTTTTGTGACTGCCAATGCTGATCAACGTAATGTATTGGCATAAGCATGACCCAAAAGGTGTGTTTGAATTCTACTTGTGGGTCATGTATCAGTGAAAGTCCCGCATAATGCGGTATCCTTATCATTTATTTGCCTTATGTTATGTTTTCAATGCCCCCTTTTGTTACATTTTAATAACATTTTATTCTTGATACAAATTTATGTAGGTCTAAGGTATCATCGTTTGATATTATTAGTTATATGTTTGCTATTGTTATTTTGAGTTGGGGCTAACAAATATTCATTTTCACATGTAGTCGTTCAGGTATATCTGAATATCATGCATTCATCTGTAGCATGTAGTAATGCATTTACTCAGTGCAAGAAGTCTGATGTGTTGGGGCACGATATTCAGCTGTAGCATGTAGTTATGCATGAGATCAGTATAAGAAGTCTGGAGTTTTCAGCAGCTATATTCTGATATACTAAAGCAAACAACAGTACGGATACATTGAACTACTTACAATAAAATGCGAAAGCGCAAACAAACAAAATTAGTGGGACTGATGATTGTTCATGTCCAAAATTATTGAACTGTGTTTGATGTGTGTGTTGCTAGAAATGAATGAGCTAGATTTGATATGTTGTGTCGATAGAAAGAAATGAGTTAGATTTTATGTGCTGTGTCGCTAGATAGAAATGAGTTAGATTTGATATGTTGTGTCGTTAGATAGAAATGAGTTGGATTTGATATGTTCTTCTTCTTCTTCTGCGTTCAGCATCTGTGGTCATGCTATACCGTCATGCCTGTCGTCAGGACGAAGTCCACTGTCCTCTCCAGATCAGAGCGGCTGCCCCATAGCTTTTGCCTCAAGTCTGTATCCTCTGGCCAGGTCTGCTGTCTCTGCTCTTTGTATGTTGGGCAGTCCTGAAGTATGTGTTCCGGAGTCTGGGTTCCGGAACCACATGGACATTCATCTGTGTATGAGATCCTTAATCGATAAAGGTGACCCAACAGTCTGCAGTGGCCTGTTCTAAGGCGAAAAATTGTGGTCTGTTGATGTCTTTGGAGGAGATGTATTGCATCATGTTCGTATTCCCCTTCCATTTCTTTCTTTCACTTTGCTGTGTATGTGTTGCGGATTATTGTTTTTACTTTTCCGTAAGACAGTGGGTGTCTGTGTTGCTCCATTTCGCTTCCTGCCTTTGACAGAGCATCCGCTTTCTCATTTCCCATGATTCCACAGTTTGATGGTATCCACTGAAGGGCAATAGCTGTTGATTTTTGGATCTGTCTTAGCTCATGTCTGATGTTGTGCAGAAGGCTTTCGTTTATGTTGCTCTGGATTGATTCCAGTAGGGATCTGCAATCTGTGAATATGGCTATCTTCTTTGGTCATGGCAGTCCTGGTTTGGTGAAGGATTTCAGTGCTTGATGGAGTGCAACTGCTTCTGCTCTAAAATTAGAGGAGTATTTCCCGGTTGGAAAAGCTTTTGATATTGTCTTCCCATCTTTCTTATACAAATTCCACTTCCTCCATTCCTTACTGCTTCTTCTGCCGATCCATCTGTGTAGACATGTGTCCAATACTTGGAATTGTATTTTATTTCTATCATCTCCAGTGTCAATGCTTTTAGTTGAGGTGGAGTTTGGTATTCCTTATTAATTATTCCAGGAACCTGTGTTATTATGGAGACATTCTAGAGACTATTGCCTGGCTCTTCAAAGTCTGTTAGTGTTTCAATTTCATTTGGGAGGTTTGTGAGGATTTCTTTATGTTGTTCATGGATATCTTTGGAGATGTGACAGAAGCTGGTTCTCTTCAACCTGTTTGTGGTTGATCTAGAAATTTGCGCATACATCGGATGGTTTGGCATGCACTTAATTTTTTCCCTTTGAACAAGCACTCTTTCTTCTCTTCTGTCATCCAGTGGGCGGATGTTTACATATTTTTCTTTTGCATGGATTGGAGTGGTTTTCATCCCTCCAGAGATAAGTCGAAGTCCTGCATTTTGTACTTTAGATAGGCGATCAGTATTTGTTTTTGATACTGATGCCCAGGCTGTCATTCCATATTCTACTAGAGGTCTGACTGTACCCATGTAGACTTTTTGCAGATTATTTCCATTTGCTCCCCAGCTTTGTTGCTGCACGTTTCTTCATCAAGGATAGCCTCCTGGTTGTTTTTTGCTCAGTGGTTATTAGGTGTGGTTTCCAGGTGAGTCGCTTGTCTAGTGTGACCCCTAAATATGTAGGGTTCTTTACATGTGCTAGCACACTTCCATTTATTTTAAGATTTGCTTTTTCTTGGTGGTTTGAAAGTGAGAAGATGGTTGTCACAGTTTTGGAGAGGTTGATCTCTACTCCCCAGTCAGATGCCCATTCACTTAAGGTGTCACGTGCGGTCTGCATTCTGTTTTTTGCAGTGGATAGGTTTCCTGCCGCACTCCAGGCAGCAAAGTCATCTGCATGAAGAGCCTTTGAAATATGATGTGACAGTTTCTCTCCCATATCATTGATGAATACTAGGAAGAGGGTAGGAGAGATCACTCCTCCTTGAGGTACTCCTTGATGGAGAGTAACACGTTTTCTTAGTTTACCATCTACTTTTACTCTTGCAGTGCGGTAGCAGAGGAAATCTTTTATCCAGCTAAACATTCTGCCTTCAATTTTGTTATGAAGAAGCTTGAAGAGGACTCCTTCTTTCCACACCTTATTGAAGGCCTTACTCAAATCCATAAAAGTAGCCAGCACCTTTTCCTTCTTTTGGACAGCATTTTCGATTTCATGTAAGCTGGTCTTCAGTGCTTCGATTTTTCCTATAGGCCGACTGTGTCTTTGTGAGCTTTTGGTTTTCTTCTAGGTATTTTATCAGTCTAGAGTTGACCATTCTCTCCATTGTTTTCCCTATGCAACTCAAGAGGCTGACTGGTCGGAAGCTTGACTTGCTTGTTTTTCCCTTTTGTTTTTTCCCTATTGGGATGATGACAGCTTCACGCCACAAGTCTGGAATTTTACCAGTTTTCCGTGTTTGGTTGAAGATGGTAAGGAGCTTGTTTCTGCTGATTGGCCCTAGGTTCCTGATCATACCATTGGTTATGCTGTCTTTTCCTGGGGCCTTTTTGGTTTTTAGTTTTCCTTTGGCACCATTTAGTTCTGCGATGTTGAAGAGCAGGGCTCTGGATTTTGATTCTTCAGTTTTCTTTTAATTTCTTTTTTGACATCTTTGATACGTGTATGAGAGAGTTTTGTTGTGCTTTCTTCCTTGTAGAAGTCAGCTAAAATGTTTGCTGCCATTTTCCCTGTGTGGAATTTTCCCTCTTCTTCGATGACAGTCTTATAGTGTGAATTCTTTGTTTCTTCATTTAGATTTGATATGTTGTGTCGCTAGATAGAAATGAGTTAGATTTGATATGTTGTGTCGCTAGATAGAAATGAGTTAGATTTCATATGTTGTGTCGCTAGAAAGAACACTGGTAGTGGGATTAGAAGATGGCGTCAATAAACGAGAGACTGCAGTTTCTTTATCTTGATTAAGGCATTTTGGTTGAAAAACCGCTTCCGTGTATTTGTTCAACGTTCCAGTATATTGCTAAGATCCTCTAATTGAAAAGTGGATCCAGGTTATTTATTCAACATAAAATTGTTAACTAATTAATTTATTCAACATAAAATTGCTAACTAATTAATTTATTCAACATAAAATTGTTAACTAATTAATTTATTCAACATAAAATTGTTAACTAATTAATTTATTCAACATAAAATTGTTAACTAATTAATTTATTCAACATAAAATTGTTAACTAATTAATTTATTCAACATAAAATTGTTAACTAATTAATTTATTCAACATAAAATTGTTAACTAATTAATTTATTCAACATAAAATTGTTAACTAATTAATTTATTCAACATAAAATTGCTAACTAATTAATTTATTCAAAATAAAATTGTTAACTAATTAATTTATTCAACATAAAATTGTTAACTAATTAATTTATTCAACATAAAATTGTTAACTAATTAGTTTATTCAACATAAAATTGCTAATTAATTAATTTATTCAACATAAAATTGTTAACTAATTAATTTATTTAACATAAAATTGTTAACTAATTAATTTATTTAACATAAAATTGTTAACTAATTAATTTATTTAACATAAAATTGCTAAGTAATTAATTTATTTAACATAAAATTGTTAACTAATTAATTTATTCAACATAAAATTGTTAACTAATTAATTTATTCAATATAAAATTGTTAACTAATTAATTTATTCAACATAAAATTGCTAACTAATTAGTTTATTCAACATAAAATTGTTAACTAATTAATTTATTCAACATAAAATTGTTAACTAATTAATTTATTCAACATAAAATTGTTAACTAATTAATTTATTCAACATAAAATTGCTAACTAATTAACGTTTTCAGTTTTGATTATTTTGAAGAGATTACCAATCAAACAGCTATTGACGTGTTCAACAATCGAGAGTTCATACCCAGAAATATGGCATTTTAAAATGATTCCAACTCATTTTAAAAAGCCATTCAATACACCAAACGCGACAAATCCATTCTCAATATAAGACAAAATATTTCAGAATTATCTACATAATCTGCACTGGTACTTCGATGGATGTTAGCGATGGATGAGACGAGTTGGCAAAGATCGAAAGAAAATTTTCTTAGCCGCACATGCTTCAAAGTTTCATGGACGTAAGACTCTGCAAAAACAATCTTAGTGACTCCAGTGGATACTATACGGAAACTATAGACCTCAGCAAGATAATATCAACAAATAAAAAGAAACACACAGTATAAATAATGTGACTGCAAACTGTTGTCTAAGTGGCACATTGAATATGCATGCATCAGAGATTCTGCAGCATGAATCAGCTGAGAAACAACACAAATTACAAAAGGTGTATTACAGGACTGTGCCATCTTTACTGTTCACAGAACAGCAATCTGACCCAGGAGTGTCCCAGACAAACAAGTTGTGGGGAACCAACAACGGCCTAAAACAAACCAGTCTAAACATAATCAATAACAAATTGATGTATTGTCATTGATAGCAGACAAAGAAGTTATTGAATATTTATATTGGTAATATTTTTCGACAAATACTGAAATAGATAGCATGGAGATAACGCTGTATCTATAAAATGTATCATTATAAGGTAGCATGGAGATAATGCTGTATCTATAAAATGTATCATTAAAAGGTAGCATGGAGATAACGCTGTATCTATAAAATGTATCATTAAAAGGTAGCATGGAGATAACGCTGTATCTATAAAATGATCGCTAAATGTGAGAAATATATGTCATCATCACTGTTCTGTTAAAATGGTTGTAAGCATCACATAAATGAGTCCACTGTCGATCTTTTATTAACATATTATTTCCTTAAATATCGTTTAATGCCCCCAAACCACGTCTACTGTGTTCTCGAATTAAACTTTTAAGCATTGTCTTGTAAAAAGGTTCCTGTCCAATCACATATCATGTGCCTATCGCGCTCAGTTATTGATGTTATCGTCAATTGCAATTTAAAAAAATAGTTTTTGACGTCACTCTGCCGGTTTATGTCTACTTAAGAAATGACTGCCGTATCAATGACTTCAACTGATAAGGAAGAAACACAGCTTCTGTCTCCCTTGAGAAATATATGTGCAGAGTTTGGAGAAAGCGGGGGGAGGGGGTTCTAGGATTATAATTTAGTCTAAATTACTTGTAACACGCCCTTCCCATCCTAAAATCTAGGATCACCCCTTCTCCTCCGATGCGCATTCGTTCGTAGCATAATCACATTTTCTGTCTTCCTTTTAGATACAGATATACAGAGTTTGGGGGGCGTGGTATTAGAGTTTGGATTAGGTCTAACCCTACCCTTAAAACTAGCTCCTACGAAACTCTAAGATGATCTTTTCTCCTCTGATTGGCATTCGTTGCATTAAATGGTGGCACAATTTTATCTCCTCTAAAATTAGCCACGTTGTGGATTCTGGCGGCGACACGGTCTGCTAATGACGTATTACAACGACAACTGTACGCACTATAACAAACTTGGAATGAACCTGTACATAATATTTAACTTCATTCACATTCCGTACATTGGCGAAATATGCGGAAGGCACATGCTATATGATTAGACCATGTTCCTTTAGTCTTTTTTCTTTCTTATTTATGACTGAAAATCAACTTACACTTATCAGGTTCTGCTATAGATCAGAGATGGGAGACATACGGCTCGCTACTATATCTGACTCGCCGAACCATTTCTTCTGGCCCGACAGACTGATTTAAAATTATTATATACACGGAACCATGAACTCATAGAATTGAGTATCGAATGCTATCTCAGTAAAACTGTAAAAAAAAAGATGCTAAAATTGATGAGTAAAAGTAGTTAAACCACTACCAATTATGTTACTAGTTGAAAACAAAGCTGCTCTCCGCCAGTTTTTGTTTGATACCTGACACAGTATACTTCAAACGTAATGGAGCTTCAAATGATATGATTAAAGATGAACTTCAAAATACTAAAATAAACAATTATTTATATTTTTTTTTTAAACTTGTTGGCACCCTCGTGATAAAGACCATAATCGACCCATGAACTCCGAAAAGTTGACAATCAGTAATGCATGTGTATTATATTTGTTAGTTTCATTATTATCTATTAATAAATAACACTAAAGTGAAAAGACGTCAAGAAATTTAAGTATCAAGGCAGCATTTTGTCCCCGAAAATGGAAGACTAGACAGACAAATAGAAATTACGCCGAAGATGGATGTGTCGGATCATTGGCGCAAAAAAAACCACGACACAATGCATTTCCATTCTCTGGACTACATACTGCTGGAAATCTAGTAGGACCATGGTCCTGCCACAAGAGAAATCCCGCGGAAATTTGAGAATGGACGCTGACGAAGAGGAAGAACAAATAGAAATAAGGTGTCAGAGAGCAAACACAATGACTTACCAACTTTCACCATTACGTCTTCGCCCATAGATCAAGATCGAAATCAAAAGAAAGTTAATATCTACAATTTCAAACCAACACTCTGTTACCAATGTCTTAACTATCTCTGAAAATCGTTACATGTGAAATGGAGTGTCTGAGACAAGCTGCAATGGTTACTAAAATATATAAAATAAGAAATCAAGAAATTAGGAAAATAGTAGGTATAATATCATGTATTGAACATATCGAAAGAGAGCAAATAAAATGATCTGGTCACCTTATGAGAACGAACCCAAATCAAATACCAATAAGTGTATATAACAAAAGAGTATCCGCACATAAAGCCAGATGTAGATTTAAAAAACTGGATATAAAACAATAAGATAAGATTCCGCAAACATGGACCGCAAACACAACCAAAGCGAAACATCTGGTCTTTGAACGACATCTCAGGCTCCCATCTCTACGCTTAATGGCAAGGGTGGATTCAACCAACATTCATCTGTGGAAAGAACACAGACAATTGTATATTTACTGTTTGACTACATAAGAAACTAGATGCTTAGTAGTGTAAATATAGTAGCCGAGATATGTAGGTCACAACCTCAGACTTTTTGATGTTGCTATAGTAACCTACGATATGAATCACGTGTTGTATATTCCTTTTTTTCAGGATTTCCATAATTTATGACAGTGTAGACGCTAGCATTCATAAAAACGCTGTTGAAACTGAACATTCTTGTAATGAAATTATGAGACTCTCACTGAAAAACGATTCAGAAATAGCTGAAGTAAACGAGGATGCTATTGCTGCCGTTACTCAAGGAGATTGGAGACCAGGTCTACCGCTAGCCAACAATGTAGCATCTGAAATCAAACATGTGAAACACAATAATACGAAACGATTGCTGAAACACAAAAGCTTAGTTAGAGAACTGCAGACAGAGAAAGTTGTGACTACGTGCGCTGGAATGTCAGACACTAGAACTACATGTACGAAGCCATTACTGACAGAGCAGCCACTAGTTTATCTCACAAATGAAAGCACGTATATTAGACAGAGCTATCACAGAGATGAGGATGTTACAATTAATCAGCCCGTGGAATCATCAAATAAAGATATTACAGTAAGTATTGAGTGTGAAAACAGGGATATTACGGTAGGTATTGAGTGTGAAAACAGTCAGGAAATTAAAATTGTAGAAAAGAATCGCATGACATTAACTGAAATCAATGTTAGCGATACAAGAGAAACTCTAAAGGAAGCCAGATGTACAGAAAATATACAAGCAGATGCCATTGCATTAGCAACCGATACGACTAGCCAGTTGTGCGTGTCAAAAGATGGCATAAAACACGACCTCCGGAAAGAAGTTGTGATAATAGACAATAATGCAGTTCAGGCATCTCCCAAGCGAGATGCTGAATTGTCTGCTGGTACAGTCTATCCAGTCAGCGTTCAATGCAAGGAAACTGTTCTTCCAATCAAAACGTTATTGCCGAGTCATTTAGAGAAGTGCCCTAATTTGAATGAGAAATGGAGAGATGTTTGTATTGCAAGCAAATGTGAGCGGAAGATGTCCAGTTATGTAATTAAACAAGAAGACCAACAGCTAATTAGGTTAACAAAACCAGGCTATACGGCCGCATATGTACAAGCCAACTCCAGCAGCAGTAGCATGATATCAAGTCTAAAGAGTTACTCTAGCCAGGAATATTCATTGACATGTTCTGGGAGTGAGGCTGCTTCTGTTGAAATTCAGAGTGATGCAGACGTCAACAATCATGGTCATGAAATCAGCAAAGTGTGTCATCTGTGGGGATCATACACGGATGACTCAGGTCGAAGTGAGTGTTCACAAAGTTTATGTAATAAAACAAGAAACACCATTGATTCCAAGATAAAGAAATGCGGCGTTTCAACAGTTAGAAACGTTAAGCGCAGTGCTGTTAGATTTGAACACAGGAAGGATAAAGGAAACGTAAGTGAGTGTGATGTTGTTTCACGACTTCCCAAGAATGAAGAGAATTCTGTTAATCTTTTACTTCCACAAAATCCACCCCCTCGTGAAGTGGAAACAGTTTGCAACAATGTTTCAGAAAAAGAGCCCATGGCAACATTGCAAGAACCTGAACATATGGATAGCAAATGTGCAAATCTTCAGCAGATTCCCACAACTAGAAAACTTACAAATACTGATAAAAAGTCAGACATCTACAGGGTACATTTCCGTACCAGTTCTCGAATCAGGAGCTCACCTAGTAAACATAGTCACAACAATGCTAGTCTGTCGCATGCAGAGAAAATAAAGAAGCAATGTAAAGAAGTTTCTAAAGCAGCAAAATCTCATCAGGTTCAGGAAGCTAATATTTTGTCTGCACCACAAAAAGACAATGCGGAGCCGAACATGTGGAAGCTTCCATATGCACTATGCCAGCAATTACACAAATCTGAAACCAAGTCAGGGCGGAAGGTGACCGATACTATCACAAATGTAAATTCCCCTGGGTCATTGAAGCACGCTCACACTTTTAACGCCTTACAGTCAAGCAGATCAGGTACCAGTTTTACATCAACACAAAAACACTGTTTAAAGACTATGCCAAAACAACGAGGTTTGAAATCAATTAAGATTAGTCCACGCTTGCAGAATTTAGAAAGTTCCTTTAATGCAACTAGTGGAAAAATCAAACCAGCAGCTGAGATAACTCACATAACAACCACACGACTCGCAGTAAGCTCGTCTCCTAGATGTCTTCGTGGAAGCTTTCAGTCTTCTCTGGTGCATATCCCTGAAAGAATGAAACAGGAAAATTCCAAAGAACAATATTATAAATATCTTAAGAAGGATACGAATACACCGCAAACGACAAGAGAGAGCAAAGGACTTGTACAGGTCTCGAAAGAAGTTACAAGTGAACGAATGGTAACAGTTGGATCATCGTTAGTTCATAACAATAAATATGAAAGACAGGCTCAACAGCACTCATCCAAATGTTGTGAAAACAATCAAGAAAATGTTCTCGCCAAGAATGCCAGTTGTAAAGTAGCAGGAATTCATGCAAACAAACTTGCATCTCCTCCTGTCTTGAAAGGCGACCACTTGACCTCTCAGGACACCACAAAAGAACATCATACTCAGCAGGGAGCACTAAGACCGGGAGCTGTTCTAAGCGACGTGTCTGCCAGTCATACACACAAGATACACACGACCACAATTCAACGAAGCGGCATGTATTCTAAGAAATCATCGTCTTTAGACATTTCGGAACATACGTCATTCACCAAAATTTATCGCACTGGTTCTCCGCTAGGAGCAGCTGGAAATATTTGCAAGAAGAAAGACAGACGAAAAAACAATCCTACTTGTGCAGACTTGGCTGTTGCCCAGAAAGATGTAAAACTTGAAGTTACACCTTATAATATTGATAATGAAGGTAAATGCTGTAACCTCGTGGAAAGAATAAGACGCACAAAATTGGCAGCTGTTTCTACTGACGTGCATCCAAATTCAATGGGACGAAGGCATCTTCCTAACAATTTAGAGGAACTCCATAAGGTCACCACAGCTGGTACTGTTGCCAAAAGAGCACAGAAGTTGCGAACTGTCACACATAGAAGAAGCACATCGCCTGAGATAGGTGACAAGGCTAGAACATCATCTCGGAATGAAATAATGGGAGACATAATTAAAGGTGGTCAAAAAACTTTAAGAACATTTCATAAATACAGTAACACTGTGTTTTCTGGTAGTAATGAAATATCCCACACGGTCACAGAAGAGGCCCGGCAGGTCAAGGAATGCTGCATTATGGTGAAATCAATAACAGAAGCAGAGAATGTTGCCAATGCTCTCCTCAATTCTGGTTGTATTGACCTATCAAATTTACAAATGGATCAGGGCAAGAAATGTCGAAACTCGAAATTGAACTGTGATGGAACTCCATTATCGGAAAGTGAGCATATTGTTGCTAAGCCATACAATGCAGACCCTCTTAGATCAGTGACAAAATTCACTCCTACAGGTATTCATTGCCAACATGAAAAAGAAATCGGTACAAGCGCCTGTCAAGTTGCTCATAGTGACACATTAAATGACAAGTGCCGGTCTCTGGTACGTGCTCCATTAAAATTAAAACATTTCAGAAATCCCTTAGCTTCTGTAGGTGAGATTAATTTAGTGAAGCTGAATAATACCAAAGATATGACTCGCAAAAATAAGATTGTTGAGATAATGCCTAATATTCGGAGGATAAGCATACAACCAATGATCTGTATACCTTGGCAGGAGTCTAACGACAACGTTCACGATGTGAAATCACGTAACGGGCATATGCAGCACGGAAGCTGCTCATTACATGCACAAATATTGGCAGAAAAACCTGTGGAGAAAGGAAAGTTTAACACGGATTTAATTCGAAAAACTCATCAGGCAGTAGAAAGCTCTAGAACATATACCGTCGTAGACAATGATGTTGCAGATGCTATATATACACATTTAGTACATTCTACACAGAGATCTCCTGTGTGCGCCAACAAAGATATGAGTTATGCACCTAAAGATGGACTAAAAATAACACCTTCTATAAACGAAGGTTATCTGATTGAGAAACTGAACTCAAACAAAACATGCAGTCAATTAGGAGATGCAGGGATTATGAAACGCAGATTTCGTAAAGCAAACTCACTTCCAAATCAATTTGTCCTGCGTTCGAATTCTGACCGGCACTCAACTCCAGCTTCAAATAAAAGTGCTATTGAAGCAAAGATACAAGCTCACATTAAACCTTCCGACCGAGTCGACTCTTCTGCAATAAAAACAATAGCTGACAACACCATCTGCACATTTCTAGAACGTAACATAACTGTACGTGATTTGCAAACGACAAAAATTGCTCCTGTTAGAGACACCATTGTACAGTTAGAAGACACAGCAGGCACAACTCGCGTGAAAGTTTTAGAGGGTGACCATCTCCCAAGTGGTTCAAGCGATGTATGCGATCAGTGGTGCAATGATGTATACAGTCGATATGATGCTGATTGTAATCAGCCACTCTCCAGTGCAGAGAGAATGTTCACAGAGAATGGTGAATTGAAACAGGAGTGCGTTGATACCATACATTTCCATGTTTCCAAATACCTCGATTCTGACACGGACAGAGATAGAGCTTTTCTTTTAGATCCAGACTGTGATTCCTTTGAGGAAGTAGTATCCCAGATGGTGCAGGACTGCAAGTACGCGCATGAAGATTACTCTGATTCCGATCATATAGTCAGAAATGTTCTGTATAGAACTTTCAAACACAATAATATCACAGCAACGTTGAAGACAAGTAAAGCATGTCACAAACCGTATTGTGTAGACAAAAATCACGCTCAGTTGAAAGTTGATGTTACTCGAAGAAAACGTGCTGCTTCTGAAAATTGTAGAGCTAATGGTAGAGTTCTGGACAGCAACTTAGGCGAACAGCGCCGTTGGCGTTCTCGTAGTCTTCAAGTGTCGAATGATAAGAAAATTGATATTCCGAAAGATTTACACAAGAGAGAATTTTTAAATTTAGACTCGCCATGCTTTAGGCGTACTTTCAGTAGATTGCAGCGATCAAGAATTGGTATGGGTCAGCACAATCTAATTGAGAGTATTAGTAAGGAGCAGATGGTTGATGCCGAGGTAGATATGCTTAATTCTCAGGAAGAAGAGAATACAGTGGAGGAGGAACATAGCACACACACAGAGAATATCTCAATAGCAGGTAATGATCTGGAAGGCAACTTGAACGATCATCTTTACAAATCTAGCAAAACTAATGAGTGTCAGAACTTCCCAAATTCAGCTAAATTATCAGATCACTGTCGGGATCCCGATCTGGATGTATGTAGTAGAAACAAAGTTTCCCTGCTGACTGCCAAATTCTCGGGAATCGCCTCATCTAACTACATGCAGTTCCCAAATCTCGTTTGGACCCGCAAGTATGAACGGGAACGGCGAGAAGAACTAAAAGGCGAGTCCATAAGCAGTTCTTCTGATGAACCAGCTACAGAAGAATACCCGATAATACTGTTAGAGCTAAGCGGACAACAAGTATTGGATCATAAGACACAACTTAACTCTTCAGAAGTATCTGCTCAGGGACAGGAGTCAATGTGTGATGCAAACCTTCATACTCCTTTTGGGATTGTTAGAAAGATGAATGATTACCTTAGCTCTGTGTGGTGTTCCAAATCTCATGAAGATTCCAAAAAAAAATATGCAGTACATGACAGCGCTAGAGACGTTTTCAGTCGAGAGACATCCACAAACCAACGAATTCAAGTGTGTAATCCTGTAATAGATAAGAGATTAAACAAGCGAATGCAGAAATCTGAAATTACCGTCGCTTCTAATATTAACATACAAGATCCTGGTCAATGCACAAATACCTTATATGAATATAAAAACATCGACAACGTCGGTACTTCTAGTTTTGAACATAGAAAAACACATCCTGGCACTGACAATGCATTAACACATCAGAGAATGTCCCCTTCTAATGAGGACATCTCAGTTAGAAACCGTCATGAATTTTCACCAAACTGCGATATAACTACTGAGAATGATCACCACGTAACATACACGGATGTACAATGTAATATAAATAAACAAATCGAGCAAGTAAAGTTAGATAAGGAAGTGGCTAATCCAGTAGTGGATCCATATAAGAGTTCACCAGTCGAGAAGAAAATCAGCATACCTGCAGCAATTGACGTACCAATCACATTTTCTCACGTACAAGATGACAGCACAGACTGTGTGAGATATAAGATAAGTAAGTGTACACAACAGGGACTAGATTCAGCCACTGTTGCTGATGCCAAGTTAGAGAAAAACATTTTTCAGGCTGGCATCTACAATGACTATTTAAATATAGAGAACTTAATCAGTAAAGAGCCGACACCAGTGATCGTAACTGTTGACAAGAAAGATAATTTGAAGTTAGAACTGGCAGATTTCTCCCAGAGAACTCCTACCGAAAGAAATATAGAAACTACGCAGAAAAAAATAGGATTGTCTTTAAAAGAAACATGCGAACAGTCATTTCCAGATACTGCACCAAATGGCAATCTGGCTTCAGATCATCTGTCAGAAGACCTGTCATCTGGACACCCTGCGAATAATCATATGAGTAACGGCCACGCTCAAGTCATTAGCACAACTCAAGTACTTGATATGGATTCTTTATATTCGTCAATTGACGAGTCAGCGGACAGTTTTAACTGCCTTTTTATAGAAAACGTCAAATATCTCAAGGATGTCATCGGTGATGCCCAGAATAAAACTACCAGGCACGAAGGCAGTCATGGTATATTTAGAAGGAAAAGCTCATTTTCCAAACACACATCTGGACTACACAGCTTTCAGTGAGTACATATGTGTATGTCTTTGTGAACTACTATTTTCTTCTAATATGATTTTCTGCAATAACCTTGTCTTTTTGTTCCTCCTGCATGCATTTCTCTGTATATATAAATGGCAGGTTCTGTGTTTGCGTGACACAGTGCTCGTCTCAGACGATCACGGTATCAGATCAGGTTCAACCCCAATTCCATCAGACTAATGACAACCCGATCATGTTCAAATCCAGCTTTAGAAGAACAATGGCAACCTGCTCAGGTTCAAAGTCAGGTACTGGAAATAACAACCTGCTGGACGCATACATAGTATCTCGAAAATCACTAGAGCTCAAACATTATGGGTTTATCGCTACCTTCTGAATTGGATATGCTACATTGATATATATACATTAATATATACATACAGCAATGTGATGGTTTCTCAAGAGCTTTATTTCGTACACAAAATACTTTGACTCACAGTGGTGTGTAATGCTTTGAATAGTATCTAACTCTGTGTGGTGTGTAATGCTTTGAATAGTATCTAACTCTGTGTGGTGTGTAATGCTTTGAATAGTATCTAACTCTGTGTGGTGTGTAATGCTTTTTCAAGTCTCTAACTATGTGTGGTGTGTAATGCTTTGTGAAGAAATCTCTAACTCTGTGCGGTGTGTAATGCTTTGTGAAGAAATCTCTAACTCTGTGTGGTGTGTAATGCTTTGAATAGTATCTAACTCTGTGTGGTGTGTAATGCTTTGTCAAGTCTCTAACTATGTGTGGTGTGTAATGCTTTGTGAAGAAATCTCTAACTCTGTGCGGTGTGTAATGCTTTGAGTATTATCTAACTCTGTGTGGTGTGTAATGCTTTGTGAAGTCTCTAACTATGTGTGGTGTGTAATGCTTTGTGAAGAAATCTCTAACTCTGTGCGGTGTGTAATGCTTTGAGTATTATCTAACTCTATGTGGTGTGTAATGCTTTGTGAAGTCTCTAACTCTGTGTGGTGTGTAATGCTTTGAGTATTATCTAACTCTATGTGGTGTGTAATGCTTTGTGAAGTCTCTAACTCTGTGTGGTGTGTAATGCTTTGAGTATTATCTAACTCTATGTGGTGTGTAATGCTTTGTGAAGAAATCTCTAACTCTGTGCGGTGTGTAATGCTTTGTGAAGAAATCTCTAACTCTGTGCGGTGTGTAATGCTTTGAGTATTATCTAACTCTATGTGGTGTGTAATGCTTTGTGAAGTCTCTAACTCTGTGTGGTGTGTAATGCTTTGAGTATTATCTAACTCTATGTGGTGTGTAATGCTTTGTGAAGTCTCTAACTCTGTGTGGTGTGTAATGCTTTGAGTATTATCTAACTCTATGTGGTGTGTAATGCTTTGTGAAGAAATCTCTAACTCTGTGTGGTGTGTAATGCTTTGAGTATTATCTAACTCTATGTGGTGTGTAATGCTTTGTGAAGTCTCTAACTCTGTGTGGTGTGTAATGCTTTGTGAAGAAATCTCTAACTCTGTGTGGTGTGTAATGCTTTGAGTATTATCTAACTCTCTGTGGTGTGTAATGCTTTGTGAAGTCTCTAACTCTGTGTGGTGTGTAATGCTTTGTGAAGAAGTCTCCTACTCAGAGAAGGTCAGTTTTATGAGTTTTGTAGCTTTTCTACTTTTGCACAATAAGCAGAGTTGAAGTCATGATTTTCAGCTCTACTGTTAAGCATTCCTCCTGTCTGACGAAACTATATCAATCAAGTTCTGGACCATGTTCAATGGATGGATGGTCAGTTATATTTCTACAATTCCCACCATCCAAGAAAACTCTCCACTTATGTGGAACAAACACGTTTATCTGAATTTTGACTCTCCAAAGAAATTACCCCATGTTGACAAGAATTGTTTTTTTCTTACACTCCATGTGGCATCTGTTCATAGCCGTAACACCATGTATACTTGTGTTGCTAGGGACATGGTCAGGGCTGGAACACATGTTGTTACCACAGTGTGATGTGCAATGCTGAGTTTCCTAAATGCCACACTGCAAAGGAATACGTAATAATGGAGATGAAATACTATGAGGATTCCACAACACGAAAACCTCACTGCATTGGCAAGTCATTTACTGAGAGTCTACTGTAATGATTGGTCTGATACGCCGGAAGTGAACAATTCAGACCTTCTGTATCCATATGTTATATATATATATATATATATATATATATATATATATATATATATATATATATATATATATATATATATATATATATATATATATATATATATATATATTAGGGGTGTACCGGATTTAGGCTCCGGCAAGTTCAGTATCCGGCCATTTTTGCAACTCCGGCTTCGGCTCCGGTCCAATTTTGCCGGATTTAGACCGGATTTATGTTGCCTAGTCACGTGAATTTTCTGTACATGTTTCAAGAGGCCAAGCCGAATCTTAGGCAATAGTACAGTAGCACTTATGGTTTACTATTTCTCGCTGATGTAAATAAGAATTTTAAGAAATAAACATTCATTCTGAATTTTAATGGAGCATTACTTCATGAGTTTGTGGGACTTGAATATTTCGTATTTTCGTAAATTTCTTTGGCCTTGCCGATAAGATAAAATGACATCAAAATCTAAGTCATACAGCGCCGTTTGGGATTACTTCAAGATTAAAGACGATGATTCAGCGGAGGTAATATATAAGTTGTGTGACAAGAAGAAAGCATCACTGAAGGTCGGTGTATTGACAACCACATCTATGATGAATCTGGGACCGTGTTTGCACAAAGCAAGCAGCAGTACCCAGTCAATTGTGCAGGCATGGGACCGGGCCAAAATTTGGGACATCACAGTCCCAATGCTAACTAAACGCATTCATGCTGCCGTAGCCGGAATGATAGCCATAGATATGGAGCCTTTTCAAGTAGTTGAACGACCAGGTTTCAGAGAGTTTATGCATACAATGGAAAAAAGGTATTAGTTGCTTTAAAGAAAGTACTTTGCTGAACATGTAATTCCTGACATTTACCAACGTCTAAAGGTAAAAATTGCAGCAATGATATCTGACACTGAAGACATATCATTCACAGCAGATTAGTGGAAAGCTGAACACACCACTCAGTCATTTATGTCTGTTGGTTAACAGACTCCTTTGTTCAGCGCAGTGTAGTCTTCCATTGTATTGCATGTGATGAACATCATACGGCCACAAACTTGCTTGAACATTTTGAAATGATGCTGGATGAGTGGTCAATTGCATGTGAGAAGTGCCATGTTGTTGTGAGAGACAATGCATTCAACATTGTCAAATGCTTTCGTGATGACAGATATTCAAATGTTGGATGTTTTGCACACACACTGCAGCTGTGCGTGCGTGATGGTCTTTTGAGTCTAAAGTATGTTATTGACATCATAAGTACTGGAAGAAAATTGGTACGACATTTCAAACTCTCTTCTTCAGCAACCAGTCGTTTGCAGGAACTTCAAAATGAATTAAACCTACCACAACATCAGCTAATCCAGGACGTGACAACTCGATGGAACTCAACTTTCTATATGCCACGATGTCTGTTAGAACAACGGCGCAGCATCAGCTTGTACTGTGTTGAAATTGATTCGGTAACTGGGCTTTAAAAATATGGGGAAAATTCCAGGACTCAAGATCAGTGGGAAAATAATAAACAACCTGAGATATGCAGATGACGCTGTTCTTTTGGCAGACATTGAACATGAACTACAAAGACTAATAGGCCAAGTCAATAAATCAAGTAATGAATATGGGCTGGATAAAAAACAAAAACCATGATAATCAGCAGGGACATAGAAGAACAGGAGCTAAACATAAACATACATGGAGAGAAACTACAACAAGTAAAGCACTATCTTTGACACATAGTCACAAATAATGGCAGATGTGAAACAGAAGTTATAAGGAGAATAGGAATGGCCAAAAGTACCTTCAATGACATGAAGACAATAGCAACATCTAAACAAATTAAAAACAAGTTAAAAATAAGAATTATAAAATGCTACATCTATTCTATATTAATGTATAGATCAGAAACATGGACACTAAATAAACAATTAGAAGACAGAATTGATGCCTTTGAGATGTGGGTATATAGGAGAATAGGGAAAACATCATACAAAGAGAAGAAAACAAATAAAGATGCGCTAAAAACACTTAATATGATGAAAGAACTACTAATAGAAATAAAGATCAGACAAATAAAATATTGTCGACACATTAAAAGACATGACACATTATTGAAGATCTTACTTGAGGGAAAAGTCAAAGGAAAGCGAACAAGAGGTAGACAGAGATAACAGTGGGAGAGTAACATTACAAGATGGACAGGCTACAGTCTAGCAGAATGCACCACGAAAACAAGAGACAGGGGATGTTAGAGATCTGTTGCAGCCAACCATCGTTGCGGAGACGGCACTTAATGATGATGATAAATAGACGACCTTCTGCTATGCTGGGAGGGGAGAACATATAACAAAACCCCAGTACCATGAAGTCAGTCATCTACGTCTTCAGATTTTTTCTAGCATCTTGATATATTCAATATGTACTCGCGTCTATGGTTGAAAGACGCACTTCAGACAATAGGATCTAATTAATGGATTGGTGCCGCTTGCGTGCGGTTCTATATGGAATCAAAGAATAGTGACACTGTTATCTACCATGCATCTGGTTAGAATTAGAGGCGACTAAAGAGGTTGTGTGGTGAAATTAGCAGCCCCATCATATATATAAACGTAGACAATAATCCATGTTAAAGTCGGATATGTTTGGTCGAAAGAGAATCGAAACCTAAACTTAAGCCTTAGCCTATACCTAACCCTAAACCTAACCATAACCCTAAATCTAAACCTAACAGTATACCTTTTATAGTATACCCTAAAATTACGAGATAAACAGATTACAATCTAGCAGAGTGTACCACCAAGACAAGAGACATAGAATGTTGGAGATCTAATGCAGCCAACCTTCGTTGTGAAGATGCAACTTAATGATAGTGAAAAAATGTCTTCTTGGACAAATAGTCCAGTTTATAAGAGCTAATGGTAAAACAAACCTTCCTAACGACACATTTGACGTTTCTAGAAATTTTTATTGGTCACTATGATTACTTTGTATGGCAGTCAATGGAAGTTAAAGAAATAATCAAAAGAGTCATTATAGAAGGCCTGTTTTCCCATTAACAAATAAGTCTTATATCGACGAGTGTCACAAAAAAATGAACTGACGAAACAGAAGGTTTGGACGATCAACAAGGAAAAAAGGTAGTAAGCCAACGTACGGACAACCATGTCTTTGCTAGGCAAATTTCTGACAATTCATGTCAGATGTAGACACAGTCTTGAGTCACATCCGTGACAGCACATGTCAATCTAAGAACTGTTAAATACACTTGAACTGTGTCACGGGTGTACATCAGTATTGTATTGACGGTCTCAGGTGTGTTTCTCAGGTCTGAACAGTGTGAATCACCTTATCTAAACTAGTCAGCACGCGTTGATAAGACTACATGTTTTGTTTCAAATTGTGGTGCTAGATGATTCTTACCGTGGTCTGAGGTATTCTCCGAATTCCTTTATAGTGATAGTTTTTTTGGTGACGCCGGTACCTAGTTTTACCTGGTATGATTAATAGTATATTCTGTGACATCGATTCCTGGTTTTACCTGGTCTGATCAATATTGTATTATGTGATGAACTGTATTTTTAATCGTCAGGTGCGTGTTAAAACAACACTTCCTATGAAAAATAATAACTCTTAACAGAAATAAAGATCAAACAAAAATGTGCTTTGGGCATATCAAAAGTTATGCCATCTTGTTGAAACCTTGCTTGAGGGTAAAGTCGAGGGGAGGCAAACAAGAGTTAAGCAGAGATATAAGTGGGAGACAAACATCATGAAATTGACAGGCTACAGTCTAGCAGAGTGAAACACCAAATAAAGAGGCAGAGGATGTTGGTCTGTTGCAGCCAAACTTCGTTGTGGAGACGGCACTGATGATGATGCGTGTTAATGAGGTCTCTAGTTAACATAATTACACAGGTATATCAGCATCAAGAAGAGACTTCTCCACAACGAAACTTGACTGCAATTGGTCTCCAACATTATCTGTCTACAGTCTTGTTTTCTCACTTTGATAGACTATATTATGTCTATCTCGTGGTATCTCTCTCTCAATTGTATCTTTGCCTACCTCCTGCTCGCCTCGTACCGCTTATATATATATATATCTATACATATACACACTAACAAACATGATGTTAGTCGTGTACATGCATACTAATGTACAAGTAAATATATTCTTGTTTAAAGATTACCATTTTCGCAATTATAATTCATGAAATTTTACCAACTCTTAATGCCATTGTTCATATAATTAATGTTTTTGTTATTTTTATAACAAAATTTTATATAATTTAAGATCATCATCATCAGGTGCCATGCCGGGTGGCGTAGGCGGTCATGGCTCTCCACAGCTCTCTGTACACAGTATTATGTATCAAAGTCGTTGTTGTTTCTTTGCCGTGCCAGGTTGTCAAACTGTCTAATATTTTCTCACGTTGTCGCCCTCTGTCTCTGGTGCCTTCAATCTTGCCTGTTGCCAATCTTACATCATTAATTATGTTCTCTAAACCTGAACATAATTTAAGATTAGAGAACATAATTAACATAAGTTTAGAGAACATAATTTAAGATATAATTTTTATATCTTTGGTGAATTTGAAAATCTATGAATTTCTACAAATTTGTAAAAATTTAATTAATTAAAATATGAATCATTGCTTCGCATTCTCAAGTAATTGTGTCGTTGGCAGAAATTTCTATTTCGTAACCGCTATCAAAACACAACCAAGAAATACAATTCTTCTATATACAGTTCTATATAGGCCTACAGTTATGGTAGCCTAGTTCATAATGAGCTTGCTTGCTATCACCGGTTTACAGCTTTCCGGATTCGTAACCACGTCCAGTCAAAAATAAAAATATCCTTGTTGTGATTTTTCGCTTGACACGTCCACATCTCCAGTCGACTCA
Organism: Meghimatium bilineatum; assembly: GCA_034231615.1. Lineage (NCBI taxonomy): Eukaryota > Metazoa > Mollusca > Gastropoda > Stylommatophora > Philomycidae > Meghimatium > Meghimatium bilineatum. Next base: position 43,010,395 of record CM067306.1, on the reverse strand, counting down.
GCTGTAAATGAGTACCTGACGCATGAGTTAGGGGAGGTAATGACAGCAAGAATGGGAACTGGCCTAATGGTTGCTGCGGCTTAGTACATGAAGAGTTATCTTCATCCCCGACGGCAGGTTACTGCCATGGGACATACCTTGAATTTATATACAGTTATTCGGCTTAGAGCTTGTCATTTATTTTACTGAATATAAATCTCATTTTCAAATGTTTTCATTAGTTTTTTAACACGGTTTAAGAATGTGGCCACGAATTGCTCATATTTCACTTAATATTTGACTAGATCACTAGCATACGTCATTAGATGTTTGGCCAGTAGAACATTTTTTATTCTGCTTTTGCGCGACTGTGTACATCGATTGTAGGAGGCCTCTTACATAATATAAAAAACTTGGTGTACATAATGCAATATGGCAACTTTGTCTCATTGTCACTTCATAAAATTTAAGAGTATGGGGAATATGCTGTCAACGACTGTTTTTACTATTAGCAACTGTGTACTATCTATGATGTTGTCACCGAGGGTATTGTTCGCAACTGTGTACTATCTATGATGTTGTCACCGAAGGTATTGTTCGCAACTGTGTACTATCTATGATGTTGTCACCGAGGGTATTGTTCGCAACTGTGTACTATCTATGATGTTGTCACCGAAGGTATTGTTCGCAACTGTGTACCATCTATGATGTTGTCACCGAAGGTATTGTTCGCAACTGTGTACTATCTATGATGTTGTCACCGAAGGTATTGTTCGCAACTGTGTACTATCTATGATGTTGTCACCGAAGGTATTGTTCGCAACTGTGTACTATCTATGATGTTGTCACCGAGGGTATTGTTCGCAACTGTGTACTATCTATGATGTTGTCACCGAAGGTATTGTTCGTAACTGTGTACTATCTATGATGTTGTCACCGAAGGTATTGTTCGTAACTGTGTACTATCTATGATGTTGTCACCGAGGGTATTGTTCGTAACTGTGTACTATCTATGATGTTGTCACCGAAGGTATTGTTCGTAACTGTGTACTATCTATGATGTTGTCACCGAGGGTATTGTTCCCAGTCTTGTACTATCTATGATGTTGTCAACGAATATATGTTTTTTAATGAAATGAGAATAGCATCATAAAAAGAATACACCATTCTTTTAGGTGGGAGTACGGAGGGAATCTAAAAAAACGTGTCAGGAGATAATGAGGTTGTAGAATAATTATTGAAGTAGCCATTGTTGTAATCATTATTCTACAGCATTATCATCTTATAATATTTATAAGATGCCAGGTTTGTAGTTAATGGTTGAAGTAGCAATATTACTGTCGCTTGTGTTACCGTGGTATGTGGGGAGCAGGGTCTAGCACTACTGTGACCTGCCATATAATTGTCGTAAAAGGGGACTAAGATGATAGGATTGTCTGCACCATCATGTAGTCTCAAAGTGGCCCAGAGTCATGATTGTTTCATCATATCACACTTGTGTTACATCATCCCATACTTGGTGTTACATCATATCACACTTGTGTTACATCATATCACACCTGTGTTACATCATATCACACTTGTGTTACATCATATCACACTTGTGTTACATCATATCACACTTGTGTTACATCATATCACACTTGTGTTACATCATATCACACTTCTGTTACATCATATCACACTTGTGTTACATCATATCACACTTCTGTTACATCATATCACACTTCTGTTACATCATATCACACGTGTGTTACATCATATCACACTTGTGTTACATCATTCCATACTTGGTGTTACATCATATCACACTTGTGTTACATCATTCCATACTTGGTGTTACATCATATCACACTTGTGTTACATCATGTCATACTTGGTGTTACATCATATCACACTTGTGTTACATAATTCCATACTTGGTGTTACATCATATCACACTTGTGGTACATCATATCACACTTGTCTTACATCATATCACACTTGTGTTACATCATATCACACTTGTGTTACATCATATCACACTTGTCTTACATCATATCACACTTGTGTTACATCATGTCACACTTGTGTTACATCATGTCATACTTGGTGTTACATCATATCACACTTGTGTTACATCATTCCATACTTGGTGTTACATCATATCACATTTGTCTTACATCATGTCACACTTGTGTTACATCATCTCATACTTGGTGTTACATCATGTCACACTTGTGTTACATCATATCATACTTGGTGTTTGTTGATAAATTGATGATGGTAATGGGATTCCTCAGGCATCAACGAACTCAAACCTAAACCAAAGTAGGCAAATACAAACGCTTTTATTTTGTTTTAATCATTTTTCGTCACATTTATTTAGTATTTTTTATGTTATGCTGTTTTCTTTTACGAAGAAGGAACAACATCATTATCATGAGATTTTATAACATTTCTTCCTGGTTTCGCCTGTCGGATTTAAGTTTTGCTGCAGTTATTACTTATTATCTCGCCTCTAGAATATTTTTGGAAACAGCCCATGCCTGTTTAGTGATGTCGATAGCATGAACGGAGGCCGAAGTTTGATTGTGTCTGTCGAGAACTTCAAACAAAATCGACATCTTGTTCTGATTGTCGAGACTTTTATAGAAAGTCAAGGTCTGAACCTGATTCTGATCCAGGCCAAAAATTTAATGTGATAGGCAGGGGACCTCCATATAAAAGATAAGCACTTTAAATCCGATTCAAACATTTGATTAAAAACCTTGCACAAAGTAATTCTTGAACGCCACGACTTACATTCAACCATTTTGGAAACGATTCTGCTTCTAATTTCACAAAAATAGACAAAAAGCAAGTTAGTTTCCTGTTTTTTTTTAATTTTTTTATTGAATATCCCTTCGTGTAGACTTACATGTCTACAATAGTATTTTATGTGTAAGTCTGACAAATTTAATCATATCTGGATATAGAATGAAAAATGAGTTTGTTTTAGCCTTAGTGATGTTCCCAACCATTTAGGAGATCTGTACACGTGTAGCATTAGTGATGTTCCCAACCATTTAGGAGATCTGTACACGTGTAGCATTAATAATGTTCCCAACCATTTAGGAGATCTGTACACGTGTAGCATTAATAATGTTCCCAACCATTTAGGAGATCTGTACACGTGTAGCATTAATAATGTTCCCAACCAATAAGGAGATCTGTACACGTGTAGCATTAATAATGTTCCCAACCATTTAGGAGATCTGTACACGTGTAGCATTAGTGATGTTCCCAACGAATGGTTCTGAAGTGACCCAAAGCTTATTATCTACATACTATGTGGCTGTACAAAAGAATATCACTATCATCTAGCTTCCTGTGATAACCACGACACTGTCAATAAATGATGCTACTGTGACGAGCTATTTAGCATGATTTTGAATAGCTAGCCTGGTACACATCATTTCTAACAGTAAATGATCAGATTTGTGTTTGACAATATGTTTGACAATATGTTTGACAATATGTTTGACAATATGTTTGACAATATGTTTGACAATATGTTTGACAATATGTTTGACAATATGTTTGACAATATGTTTGACAATATGTTTGACAATATGTTTGACAATATGTTTGACAATATGTTTGACAATATGTTTGACAATATGTTTGACAATATGTTTGACAATATGTTTGACAATATGTTTGACAATATGTTTGACAATATGTTTGACAATATGTTTGACAATATGTTTGACAATATGTTTGACAATATGTTTGACAATATGTTTGACAATATGTTTGACAATATGTTTGTCTTTTACGATTTATCACATCTCGGAACATGTAATCAATCCAGTCCTGAGTCTCATCCAGTCAGAATCCAGTCTCATCGCTGCGTGAACATCGCAATTGCGTCTATTTTGTCCTGTGGTCACGAATGCACTTTGATAGAAACGTCAGTTTAGCTGTTTTCTTTAATTTTTAACATTACATGACTCCCGTTGTTTTATTTTTCGTCGATGGCTACACATTTTTCTGCAATTTCACTTGTAATTGATACAAAATGTTTATAGAATATCACAGTAAAATCGATGCAGTGGCAAGATGGTCATGTACACTGTGTGTCGTATCTCTTTTGTACTGATTCCTCTTTATAAGAATCGTCTCATTTAAAGAATCACTCGTCTGTCACTCATGCTATGGACCGTTTTTCACTGTCATGTCCTATCGCCTGAACATCCACTAATAATACTATAATAATGTTGTATGGTTGTGAGAGTTGGACACTCACTGTGGACATGGAGAGAATATTACAGGCTTTCGAGTATAAATGCTACAGAAGAATTCTACGAATTTCCTATAGGGAACATAAGACCAATGTGTACGTAAGAAATAAAGTAGAGATGTGTGCAGGTGTCCAGGAGCCATTGCTTTCAATAGTGAAACGACGAAAACTAGCATGGTTCGGACATGTATGCAGGCACGATTCCTTGTCAAAAACAATACTGCAGGGAACTGTCGAGGGTGGAAGAAGCAGAGGAGGGCAAATAAAGACATGGACAGACAACATCAAGGAATGGACAGGGCTAGATATTTCCACACTCATCCGCATCGCTGAGGATAGAATTCGCTGGAGGACTCTGTGTGCTGAGGCTTCCAATGTGGTACCCCTACGACCCTGAAGGGTTATGGGTTTTATTGATATTTATTGAATAATACTATGTAAAATAATATAGAGAAACTACAACAATTAGAACATTATTAATATCTTGGGCACATAGTCACAAATGATGACAGATGTGAAACAGAAGTTAAAAGGAGAATAGGAATGGCTAAAAGTATCTTCAATGACATGAGGTAAATAGTAACATCTAAACAAATTACAAACAAGTTAAAAATGAGAATTATAAAATGCTACATCTATTCTATATTAATGTATGGCTCAGAAACAAGGACACTAAATAAACAATTAGAAGACATAATTGATGCCTTTGAAGTGTGTATATACAGAAAAATAGGGAGAAAAGTTATGGAAAGAGAAAAAAACAAATAAGGAGGTGCTAAAAACACTTAATATGAAGAAACAACTACTACAAGAAATAAAGATCAGGTAAATAAAATATTTTGGACACATTAAAAGACATGACACCTTAATGAAGACCTTACTCGAGGGTAAAGTCAAAGGGAAATAGCAGGAGGTAGGCAGAGATACAAGTGGGAGAGTAACATCACACGATGGACGATTACAGTCTAGCAGAATGTACCACAAGACAAGAGACATGAGATATTGGAGATCTGTTGCAGCCAACCTTCGTTGCGGAGACGGCACTTTATGATTATTATGAAAATAATATATTTGCGTATCCATCGATCTTTGCTGTATCCACATATATTTATATAATGCAATTGTTTTATTTTATTTTCAAAATTGTACGTCTATGGAAGTCACATCGTGGTCATGTTTTATAGAGCTTTTTACCTTTGGTAGTAGTTTGTTGCTCTCTGTTCGATCCCAGAGACGGCGCGTTTTTTATTACTTCAATTTGTGAACGCTGATTAATGTCTTTGGGGCAATTTCAAGAAAAATTCGAGTTTATTCTTTTCTTTTTGTTTTTGTGTGTGTTTTTTGTGGTCTTGTCGCTTCCACGTGTGTCGCTAGGCGTCATCGGGAGCCGAATTATTCTTTCTTTTTGCTAACTGTGATGCTGCTGCCATAGTACAGCATGATGTATTTTTCTGATGTCATCTATCCATCTTCGTCTGGGTCATTCACTGTTTCTCTTTTTATATGAAAAAAATGTATGTTTCTCTGTTTCTCTTCTTTTTTTACGGTTATCAATGAAATGCGATCTGGTTGCATTCTGATTAGGTGGCCGAACCATTTGATCTTTACCCCCCCCCCCCCCCCGTGATGTTCTCATGCATTTAATTTCGCATGCAACGAGTTTTGTTCTAGTTTTTCTGTCAGAGTTCATGTGTGGTATTGGTAGCACAGTGTCGACATGAACACTATGATTATTAACGTTCTCTTGGAGATCATGTCAATGTGCTGGTGTTTCAGTAGTGGTGCTAATTTATATAGAACTGCGTTTACTTTCTGATATCTTGTCTTTATTTGTCCATCTAGTCTCTCGTCTTCAGAAAACACGCTGCCTAGATATTTAAATTCCTTTACTTGGTTACATAGTTTTGTGCCGTCTATGTACATTTCTATGTATATTTTTGTTGTTGGTTTATTCCGTATTTGGTACAATTATTTACCCCTGAACGGCGACGGTTATGTTTGTACATTCTGCTCTACTTTTATTAATCTAATAAATCTATGCTCTATTAATTTTCTTTCCTTATTCTCATCCGGGCAATGCCTGATATTATTTCTAGTAAATGTATATATTTAGTCTTCTGAGTGTATCTACATGACATGCTACTGAATATAAGTGTGTATTATTTGTATGATTGTGAGAACTTGGTATTGGTAGTAGTACGACTGGAAGTGGGTACTTGCAGGTTAAAGTAGCGGGTGTTTTTGACGAGCAAGCTACGACAATTATCAGCATGCATACTCTTCGAAATTTGTTTTTTGGGAGGAGGGAGCGAATGAGGACCTTTCGGCTTACCTGGAGTGTAATAATTTGGGTTCATAACAAACATTATTCTGGTGGTCATTTTGGCCGGCAATGAACTGTTGTAAATGATGATAACTTCTTGACTGTGTTCGGTTCTTGAAGTACATAAACATTTTTAAAGACTTGATCGATGGTTCGTATTCATGTATTATCTAACAAGGTTATACACGAAATGTGCGCCGTCTACATTGAACTGACAATGATACTAACATTGTACTCATAAATTCAATATAAGCTGAATAGCCATGCTCTTTACTATAAAAGGTACGCTTCCATTCCCTGTTAGGTTTTTTTAAGAATAGAGTCCAATACGCTGTAGTGACTAGGAGGTAGTCATGTGTACATAGTATTAATTACGTGCTTTGAGAATGTTTGTTTAGTTTTAATAGTCGATTTTTATTAGATCAGTTCGTTTCAGTTTTGAACCACTTAAAAGGCTATTATGAATCTATTGGTTTAACATTTCAAGCTAATGGAGATTTATGCGTAGTCAATTTAGTTGTGCACTAGTGCTATACACGTCTTGTCTTGATTTTATTTATACTAGAGCTATGCATGTCCTGCTTTGATGGTATATATATATATATATATATATATATATATATATACTAGAGTATGCACGTGGCAAGAAATGTTCAGCCATTTTGGTACAGTCTGTTGCTAGATTCGACGATCCAACAAGTCCTACTATGTCATGTTATGTTATGTTATGTTCCTCCAGGGCCATAGGAGGCGCATAGGGCAGAAACCATAGCTTTCCATTTCTGTCTTTGTGTTGTCAGGTCTTTCAATTCTTGGGTGTTGATTAGGTTCATTGACGTGCATTCTCATTTAATGGTTCTTCGTAGAGTTTCTCTAGGTCTCCCTCTTCTTCTTACTCCCGGTGGCACCCAATTTAGTGACTGACAAGAAATTCTTTGGCTGTTCATTTTGAGAACGTGGCCGATGTAAGTCCAACGCCTTTGTCTAATAACGGAAGATATATGGGTTTGCTTGCTTTCCTATTTTATAGTAGTGTTAGATTTAAAGTCACCCCACTTAATATTCAGAATGGTACGTAGGGAATTGTTTTCAAATGAGTCTAGTCTCTTATCTGTGGCTTTTGTGGCTGTCCAACTTTCGCATCCATATGATAGAATAGGGATAATGTTGGAGTTAAACAACCTGAGTTTTGTGGTGTTTCTTAGTGTGTTTGACGTCCAGATGTTACGTAGTTTATTGAAATCACCCGCTGCAAGGGCAATACGGTGTAAAACTTCTTTTGCTGAGTCTCCATCGAGTGCTAGATTGGTGCCTAAATATGTAAAATTGTTGACTTGTAATAATGGGATGCGATGTAACAGAACAAACCACCGTAAATCTCTTGTTTCGTCACATACGACATACATGGCTGCTAACGATGTTGCCATCTATGCTAAGCAACAGACGGTACCAAAACGGCCCAGACTTGTCTTGCGACCTTCATAGCTCTATTATATTCTTTCCTCTCCGTTTGGTTCGGTGCCGTACAACACACGGGGAGGGGGGAGGGAAAGAGACACCCTTCATATAAATATCCAGGTCAGTTATGTCTATTTTTTATTTCGTCTCTTTGTCTCTCTTTTTCAGTTTTTATATAACGATTTAACATTCATTTCCTTCCATAGTCGTGTTTCCTGTTACGTCATGGAACGATGTGTTCATGGGAGGTGTCTTTTTTAGATATTATGTTATGTTGATACTCAAGAAATCATTATTGTGAAATGTCAGACACATACATACGTGCTGCAATCTCCTATTGAGTACACCCTTCAGCATGCGGTAACTGACTGTTCTGGTTCTGTTGTCGCTGATAACTGTTCTTGTGATTCCTACTTGCCGCTCGTTTCTGCAACTCTACAAGTCGCACCCAGATCCTACAATCTGGCTACAGACATGGGAGAATAAACACACCCTACATCCCTCAACTGGCGTAATTGTTTTATTTCATTAAAAATGTCATAAACAGTCCATTGAACTAACCCCTAAGTTGTGGTTAAGTCGTTCGCTATGTGATCATGCAGTCGCGGGATCGAAGCTCGCTCGCGACGTCTTGTTTATAACGTGGATTTTTCGGAAATCTTACAGTTTGAAGCAAAGGAGATGCGTGCCATGGGTCGTGTCATACTTTTGACAAGCAACGTGTCGCTTCGTTGAGAGGGACGAAATAAATTTTGGGGTAATTCTAGTGCAGTGAAGTTAATGCTCTACTTCCTTTCAACTTAACCATACTGTAACCCCACTGTTACCACACTTTCAACTGTTACCACACTTTCAACTGTTACCACACTTTCAACTGTTACCACACTTTCAACTGTTACCACACTTTCAACTATTACCACACTTTCAGCTGTTACTTTTATGTCAAAACATAACTAACCCTAATCACTAACCCTAACCCTAAAAAAAATTAATATTTAAATTAATTATTCATATAATATTTTAATTAATAAATCATAAAAAAGAAAGGGAGACACGGGTTCCAAACAAGAACCTAAACAACATTGCAATAATTTATCTCGTTATGTGATTGTTCAGTGATTTGTATGATGACATGTATGGCTTAAAATACAGATGATCAATAAACGTTTGCAAGAAACAATTGTGCCGCATAGATAGAAATTACCAGTGTTGTATTTGAAGGTCTACATAACAATTGTGCCGCATAGATAGAAATGGCCAGAGTTGTATTTGTACAAATTCAAATCTAATGTGATAGTACTCGGTCGATGTCTAACAATTAGGACACTTACTGCTCACATGAAACTATCTATCAGTTGTGTTAAACATTACTAAATGCAACCTGGACAATGCCTCTATTCCTAGAACAGTGCTGGCAATGTTCAGTTTATTCTTACATGTGCGGCGATATCGCTGTATAACATACTGCTATGGATAAGACCAATATATTAACAGATATGCTGCCTGACTTGCGAGATATTTGTCTGCTGATTATTGTCTGCATGTGGACTCTTCTGCAAGTTGTTCAGCGCTGGGTCAACAAAAGGTGAGTTGATTGTATCTACCAGAAAAATGAGTTCATCTCTAATTTTGGCATATATTTCTGATGAAAACCTCTTTATTCTTTCTTTGTCTTCGTTCATGATCAAACTTCTGCAGATTAGCAGGATGTAGTCTCTAGAACTGAATGCGTTGTAACATGGTTAGCTTATGATATCGCTTAGATTCGATATCTCAGCATTTAGGCCTGAAACATTCGAGTTCAGTATGGCTTCTGTGTCAATTTTACCCAATATTGGATGAGGTAACCAACTCCGCAACAATAACATCCTTAGCCCCTCTTACGACATGCATGGAAGTTAACAGTGGCACTATTCTTTGCTCGCCATTCTGGCTTCGGCTACATACGTATGAAAATCACCCTTATCAACCTCAGAATTCTGCTAACTATCACATCATTGACCGCCACTGTTCTAGCTCTGCAACTATCCAGTTATACTATGGACAACCAAGTTTTTTTAATATGCGTAACTCTCTCCTATCTTATCATAAGCGTGACCCACTCCTATCTTATCATAAGCGTGACCCACTCCTATCTTATCATAAGCGTGACCCTCTCCTATCTTATCATAAGCGTGACCCTCTCCTATCTTATCATAAGCGTGACCCTCTCCTATCTTATCATAAGCGTGACCCACTCCTATCTTATCATAAGCGTGACCCTCTCCTATCTTATCATAAGCGTGACCCACTCCTATCTTATTATAAGCGTGACCCACTCCTATATAATCATGCATTCATATCCTACGAATGTTGCTCTATGAATCTTAGAATATTACCGTGGGAGTTGGCATGTCAGACACTAACCTAATATTACTATGGGAGTTGGCATGTCAGACACTAACCTAATATTACCGTGGGAGTTGGCATGTCAGACACTAACCTAATATTACTATGGGAGTTGGCATGTCAGACACTAACCTAATATTACTATGGGAGTTGGCATGTCAGACACTAACCTAATATTACTATGGGAGTTGGCATGTCAGACACTAACCTAATATTACTATGGGAGTTGGCATGTCAGACACTAACCTAATATTACTATGGGAGTTGGCATGTCAGACACTAACCTAATATTACTATGGGAGTTGGCATGTCAGACACTAACCTAATATTACCGTGGGAGTTGACATGTCAGACACTAACCTAATATTACCGTGGGAGTTGACATGTCAGACACTAACCTAATATTACCGTGGGAGTTGGCATGTCAGACACTAACCTAAAATTACAATGAGAGTTGGCATGTCAGACACTAACCTAATATTACCGTGGGAGTTGACATGTCAGACACTAACCTAATATTACTATGGGAGTTGGCATGTCAGACACTAACCTAATATTACTATGGGAGTTGGCATGTCAGACACTAACCTAATATTACTATGGGAGTTGGCATGTCAGACACTAACCTAATATTACTATGGGAGTTGGCATGTCAGACACTAACCTAATATTACCGTGGGAGGTGACATGTCAGACACTAACCTAATATTACTATGGGAGTTGGCATGTCAGACACTAACCTAATATTACTATGGGAGTTGGCATGTCAGACACTAACCTAATATTACTATGGGAGTTGGCATGTCAGACACTAACCTAATATTACTATGGGAGTTGGCATGTCAGACACTAACCTAATATTACTATGGGAGTTGGCATGTCAGACACTAACCTAATATTACCGTGGGAGTTGACATGTCAGACACTAACCTAATATTACCGTGGGAGTTGACATGTCAGACACTAACCTAATATTACCGTGGGAGTTGGCATGTCAGACACTAACCTAAAATTACAATGAGAGTTGGCATGTCAGACACTAACCTAATATTACCGTGGGAGTTGACATGTCAGACACTAACCTAATATTACTATGGGAGTTGGCATGTCAGACACTAACCTAATATTACTATGGGAGTTGGCATGTCAGACACTAACCTAATATTACTATGGGAGTTGGACACTAACCTAATATCACCATGGAAGTTGGCATGTCAAACACTAACCTAATATCACCGTGGAAGTTGGCATGTCAAACACTAACCTAATATCACCGTGGAAGTTGGCATGTCAAACACTAACCTAATATCACCGTGGAAGTTGGCATGTCAAACACTAACCTAATATCACCGTGGAAGTTGGCATGTCAAACACTAACCTAATATCACCGTGGAAGTTGGCATGTCAAACACTAACCTAATATCACCGTGGAAGTTGGCATGTCAAACACTAACCTAATATCACCGTGGAAGTTGGCATGTCAAACACTAACCTAATATTACCGTGGGAGTTGGCATGTCAGACACTAACCTAATATTACTATGGGAGTTGGCATGTCAGACACTAACCTAATATTACTATGGGAGTTGGCATGTCAGACACTAACCTAATATTACTATGGGAGTTGGCATGTCAGACACTAACCTAATATTACTATGGGAGTTGGCATGTCAGACACTAACCTAATATTACTATGGGAGTTGGCATGTCAGACACTAACCTAATATTACTATGGGAGTTGGCATGTCAGACACTAACCTAATATTACCGTGGGAGTTGACATGTCAGACACTAACCTAATATTACCGTGGGAGTTGACATGTCAGACACTAACCTAATATTACCGTGGGAGTTGGCATGTCAGACACTAACCTAAAATTACAATGAGAGTTGGCATGTCAGACACTAACCTAATATTACCGTGGGAGTTGACATGTCAGACACTAACCTAATATTACTATGGGAGTTGGCATGTCAGACACTAACCTAATATTACTATGGGAGTTGGCATGTCAGACACTAACCTAATATTACTATGGGAGTTGGCATGTCAGACACTAACCTAATATTACTATGGGAGTTGGCATGTCAGACACTAACCTAATATTACCGTGGGAGGTGACATGTCAGACACTAACCTAATATTACTATGGGAGTTGGCATGTCAGACACTAACCTAATATTACTATGGGAGTTGGCATGTCAGACACTAACCTAATATTACTATGGGAGTTGGCATGTCAGACACTAACCTAATATTACTATGGGAGTTGGCATGTCAGACACTAACCTAATATTACTATGGGAGTTGGCATGTCAGACACTAACCTAATATTACCGTGGGAGTTTACATGTCAGACACTAACCTAATATTACTATGGGAGTTGACATGTCAGACACTAACCTAATATTACTATGGGAGTTGGCATGTCAGACACTAACCTAATATTACTATGGGAGTTGGCATGTCAGACACTAACCTAATATTACTATGGGAGTTGGCATGTCAGACACTAACCTAATATTACTATGGGAGTTGGCATGTCAGACACTAACCTAATATTACTATGGGAGTTGGCATGTCAGACACTAACCTAATATTACTATGGGAGTTGGACACTAACCTAATATCACCGTGGAAGTTGGCATTTCAAACACTAACCTAATATCACCGTGGAAGTTGGCATGTCAAACACTAACCTAATATCACCGTGGAAGTTGGCATGTCAAACACTAACCTAATATCACCGTGGAAGTTGGCATGTCAAACACTAACCTAATATCACCGTGGAAGTTGGCATGTCAAACACTAACCTAATATCACCGTGGAAGTTGGCATGTCAAACACTAACCAAACGATTGTCGCAGTCACTGCCATCTCCAATTCCATGGTCGAAATGATTTTGGAGTAGGCAGACAATTTATAGAACAACTGCCTGCAGAATTAATATAGAGAAGTGGCACAGATTTGATTATGGATCAAATAAAGGACTGCTGATCACCAATTATCATATTAGATTTTGATGTTTTGGTCCAATGTTTTGTTAAGCAAAAGTTTATATTTTGGTGAAATACCCTCTTTTCAACCGCGGACATTAGTCCAATTTGGTTTATATCAGAGTTTTTAACCGTATCAAATAGTGGCGATCGCAGTTCTGGTAATGCAGCCACAACAACCTGCGTGATAGAAAATAATAATCATAGTAGATTGTCTCGAGTTCTCATGTATACCCACTGTTGTTCCTCCATACATGTTCCTGGATACATTTCGTTTCGAATTTTAGTTTGTGTCGCCAAATGTGTATGCTTGTTAAAGCAAGAAAGATAAAATCATAGTTCTTTCTTTTTCTTTGTTCTTATTATTAATGGTAACTTAATTATTAAACAATCCAGTGAAATAGTGAAGAAAAAAGCCTTTTTTTAATAACAAATGTCTTAGAAATGTCTTATGGGTGTTCAAAAGGGTGTCTGGTTGATTAGCAAAAATTACGACCGATGAAGTTCTTGCTTCCCACGAGCATTTGTGGGGGAGTGTGGGGGGGGGAGGGGGTTGCGGGTGTTTTATACATCATTCTCTTATACTCAGGAGATTCCAACTCCTAGCAATATTGTCGGATTTGAGAAGTCTCCCACTCGGAGATGATCTATATATGTGAAGATAACATAGTCAACCATGATGTATGTGAGGATAACATAGTCAACCATGATGTATGTGAGGATAACATAGTCAACCATGATGTATGTGAGGATAACATAGTCAACCATGATGTATGTGCTGTTGTATGTGTAGATGACATATTCAACCATGGTGTATGTGCTGATGTAGATGACATAGTCAACCATGGTGTATGCGCTGATGCATGTGTAGATGACATATTCAACCATGATGCATACCCTGATGTATGTGCAGATGACATATTCAACCATGGTATATGTATAGATGACATAAACAACCATAGTGTGTGTATAGATGACATATTCAACCATGATGCATACCCTGATGTATGTGCAGATGACATATTCAACCATGGTATATGTATAGATGACATAAACAACCATGGTGTATGTATAGATGACATATTCAACCATGGTGTATGCGTTGATGTATGTGCAGATGACATATTCAACCATGGTATATGTATAGATGACATAAACAACCATAGTGTATGTGCTGATGTATGTGTAGATGATATATTCAACCATGGTGTATGTACTGATAGTTAACCACAAGAAATATTGCCATCAATGTTCACCACACGTGCGATCGGCGGGTTTCAATACTGGCAGGTATGAGAACAGTGCGTTTACTATTTTTTTTAATTGTTATGATTTCTGAGTGGATTGACATATGTTTTTCAAGTTACCAATGTAATGGGGTTTTTAACCCTCTGAAACACTCATGTTATCTACATTTCCAGCTCTCAGTTATACATTTATACATTATATACATCAATAATGGAGCTGTTAGTATGACCACCTGCCATACAGACCAGCATGTTACATTAGTATGACCACTTCCCAGGTTAAATACATGTTTAGTTGTCCCCCACTCATTGGTCAAATACATGTTTAGTTGTCCCCCACTCATTGGTTAAATACATGTTTAGTTGTCCCCCCACTCATTAGTTAAATACATGTTTAGTTGTCCCCCACTCATTGGTTAAATACATGTTTAGTTGTCCCCCCTCATTGGTTAAATACATGTTTAGTTGTCCCACACTCATTGGTTAAATACATGTTTAGTTGTCCCTCACCCATTGGTTAAAATCATGTTTGTTGTCTCCCATCCATTGGTTAAATACATGTTGTATTGTCCCCTACACGTTGGTTAAATACAAGTTTTATTGTACGCACTTAGGCCCCTATTGGTTAAATACATGTTTTATTGTCCCCTACTCATTGGCTAAATACATATTTTATTATCTCCCGACTTATTGGTTAAATACATGTTTTACTATCTCCCGACTTATTGGTTTAAATGCATGTTTTGTCTCAACGTGTTTCTTATTTTGTTCCTCTTTCAATTTATCCCCGTATATGACGAAGAGAAAGAGACTAGATGATATTACGCATTTATCATTTTGTGACATACTCTTCAGTGGGGGTTATGGAGACTAAATATACCATCATTGAAGATGTCAACAAATGTGACAAAAAAATCAGTGCTACACCGTTTACTGGACCGGGAAACCCCTTTTGGGACAAATATTCTTATGTGGTACATCGTGTGCCCCTAAAAAGTCAGTGACTTTCTTTGCAAATCACCGAGTATTTGCAAGCTTTATTACTATAAATCTTGTTTTATCATATAAATAGTTTATCTTCCTGTGGTCCCACTGAGTCTGTGGCTTCACAATTTCAAAATGTTCCTATGAGGTCCCCCTTCAAGTATCTATTGGGAAGGGCGAGGTGGTGATATGGCCCATGTTGGGAATTGCTGCACTAAACAATCAGTTTCCTGGTTAGAGACAATGTCCTGGTCACAGACAGTGTCCTTGTCACCAAAAATGTCGTACTGTAGCGGCTGGCTTATTTCAAACTGTGCTTCAGAATAGTTCTCAATGTTCTCTACGCTTCTTTCTTTCAAGCTCGGAGTGGTTCAATATACAGAAAAGTAGTAAGAAAAGGCTATACCTTGTCCCCATACTTGTTCAATATATATGCGGAAAATATAATGAGAAACGTGAGACAAGAAACAATGAATTCCTGGTTTCTGACCCGTAAATATAGGAGGGCTGCAATATCTGAAATTAGATATACAGACGACATTACTATTAACAACAAACGAACACGACCTACTGAACATAAAAAAGTTCAAGGAACAGCAAAACTTGTTCTTAAATATGAAAAAGACAAAAATAATAAAACTGACAAAATTAAATCAAGACCCAAAATTATTATTGAGAACTGCAATTTAAACGAATTGACACATTTTGATTATTTAGAAACTAAAATAAACAATTCGTGTGACTGCGAAGTTGAGATTAAGAGAAGAACAACAATGGCGCTGTCAAAATTGTCATAATATACGAACATGTGTATTCCTGTGACGACATATGGATTTTAAGCATGGACACTAAATAAAACAGTGGCCAAGAGAATAATATCATGTGAAAAAAGGTGATACAGAAGAGTTCTGAGAATAACATGGGCAGCAAGGAAAACAAACCAGGAGGTGTTAAGAACAATTAACATCCAGGAAGGTTGGCTTCTGAACACCATATTAAAGAAAAATATAGGTTTTTTTCGGTCACATTAAGAGACACGACGGCATGGAGAGTGTGTTACTGGAGATAGTGTGACAGAAGGCAACAGAGACAAAGACCTGCCAAGACGCCGTTAGGCAAAAGACATTAAAAAATGCCTGCACATGTCATTAAAGGAGGCAGGGCAACTTGTTCAAGACGGAGCATTCGAGATCCAAAGGGAATACGTCGTTCTGGATAGAATATATCACCTGATGATGATTCGGAATAGTTCTCAATGTTGTCTCAACTTCTTTCTTTCAATTGCAGTGCTCCTAAGTTTGTAGATCTTGTGCCTCTTTAGACGATCGTGTTTGTTAGCTCATATAGGGCCCGCGGTTTGGAATGATCTTTTCCCCCGTGTTTTATTGGGACAAAAACTATTTTTTACTACTTTGAATCTCCTAGTAGTGTTTTCTAAAATCTGGGGACACGCGCATATAGTTTTTGCAGATCAGCATGGCGGAGCAGAAAAGAATAGTTTAGCGGACCGTATTTTGTCCAGTAATTATTGAGGTGTCATTAATCTAAACTAGGGCTGTCTGTGTTGCTCCAGCCATCGCATTTCTAGGTTAGGGATGTTTCTCGACACTGATGTTTGTATCTTTCATTTACAAGGGCGATGATGTCAATGTCCTGGGTTCAGGAAGCCATCGGTGTCCTCGGTTCAGGAAGCTGTCAGTGTCCTCGGTTCAGGAAGCTGTCGGTGTCCTCGGTTCAGGAAGCTGTCGGTGTCCTCGGTTCAGGAAGCTGTCGGTGTCCTGGGTTTAGGCGAGACCGTAGCGGTATAGAAGACCTTTCAATAGAATTAATTATATCCTCATTCCTTACGTTTTTGATTTTTTGGGCTTTCAGTTGGTGACTATTTATATACTCGGAGTCGCCTTGACTAATTTTTGTCATATGACTCCAGGTATGCAAACAATTACCAACCGAAAGCCCAACAATAATTAAAAGACGCAACGAACGGGGTCCTAATTAATTCTGTTGGTAGGTCCTTTTTGAAAACGGTCATTATTCAGGAGGCTGTTGCTGTCATGGGTTCAGTACGATGTCTGTGTTCTGAGTTCCCATATATCTCATTTTTGTCTTTGAGTTTACTCTAGTTGCGCTTCAGAACAGATCTGAATAGTAGTTATGTGTGTCGACACATCGTTGTGTTTGTCTAATGTCAGGTTCCGTCGTTCGACTATTCATCGTTGGATGGTCCCTTTCACGTCTTTTTCACGTAACTGTGATTTGCCTATTGTTGTAAGATAAATATTCTTTTCTTTCGTCCTTCAGGTTGTTTAGTTGTGTTTCGGGATTATTATATACCTAAACATAGACACAGCATCATAGGTTAAGCTGAACCTCCTACACACAATGACCATATACAAGCACAATATGTCTGTTCTTTAGCCTACATAACATTCTACTCTTAGCAGCATTTGAATCCATAAAAACTTTCTACATATTTTTGTTAACTTGACAAACACACAATTGTGTACGCTATTATCTATATTCATTACTATGCTCGCATTCAAGCACGGTCATATATATAAAAGGTTACGCTACGGGATCACAAAAAAGTCGGCTGTTACCAAAAAAGTGAGATTTCCCTTACAGTGTTCTTATTTTTCAGCGTTAAAGTTCAAACTCCTGCTGGTTTTCTCTTGTAGCTGGACAATGGTCCTACATGATATAGTCCAGAGAATAGAAGTGCGTTGTGTCGACGTTTTTTTTGCACCAGTGAGTCGACAAATCAGTCTTCAGCAGTACCATTACAGTAAATACCAATTATTTTTTTCAGAATACTCCTGTGCGCTTGTCTCATGCAGGGTCTCTCATCTTGGCGAATGTGACAGTTATTAATCGTTTTGCATGTACAGTGTCGCCAACCAATTAAAATCTGTGAATTTGTCGAATAAGCAAAGAGGAATATCGCTGTCTGAGATCAGAACGCAGTACTACTCTCCAGACGGGCTTGGAATACACGAGGCTTATGGTTTAGCTAAATCGTGAATAATAATTAAAGTACGGCAGTCCTTCTTGATAACATACTCTTTTTTTAATCAACAGCATGCTATATATATATGTGCATACATACACGAACACAAGGGCGATTTTGAATAGTTTTACCTCAAAGGCGATAATTTTATTAATATTCAAGATACACATTTGAACTTTACATTTTCTGAAAGCTTGGAATGTCCTTTAAGTGACGTATGTTTATTTTTTCAACATAGTCCCCATTTCGGTCCACGCACAAACGCCAATGTTGGACTAGTTGTTGCATCCCTTCGAGAAAGAAATCAGACGTATCCCTCGAAACCAGGTACGCACGGCTGCTTGTACCTCGTCAGAAGCATAGCTGTGTTCCGTGAGGTGTTCCTTCAGCTTCGGGAAAAGAAAAAAATTACAGTGTCAGATCGGAGCTGTACGACAGGTGCGGTAAGATGCACCCACTGTTTGTTGACTCGTGTGTAAGTGAGCATTGTCGCGCTGAAGAACTGTGGATTTTCCCACACGAACACGCATCAGTCGTGTCCGGAGTTTCATCAAAGTTGCCACATAGAGATAGGAGTTTATGGTATTGCCATACTTCAAAAATTCATTGTGGACTACGCCCTCACAGTCCAAAAGATGGTCATCAAAATTTGTCATGCCGAGACGGCAACCGTGAACTTTGTTGGTGACGGTGAGTTCTTATGCATGTACTCCATGGACTGACGCTTGTTTTCGGGCCTCATAATAATTTGCCCATGATTCGTCGCCAGTGACAATTATGCAGATACAGGCATTGCCTTCCTGTTCATACCGCGACACAAGTCCCTGGCACGCTGTTTCATTTCCCGTGTCAGCAGTCCAGGGACCCATACGCACACATTTTCCTATGCAATGCCTGGATAATGTGGTGGACTCGCTCAGTCGAAAAATTATAAACATTGTGGCGATATCTCGCTGATTGCCACGGATCAGTTCGTCCACGCGAACTTGGTGCTGTGCATCCACGGCTGTTGACGGGCGTTCGTTGCGTGACTGGTCATGCAGGCTCGACGTCGTTGGATTGACATTTTTTACAGTCCTTGCCCACCTCCTGACAGTACTTACATCCACACAGGCATCACCATATACCGCAGTCATACTTCCATGCATGTCGATGGGCGCACAACCTACAGCCTCTAGGAATTCAATCACGGCACGTTAATTCAATCGTATTTCCAAACACGTGGCCAGTTTAGGTCTGTTGCGCGCATGCGCCACGTTCTATGCGCATGACATTATCTATCCCGGTGGTCACTTCCTTAGAGATTATTTCCACTTAAGTGTCACGTGGCTCGGATCGCTGTTGTCATAGTTATCGTTCTGGAGATAAAACTTTTCTATTCGCACTCGTATATATATATATATATATATATATGCTAGGAGCAATGCCCGACAATCTTACAGTCAATGTGTTTTTTCCGTTATAACAAATCGCACAGTCAATAATAAACAGCAAAGAAAGCTTATACTCGTGCTGTGCATTCGAATCAAATGAGTATGTGATGTCGTTAATCAAATATTGGATAACTAATAACCAATATTGGATAAATGCGATTCTAGTTTAGAAAATATGCATTTCCAACTCATTAAGACTCAATGGTTAAGTAATCTATCTCACAACGTGCGGATGCGTTGTGGGTCTCACCATTGGCTCACTAGACAAACCACCCATGCAACAGAAAACTTTAGTAGATGGCGTGCCTTTATATTGAGGTTATCCTCTTATAGAAGCTTCATGGCACATCAATTATACAATCCCGTAATCGTAACCTTCGATAACAGTTACCATGCTGTTCCGACAGGCTGACGTTGTGCTTGAACTAGTTACTGGCACGGCGTGGGTGGGCGGAACAACAAAGAAACCTGTCGCAAGGGCCAGTGTTCTGCCCTGATGTCGACGTCTGTTTCAGCGACATTAGACTCGACACATCATCGAGTCGGATGGCTGCTGGAACAGAAGGCGGAGCACTTATGGGAATGCCCCACGTGCTGTGAAGCCAGTTTCTAATCAAGAAGAATCGCATAACGTTCTCACCAGACACACAGGTGCACACCCCTATCCATTTTTATTTGTTCAGCGTATGTATAATGGTTATTTATATTGATCTTTGGTCGAATCTTAGTACTTATACTGCTCAGTTGCAGCATCACATGTGAAGTGATTTGACTATCAACGTGTGAAGTGATGTTACTATCAACATGTGAAGTGATGTGACTATCAACATGTGAAGTGATGTTACTATCAACTTGTGAAGTGATGTGACTATCAACATGTGAAGTGATGTGACTATCAACATGTGAAGTGATGTCACTATCAACTTGTGAAGTGATGTGACTATCAACATGTGAAGTGATGTTACTATCAACTTGTGAAGTGATGTGACTATCAACATGTGAAGTGATGTCACTATCAACATGTGAAGTGATGTCACTATCAACATGTGAAGTGATGTGACTAGGAACATGTGAAGTTATGTGACTATCAACATGTGAAGTGATGTCACTATCAACATGTGAAGTGATGTGACTAGGAACATGTGAAGTTATGTGACTATCAACATGTGAAGTTATGTGACTATCAACATGTGAAGTGATGTGATTATCAACATGTGAAGTTATGTGACTATCAACATGTGAAGTGATGTGACTAGCAATGTGCTTATGCAATTAAGAAATAGTAATGCGTAAACATTTTTTGACTAGCGATTCTCATGGCAGTGTTACCGTCGGTGATTTGCCAATTCTTTAAAACCGGTCCTTGCACACTTTCCTGTGGTAGGAATTGAGCTCGGTGCCTTGACAGTCACATGCACTCTGCACCTCGCCCCCGCTATAGTACCAGATATTATTTGTTTCTCTGTGGTTAAGTAAAATATGAGAAAGCAAGCAATTTCAACCACACAATGTCAGCCCAATTTTGTGATATCAGTGTGTTAAATCATCAAAAAATAGTGAGGTCGTGGTTATAGTAATCTAGCTAATCTTATTTTGACCTCTGAAACCTTTTCTTCTGATGCATTACTTTACTCTATAGAGTGATCGTATCTGTTGTCTTTCCCTTGGTGGATGATGGATTATATTACCAACATTTGCGGTTAAGCGTAGAGGATGGAGCATACGTTTTTCGTTTCAAGGCCAGATTCAAGGCCTTGGTTACGTTGAGTCCATATTTGTTCAAGGTTATCTTGATGTTATCCACCGTTTTCTTAGTCTACCTTTGACTTTATACCCGGAAATTATTTTATTATATTCTCTATCTATCTAATCTATCTAATCTATCTAATCTATCTAATCTATCTAATCTATCTAATCTATCTAATCTATCTAATCTATCTAATCTATCTAATCTATCTAATCTATCTAATCTATCTAATCTATCTAATCTATCTAATCTATCTAATCTATCTAATCTATCTAATCTATCTAATCTATCTAATCTATCTAATCTATCTAATCTATCTAATCTATCTAATCTATCTAATCTATCTAATCTATCTAATCTATCTAATCTATCTAATCTAATCTATCTATCTATCTATCTATCTATCTATCTATCTATCTATCTATCTATCTATCTATCTATCTATCTATCTATCTATCTATCTATCTATATATCTATCTATCTATCTATCTATCTATCTATCTATACGCTGTGTCCCTTGTTTGCCTTGCAGCGTCAGGGGTGGAAGAGTTCTCTGGAGATGGCCTTCTTGTGCGCTGTTTGTAAGCTTGTTCCTGTGGCTTCTTTGATTTCTGTGATCCATCTTTTACATGGTCTGCCTCTGGCTTTATAACCGTTATGTTTATGTGTCATGGCCATCTGTGTCATGCTATATGTCGGTAGTCTGGAAGTGTGTGAAAACCACAACGGTCTTTTCAATATTGATCTTCATGTTGAATATTTTACATGTTGTGTGGAGTCTGTTCATATGGTCTTGCAATTGTTCTTCTGATGTTGCTATTAGTACTTGGTCGTCTGCAAAGAGTAGTTCGTTCAATTTGTCTTTTATGTTATCTTCTTTGTTGGTACTTGTTAGTTTACAGATGTGGTCGATATATGTTATAAAAAGTAGAGGGGATAGGACACACCCCTGGCGAATCGTATTATATGCTATTATTGGTATTTGGGTTGGCTTCATTCTCATAAAGTGACCGCGTGCGTGTTTGTTAATACAGATATGGGTGCTCAACGCCATGGTCCACCTAATCCATATACCTAGAGGTATCCAACATCAGGATCCAACCTATCCATAAAAGTATTGATGCACAACGTCAGACCCAACTAACCTATAAAACTAGGGGTTCTGAACGTCAGGGTCCAACCTATCCATAGAACTAGTGATACTCAACGTTATGGTCCAACAACCATAAAACGAGATGTCCGTCATACGCTCAACGACATGGTCATAAACCGTCATAGAACTAGTGGTGCTAAACGATATGGTCCAACTTATCCAATAAACACTTATCATGTTTCATGTAAACACTAATCAAATTAAAATCGTTGATATTGTTAACGAAGTATAAATTTGAATTATATCCCATTTCGAAACCTGTAATATTCTATCTATAGTCTCCCTTGCCACAAAACGTTTAGTCGACAGTTATGTATAGAGAGGAATACGATGTCTTCGATGAAGGAAAACGTGTTGACTCACGTTGTCAGGCGAGTTGCTGCCATCTGAGTGTACCTGGTTCAAACCCTGTTTGCTGCATTATTTTTCGACATAGTTATACCAACCACCATGATCATATCTATCTATCGATTTATCCATTTGTCCATTCAATCATTCATACAATACGCAATCATATTCTAGTTTTGACTAATTCTTCAATTGTCTACCGGTGTGTGGTATTCGTGTGGCTATAAGACTTTGCAATTCATATTTATAGAACATCATACAGATTATGACATACTATGACATACTATGACATACTATGACATACTATGATAATCACTATTTAGTTAGTTTGTTCCTTTCGTGCCACATGCCGACATGACGACGGGTGGAGGTTTTGACTCGCTATTTCTGAAAATCATTTTGGGCACAAATGGAGACCGTAAAAAAATAAATAGTCAGTTTTTAAGACTGAATCTCTATATATTTTGCTGTAAGACATCACATAATAAAATAAGATCATCTTTTGGGCTATGGAAAGTTTGGTCGCTTGATATTGGGGCATCTCAGAACGTTGGCATCTCCTTCAATCCACCTTTTTCTTGGTCCTCCTCCACTTCTTGTTTCCATTCTCATGTTTTATTCTCTTGCTGTTGGCCAATATGTGCTCATTCTTACTTGTTAAGTAGCCTACCCCATTTAAATATTTGTTTTCTATATATTTGATCACATACATTTTTCCAACAGCTATTGTAATCTCTTCATTCCTCGCATGGTCTCTTCTTGTTCCAACAGTTCTTGTAATCTCTTCATTCCTTACATGGTCTCTTCTTGTTCCAACAGTTCTTGTAATCTCTTCATTCCTCACATGGTCTCTTCTTGTTCCAACAGTTCTTGTAATCTCTTCATTCCCTACATGGTCTCTTCTTGTTCCAACAGTTCTTGTAATCTCTTCATTCCTTACATGGTCTCTTCTTGTTCCAACAGTTCTTGTAATCTCTTCATTCCTCACATGGTCTCTTCTTGTTCCAACAGTTCGTGTAATCTCTTCATTCCTCACATGATCTCTTCTTGTTCCAACAGTTCTTGTAATGCCTTTTTGTTATATTTGCTGGTTTTTAATGTACGAGTATAATAAATATAAAATCAAAGTAGTAATGTAGTTTTAATAAGTGTTATCGTCATGTCATCCGCTGTTCTACCTACGTCATGTCTTAAGTTTTTGTACCATCGTCATGCCACCAGTTGTTCTACTATTGTCATGCCATTAGTAGCTTTACTATCGTTATGTCATCAATTGTTCTACCATCATCATGTCATCAATTATTTTGTGTGTTCGTTCATCACAAGTGATGATGACCATTTTTACATCAAATTTTAACAATTCAGTTAGAAATATGACCATGCATAATAGTTCGTAGATGACTAATGAGCCCTATTTGAGCTGTAAATGGTCTTGGACAGTTCGGACATGGAAGGACGACTGTAGGCGGATTTTGGTCTATCCATGACTTTCTAGCATCTTTCCGCTGTTGAGCTTCGGCATTTCTCTTCTTTTCACAAGATGATGCGCTCTTTTTGACTGCAGAACGCCATGTAGATCTATTTTGTGCAAGTTCTTCCAATATATCTTGGTCTATTTCAAAGTCTTTCAGTGAGGTCTTTAACGAGTCCTTGTGGCGCTTCTTATGGCCACCTTGAGATCGTTTACCCTTCTCCAGCTTACCATAGAGAAGTATCTTTGGCAGGCGATAGTCTGGAATACGTACCAAATGACCCGCCCAACGAATCTGTGTCTGCATCTGGATAGTGTCAATGCTGGGGATACCAGATCTGTCAAGAACAGTGGTATCTTGAATCTTGTCTTGCCATCTGATGGTCATGACTTTTCTGAGACAAGTTATGTGAAAGTGATTGAGTTTCTTTACATGACGTCTATACACAGTCCATGTTTCGCTAGCGTATAACAGCACTGGAAGTACAAGTGCTCTGTAGACTTTCAGCTTAGTCTGTAGGTTAATGCCATTTTCTATTGTTCTACCCTCGTCATGTCATCAATTGTTTACCCTCATCATGTCATGTCAAAGTTACTTTTAAGCACCTCTTTTTCCCAAGACCACTTGTTTGTCCATCATATGCCCACTTGCCTATCAGTCGCTGCTAATATTTACACTTGTCTGTGAATCATGTGTCCGTCATTACTTCTATGTACAAGTATCTGACATCATTAACCACATGTTTACTTTTCTGCCCATCATTTTTCGTATGTCTACTTGTCTGCCCATCATTGTTCCTATGTCTCCTTGTCTGTCCATTATTATTCCCATGTTCACTTGGATGTCCATCATTGTTCCTATGTCCACTTGTCTGTCCATCTTTATTCCTATGTTCACTTGTCTGTCCATCTTTATTCATATGTTCACTTGTCTGTCCATCATTTTTTCTTATGTCAACATTTTGTATGTCCACAAGTGGACATAGGAACAATGACTATCATATTTTCCTACGTTCACTTGCCTATCTCTCATTGTTTCTATGTCAACTTATCTGTTCAGCATTATTCCTATGTTCTTTTCATTGACCATCTTTACTGATATGTCCAGTTCTCAATCCATAATTATTCCAATGTCCATTTCCCTGTGTCTGTCTCTATACTAACCCGATTAGTATGTCTGTCTGTATACATATGCCCATTGGTCTGCCTGTCCGTCTCTATACCATTTTTATATTTCTTTGTCTTCATACCGTTGTCAATTTGTCTGTCTGTCTCTATACCTTAAGGGGTCGCGTAGCGACGTCATGGTTAGAGCACTGACTTCGCATATGAGTGGTTTTGGGTTCAATCCTCAGTTGAGGTGGAAATGTTTTTCACACAGCAATGACTTCCTGGCTGACCCAGCCTTAAATTGGGTACCGATCAGTCCGGGAAGTAAAGACTGCGTGTGAGAGGAGATGGCTACAGCCCTCATATAACATAGCTACTGAAATGTGAGATTGCTAACATCTCATGTCCCTATTGCAGTTAAATGCTATGGGTTAACATTACTTTACTTCCTCTATATCTGTGTCCATTTGTTTGTCTCTATACCTTCATCTATTAGTCGGTTTGTCACTATACCTAAATATATTATTCTATCTGTCTGTATACTTATGTCAATTAGTCTGTCTATATATATATATATGCACAAGTCCAGTAATATGTCTGCCTATTTCCATGAGTCTATCAGTCTCTATGCTTAAGTATGTCTGTCCGTCTCTATACATATGTCAATGAATCTGTCAGTCTCTATATATATTTCAATTAGTATATCTCTCTTTATACGTATGTTCTTTAGTCTGTCTGTTTGTCTCTATACATATGTCCATCAGTATATTTATCTCTATGCATGAGTCTATTAGTCTGTCTGCCCGTCTACATAGGTATGTTCATTATTAGAACTGTCTCTTTATACGTATGTCCATTCGTCTGTCTGTCCGTCTCTATACATATGTCGATTATACTTATATTCTGTATACATATGTCCATTAGTCTGTCTGCCTATATCTATAACTTTATCCACTAGTCTGTCTGTCAATCTCTATACCTTTGTCTATTAGTGTGTCTGTCTATCTCTAAATCTCTGTCCGTTAGTCTATCTGTCTATCTCTATACCTTTGTCCGTTAGTCTGTCTGTGTATCTTGTACCTTTATTCATTAGTCTGTCTGTCTATCTCTATACTTTTGCCATTCGTGTGCTTATCACTATTTCATCTTCTACGTCTGTCGACTGGTTTGTTGATAAAACGGGGATACAATTGTCTCTTTCACGAACAAGAGTGTAATGACACAGCACCATCATATGGTACCACTAAGACATCAAAGGTCATCACTAAAATACTACACCATCACAGGTAATCACTAGGGCACAAAACCACCATCAAATGGTATCACTAAAACATATCAACAAATGGTATCACTAAAACATGTCAACAAATGGTATCACTAAAACATGTCAACATATGGTATCACTAAAACATGTCAACAAATGGTATCACTAAAACATGTCAACAAATGGTATCACTAAAACATGTCAACAAATGGTATCACTAAAACATGTCAACAAATGGTATCACTAAAACATGTCAACAAATGGTATCACTAAAACATGTCAACAAATGGTATCACTAAAACATGTCAACATATGGTATCACTAAAACATGTCAACAAATGGTATCACTAAAACACAACGACAACAAATGGTATCACTAAAACACAACGACAACAAATGGTATCACTAAAACACAACGCCAACAAATGGTATCACTAAAACATGTCAACATATGGTATCACTAAAACATGTCAACAAATGGTATCACTAAAACATGCCAACAAATGGTATCACTAAAACACAACGACAACAAATGGTATCACTAAAACACAACGCCAACAAATGGTATCACTAAAACACAACGCCAACAAATGGTATCACTAAAACACAACGCCAACAAATGGTATCACTAAAACACAACGCCAACAAATGGTATCACTAAAACACAACGCCAACAAATGGTATCACTAAAACACAACACCATCAAATGTCATCACTAAGACACGTCTATATTTATGAACTTTATAAACGTATATTTCTCCCTCCATTATAATCACATCTTGTATACTACACCCCTGAACGAGCATACCTGTCTCTGGACACTTGGGCGCACGATTACAAGCCATCTTCCATGTTGTCTATGGAAATCTTCACTGATGTTGTAGTTGGCAGTGTCAAGGTTGTTTTGTAAACACCTAGAACATTTACGTGAACGCGTGCGATGCTGCCGGTGTTGTATGTATGTCTGGTGGCTGGCTGGAGATTCAGTGTTCATGCGGGATGAAGGATTATTTTCCTACCAGAATTACTGTAAGTGAACGCCCATTCTGGGATCATGTATTGTGTTGAAGGTATAGCATTTAGGATAATGCGCCAGGTAAGACATTGCATGAACAGTTGCTGATGGACATGCGTGTGTCTGTGCGAATGAGCGCGTATGTCTGACGGTATGAGTGTGTGAGGTATTGAGTGTGTTTGTGTAATGAAATATATCTGTGTAACTGAGTGTGGATATCTCATATCTTTGCCCTGGTCCCTACCATCACCTCCATCGAATAGCGGTTGTATAGAAAGCACCACTTTCCCCTTTAATAATAAACTCACTTCAGCATTGAACAGTGAATGGCCGTTCATTAGGCCCTACACGCATGAACCAATGATCCATGAGTGTAGACATTATTATCTCTATCCAGGGAAATCTCACTGATCAGAGCCTGGACTTGTGAATCTATATGCACCAGAATGTCGTCATGTTTCCTGGAAAGTATTATGGAAGTACAAGAATAAAAGTTGTAAAATTGGATACGTTTGCTCATACGGCAACACTATAGGTTAAAGACGTAAGTTATAGACAACCACCTATTCTCAGTTATTGATACTCATATATTCTCTACGTTATAGAGAAACACATATTCTGTACGTTATAGAGAAACACATATTCTGTACGTTATAGAGAAACACATATTCTGTACGTTATAGAGAAACACATATTCTCTACGTTATAGAGAAACACATATTCTCTACATTATAGAGAAACGCATATTCTCTAGGTTATAGAGAAACGCATATTCTCTACGTTATAGAGAACAATTTATTCTTCAAGTTATAGACAATCACATATTCTCCACGTTATATACAACCACTTATTCTGTAAGTTACATACAACCAGTTATTCTCCAATGTGTACACAACCACATATTCTTCAAATTATAGACAACATCCTATTCTTCAAGCTATAGACAATCACCTAATCTCCAAGTTATAGACAACCAGCTATTCTCCAAGTTATACAACCTCCTATTTTCCAATTTATATACAACCACATACTTTCTAAGCTATAGACAACCACATATTCTCCAAATTATAAACAACCTCCTATTCTCCAAGCTATAGACAATCACCTATTCTCCAAATTATATACAACCTCCTATTCTCCAAATTATATACAACCTCCTATTCTCCACATTATATACAACCTCCTATTCTCCAAATTATATAGAACCTCCTATTCTCCAAGTTATATACAACCTCCTATTCTCCAAGTTATATACAACCTCCTATTCTCCAAGCTTATCTAATGTGCACACATATTTTAGAACCTCTTCCGCCCTGCGAAGCTATGCCCGCCCCACGTTTAATGTTCCCTTTGATCCTTCCAACATCATCATGTAACGCATAGTTATTGTCTGTACCGATGTGCAGGTACAAACGAGCACTACATATCCTGTCTGTACCGATGTACTTTCTGCTCTTATGGTTGTGTCACTTGCATGCTGATTGAAACAGAAACATCTGTTCTCCCCAACTCCAAGTTATCTTTAAGTTGGTCGTCTCTGTACTAGTTCTCAGGGTTCGGTCTTAGGCCATTGCAACCTATGCGGCCGCAGTGGGCCCAGCACTTCATAGGCCCATAAATTCATATTAGAATTTTTTGTATTATCCTCTTCCCTACCCAGACTGGGCCCCGCGCAATCCGTTTCGCATTGGGCCCCTCAATTTTTAGGGCCGGCCCTGCTAGTTCTCCACATATATTGCTAGGTGGCATGTCTCTGTTGTTCTTGTTAACCACTATGCGTATTGTGCGATGATAATGGCCCAAAAATTATTTTTTTCTGCAACATTCACACAGGAGGGTCACGCTATTTATTTTGTGGTGGTTGTAAAATGTTCAGTTGTTGCGCAATACTTCTACACAGAAATAAAGAGGTGGGGTGGGGGAGCTTGAGGAGGCAATGATAGACTTCCACCTTCTTTTACCAATGGACAAGAGCAAACAAGAATAGCTAGACAATCATGTGGCAGTGATAGAAGTTTATTGATCTTGCATTGATGCAAGGTTCTTAGTGGCCATTTGCAATGATCATTTTCCATGCGCCATTGTATTCGAGAAAGAGAAGACAAAGAAGATGGAGAGGTATTTCTCTACTTCAAGTAACATTATCTACTTCAAGTTGCATTATCTACTTCAAGTTGCATTATCTTCTTCAAATTGCATTACCTACTTCATGCTGCATTATCTACTTCATGCTGCATTATCTTCTTCAAGTTGCATTATCTACTTCAAGTAGCATTATCTACTTCACGTTGCATTATCTAATTTAAGTTGAATTATCTATATCATGTTGCATTATCTACTTCAAGTTGAATTATCTATTTAATGTTACATTATCTACTTCATGTTGCATTATCTACTTCAAGTTGAATTATCTATTTAATGTTACATTATCTACTTCAAATTGCATTATCTACTTCAAGTTGCATTATCTACTTCATGTTTGCATGATCATCTTCAAGTTGTATTATATAATTCTATTTCTTCAAGTATTGAATCTTCTCCAATATTCCTGTTTTGATTATGTATCATTCCTGCTCTTATTCTTTCTTATTACTATTAGGATTATTTAAATGAGTGCACACCTGTCTCATCAATTATTACATCAGTTTAGTTCACCGGGATAATACTATTGCTCGTGAGGATGTAATCACGGATAAAATATACACAAGAAATAACAAAACATGTTTTCGCAGGTGAGACATGTCTGTCGTATGGGATGATCTTGAGCCAGTAGCAGGGAATTCTCCATAACCAAAGTATCAGGTTTAAAAGAAGAAGAACCATAGAGATACTATTATTTTACAGACGTTCAAAGTTTAAAATACGAAAATGAGGAGAATTTGCAAAACCACATTAGTGCATGCAATAAACTTGTCAAGAAGTACATGATGTAAATTAACGTAGAAAAAAACATACGTTTTGTTTGTTTGTTTTGCGTTCGCTCCATTGTAACCATCACGGATATCCGTGCGATTTCCGCCGGGAGCGTGATTACGTTGTGCCACCGTTATGCGCCTTGTAGGCCTAGCACATCCGATTTCGGCATGACTTGACAATTCGGGTGGGCTACCCTTAGCCTGTGACAGCCTCTATATCTGTCTCCAGGCACGCGTAGTGGCGACTCTTCGCCCAGACGATTTTTGCTCTCATCTGACTCGCACGAGGTGTTCCACTGTCTATGAACTTGCCTCGTGTAATTGGACGTGCGGTGCCTGTGCCCATTGGGTACTGAACCGTTTCTCATCCGTGAGCCTGGTTCCTTAAGGGGAAGAACTCAACAGAGGAGTTGGACCTTGGCTCTTTCGCCCTCTTAGCCGAGGTGTCATTCACCGACATCGTGTACCCCTTGTCCAAGTTCGAGTCTCACACCACGCGTTTGAGAGCACGGCGTTCTCGAGCTGAGCGTCCTTGTCCCAATAACGCCTGAGCCCATCAGGTACTGAACCCTTTCTCTCTTCAAGTGTATTTCCGGTGTAGGAAAACCTGACAGTAGAGTTGGGCCAGGGCTAAATCGTTGTCCCTTTTATGTCTGAACCCATTGGGTACGGAACCCTTTCTCTCTGCAAGTGTACATCCGTTATAGGAAACATTGACAGTAGAGTTGGACCAGGACTACCATCGTTGTTCCTTTCTTGCCTAAGCCCATCGGGTATAGAACCCTTTCTCTTCGCGAGCATATTTCCGGTTTAGGAAGGCTCGATATAAGAGTTGGGTTAGGTCTTCTTGCTTTACCAAACGCCATTGGATGGGTCTGGGTCTCTGCCTGTAAGGAACACAGGTAACTAGAAGCTCGTCTCGAGCTGACGGAGCTTGTAGTTCCCCTTTCCTAGGGACTTTTCACTTTCTATTTGCAGTTCGCGCTGCCCTCTAGCGCTGCCCTCTAGCGCTGTTCTGCCCTTTCATTGTACTCGGTATGAAATCTATTTGTCTCTCGCCATGCATCTACCTTTACGTGCATTTTACATTGGCCGCCCCTCCAATGTTCGGACTGGACTGACTAGCTTCACTGTATGTCGACAGTGTCGCTATATGTGGTGATGCTGGTGATGTCGGAGATATTGTCTTTCTCTTGTGCAGTCAAATCTCTTTCCATCTGCTACCTCCACATTCTCGGACACGATCCCCAAATGATTTGGCCAGAATCAGCTCGAGCTGCTGTATTTCTGTTTCCAGGGTGCACCGCGTGGAGGTACATTTGGGATCTTGGTTATCTGCTAACCCTGGGTCGCCTAGAGCAATGCGTTCCCTTTGCACCCCATACGTTTTGAAAATCGGCAAGTCTGCAACACCAATGAATATAACAGTAGACAACATTAATGAGTATAACAATAGACAGCACTGAAGTGAAACCAAAGAAGTCAAAGAATTTAAACATCGTGGCTGCATTTTTTTCAAAAATGGAAAACTTGACAGAGGAATATAAACAAGGTGTCAGAAAGCAAACAGTGATTTACCAACTTTCACCATTACTACAGCACCCAACGACCAAGTTGTAATCAAAAGACATATAAAATCTCCAGTTTTTATACCAACAGTCTGCTACTAATGCAAAACATGATATTTAACACACTCGCAAAAGAAAATCGTTACATGTGAAATGAAGTGTTTGAGAAAAGTTGCAATGGTTACTAAACTAGACAAAATATGAAATGAAGAAATTAGGAAAAGAGTTGGTATAATATCATGTAAAGAACATATTGAAAGACAGCAAGTAAAACGGATTGGTCAACTTATGAGAATGAACTCAAACCAAATGCTATTAAGAGCATACAACAAACGAATATCCGAGCGCAAAGACAAAGGAAGACCAAGAAAACGGTGGATAGAAAACAATAAGATAAAATAAACATGTAGGCCTACTCAATGCAACATCTGGCCTTGGAACGACAACTGAACCGTGAATGTTGCCAGATATAGATAACCTAATTGGTAAACGTTAACTGGCCTTCATTCGGTCAAGTTTTTGACTATTGTCTGGATATTCATTGGACACTATATAATTGGAGTCGTCCGCCAAAAATAACCAAGACCGACCAATTAAATTCAGGGCAGTAATTACAGTTAGCCTTTTAGGTCATCAGTCCCCAGGTGGTGACTTGAGCCAGGTGGTGACTTGAGCCAGGTGGTGACTTGAGCCAGGTGGTGACTTGAGCCAGGTGGTGACTTGAGCCAGGTGGTGACTTGAGCCAGGTGGTGACTTGAGCCAGGTCGTGACTTGAGCCAGGTGGTGACTTGAGCCATGTCGTGACTTGAGCCAGGTGGTGACTTGAGCCAGGTCGTGACTTGAGCCATGTGGTGACTTGAGCCAGGTGGTGACTAAATATTCCACCTTCAGCTTTACGGCAAGTGTGAATACTATCAATCATCATTCACCTGGGGAAAGACAATAGACAATCGACCACAGAGATACGGGATTCATCATGGTACACAAGTTCGATATCTCAGTCAATGTCTCTTGAATGTCCGAAGATATTATTAGTCATTTTCCGAACCGACGGTAGTGCACTCCTGGTACCAACATAGAAGTTACTTTCTTACAGCAGATGACACTGACAGTATGTGCTGATAGTTCCCGTACCTCTCTGATAGCGTATCTTAATCATCCTACTCCTCAATCGTTCTCTTCTACAACCACCTTGAAGCTATTCCAAACTCCATGAATAGTTTAGTGATAGTATCGCCCACAATGATGTTCTGGTCTAAATTATATATATATATATATATATATTTAAGTAATATATATAAGTAAAATAATTAGATATATATATAAGTAATTAAAAATGTTCCACTTATCCTTCGTGATCTGTCTTGATACCTGTGTCCGTGAAGTCAGTTTGTCATCTCTGGAACTTTCGGAAATGAAAGAGTTAGAGGAAGAACACTCTTGACATACAAAACTGTATATAAGCAGAGTAAAATATCCACGTATGGCTCTCCAAGTGTAAAAAAACCCAATATGCTCCATCCACTCATGACGTAGACATCCATTCTGAATTGTGCGGATCATGAAATGAGAGATGAACACAATAACCGGCCTGAATGTCAGTGTTTCAGATACCCATTTGAGTTTTATCATATCTGTCTCGATATCCGGTCTCATGTTGAGGTTGTCATAAATATAACTTTTGTAATTTTTGACTGTCTCTACCTTTTAGAATGAAACAAAAGCTTCATTCTGATCTTGACTCCCTCCGAACAGAACGATTTGTATGTATATAACTACATCATTCTCTCAGGCGTTGTTTATTAGTTGTTGCATTTCCTGATGAACTTTTCCATCGAAACAATTTATGCTTCCTTACCGAATGTAATGATAACATTACGAGTAACCCAAGTGACGACAACATTGCAGAAAGTGACCTAAGAATTATTGATTGATTCTGCACAAGCATCAGGCAATAAGATTGCGATCGTGATATCTTGAGGATTCTCAATCCGTAGTAGATCACAGATATTATCAACTGATGAAAGAGAAAGACCAGCAGTCTCTGTTTCAGACGTGCCCCCTACCATAGCTTTAAGTAAAGCAAATCATCTCCTACATTGCTGCATCACTTTCTTGACATGGTGTTTGAAAGATGGACGGATATAAGAAGTTACACCAAGATAACGCAACCGATTACAACACTCAATGTTTTCCCACATCAAAAGTGGCCTTGCGTAGGTCAGCTTTCAATATACAATTACTGAACGATAATCACAGCATGCTTACTTTCTCAGGGTTATTCTGGAAGCTTGTTTCCGTACACTAGTTCGATTTGGCATCCAATGTCTCCTGCATGTCTTGCGCTATTTTATGTCTGTTTGAACCAGCTTGGTAAGTTAGAATTGGAATTAACAAAGGTCAACGTCTGTTCCTGACCGGACGGTTGAATATTACCTACTTTTCCTACAGTATGTGTGTGTGTTCGTCCATCACAAGTGATGCTGACCATTTGTTACATCCACTTTTGAAAATTCAGATACAATTATGTCTATGCCTAGTATTTTGTAGATGGCTAATGAGCCCTGTTCGAGCTGCAAATGTCCTTGGACAGTTCGGGGTGGAATGAACACTGTAGACGGATTTTGGTCTATCTGTGACTTGATCCGTAAGCTGATCTCCGCTGTTAAACTGCTGCATTTCTCCTCTTTTCACTCTCTTTTTTTACTGTTGAACGCCAACAGACTGTTGAACGTTTTCTTATGTATCTTGTATGTATGTTGTTAATTTTGCAACGTGGAACGTCAGATGGTTAGCACAGAGTGGTAAATTAGACAGTTTCAAACAAGAAATGAAAAGAATGAAAGTAAATAGCTTAGAAATGAGAGAAATAAGGTGGACTCGGGTAGAAGAGATACAATTAGATAAATTTAAGTCATATACTCAGGTGGACAAAAATACGAGAGAGGTTGTAGGAGTATTATTAGACATATACGCAGGAAAGACGGTGAAGAGTTTCATGTCAATATCAGACATGGTAATACCTGCTAAAGAGATAATACCAAAATTAAAACGTACATCAAATTAAAAATGGATGACAGAAGATATATTAGAATGTATGATTACTATAAGAAATAACATACACAAGATAGGGAAGATCAGAAAATACATAAGAAAATAAGAGAGAAATACACATTAGCAAAAGAAGGCTTACTGAACAAGAAGTTCACAGAAAGTGTATGTCATTACAATCAAAACACAACATTACTGCATACGCAAATTGATGAGTTAACAGGGAAAAGTACGCAGTTACTGTGTGTCTGAAATCTAAGACAAGGAAGGCATTAATTGGAAAAGATTATATAATACAGAAATGGTGCGAATATATCAAAGAATGTATGATGACAATAGACCCGAGATAAACTTACAATACAACGACAAGAGTCCATCAATACTCGAAGCATAAGTAAGGGAGTCCCTACAGCACATGAAATATGGCAAAGCCTAGGACCAGACAATTAGAGAAATTATCACATTAGAGGAACTAGTAGCTGTAAGTGACCTAGGAATAGAAATAATCACCTAAATTGTTGAATGACGTATATAATAGCGGACACGTACCCAATGACTTAAGTAAATCCATATTTATAGCCTCACCAAAGAATATGTAATGTCATACTCATTACATAAGTATGTAATGTCATATGTCATGTCGCATGTTGTGTTGTGTCATATGTCATGTCATATAGCATATCGTGTGCCATGTTATATGTCATGATATATGCCATGTCAAATGTCATGTCATGTCATATGTAATGTCGCATGTTATGTTGTGTCATATATCATAGTATGTCATGTCGTGTGTCATGTCATATGTCATGTGGTATGTCGTGTCATGTTATATGTCTTGTCGTATGTCATGTGTGGCGTATGCGGCTACTTTTGGGGGAGGATTGGCTGTCCCTTTCCATAGAGAGTCAAAGTGACCAAGAGGTCATTCTGATGTCGAAATGCGAAGATAACACAGCAGAGCTGTAAACCATGCTACATAACATTCCGTTTTATAAACTGGATTCTGCTAATTAGCAGGAATTTGATAGTCAACACAGAAGAAGACGAGAAATTCAATATGATGTCAGTGTGTAATGCCCCAGTGTTTCCCAACGTGGGGTCCATGTCCCACGGGTACGGGGTGGAGGTCTATTTGATTGTCCAGGGGTGCAATTCGAACAAAACAAATTGTAAGTAGGCTTCGTTTAGGAAATAATTCAATTTTTTAATATACAAAAATATGCATGTTACATAGGGGGCATCAGAATTGAGAAAGATTTGGGTGGGGCATTGTTAAAAGAAATGTTCCGAAACGCTGATCTAGATATGCTTCTGCTTCTGTCAGAACGTTTCCATGATTTTCTTGTATTTTCGATGCTTGCTACAGGTAACATGACTCATGTTCTC
Organism: Meghimatium bilineatum; assembly: GCA_034231615.1. Lineage (NCBI taxonomy): Eukaryota > Metazoa > Mollusca > Gastropoda > Stylommatophora > Philomycidae > Meghimatium > Meghimatium bilineatum. Next base: position 42,973,287 of record CM067306.1, on the reverse strand, counting down.
AGAATATTCATTTAAGCAATGGTCTTCATCACAGAGGAGATATTGATACAAATGTAGAGTAGCGAAGCCCAAACCAAACCTCCTTAACTGCATATTACTACATGTTTGACAGGTTTCATTGTTACTATTCTTTGTTTTCCTTTGAAAAACACATGAACACGCGTGTGCACTAGAACACAAATCAATATATTTTGATGAACTCGAATTAGGCTGTGCAGACCCACCTTTATAGCCAGATGGGATTTTATCTTTTCTAATTAAAGTTCTTGGCGATTGTTTGAAACACAAGGTCGAGGCGAGGGTGTGGTCTGCTTACCTGATGCCAGACAATTCTCTGACGTCAGCAATCACGTGATAGGAGGTTAAAAGGTTGTTACAAATACCCAAACAGTTGAAATTGTCTGAGAATGTGTGCCAGCTCCAGATTTCAATGTGGTTCTCTAGGAGAACTAGGTAAATATTTGTGACAACCAATGTGTCAGAATTAAATACAAAACAATTAAGAAAACCGTTTGACAACCAGTAGTACATATAAAAGGTGATGGTGCAGATACAACCAATAGTTCATCTGAAAGTTGATGCTGTAGGTACAAAACAATTAGTAGAAGAAAACTAGAATAGTAAGAAAATATGTAACGGAGAGATTAGGAAAGATCTATATAAACTAAGATTTTCGTTCAACACCAGATTTCATACGTTTAGTATATTGGTATATACAAGGTTTTATGGTGATATGTACAATGGAAATGGGCTGTCGTGATTATCAAAAGAAGTGCGACAAGGATACGATCTCACTGAAAAAGTGTATTCCACACCATGATACATGGGTATATGCTGCATAAAACAGAGCCAGAAAGTCAAGGGAAGATTAAACACCAACTAAAGCAGTGTTTCCCAAAGTGGGGGGATCGTCCCACAAGGGGGAAATGTTATTTTTAAGGGGGGGGGGGGGAGATTTCGAATAAGATGTAATTAGGATTAATTTAGGAAATAATTGTTTTTGAATTTTAAAATTTTTAGATTTTACATAGGGGAACACCACAATTTTAGAAAGAGATTTAGTTGGAACATTGTAAAAAATAAGGTTGGGGAACACTGATCTAATATAATCATCCCACGGCAAACCTGTCCAACGACCTGTCGGGTCACTATAGGGCTTAACCATGACCTTCTACTATATAGTAGACCTCTGTGCAGATTTAATTATGACTTCATTCGTTATGTTTTTGATTATTGTTGTGTTTTTGTTGGTCACTATTTATATACTAGGGGTCGCATGTCCGAAGTTTTACTATTGAAATTAGTGACACCTGTAAAACTTCCAGATTATCAAGTTTATTTCATCATTATACAATTGTCTTACGCTGTCTACAGAAATTGTGAACAATTCGTCTATATAACACTTCTACTGAAAACCCTGTATCCATATATTCATGTCTGCCAGATATTTTTGTTGACCTGCAAGATCATATATTATGTTTCTAATCTGTTATGTGGATTTTTTTTTACAGTGAATGTGCAATACTGGTCTGTAACATTTGCTTTCAAAGGTCTGTATTGTTCTCTTCCTTTCGGTGTAGAGAAATTATTGGATGGGTTGTCAACTGTGGCACAAGAAGTCACCAACTGAACTTGTTAACACCACAAGAGACAATAGTGAAGAGAGTTGTGAAGAAGCATGATCGCCTACGCCACTTGGCATTACACTTGAGTGATTGATTGATTTCCGTGTAATTGTCAAACTATCACATCTGTACAAACGGATTACTATTATTTAAAATTTCTTCGGGCGATCTGCACTGCTGTATGAGTGCTCTTCACCGCTGTATGAGTGCTCTTCGCTGCTGTATGAGTGATCTTCATTGCTATATGAGTGCTCTTCACTGCTGTATGTGTGCTCCGCACTGCTGCATCAGTGCTCTTCACTGTTATATGAGTGCTCTTCACTGCTGCATCAGTGCTTTTCACTGCTGTATGAGTGCTCTTCACTGCTGTGAGTGCTCTTCCACGTGGTATTCAGTTTTGACATTGCAGCCTAGGTTATTTCAAGTCTAGTCTTTATTTCTTTGTTAGTGCTTCGAACGTTGCTCATGTAAGATCGTAAGTATTTTAACGCTATTAGCTTCTTCTAGGTTATATTCATTGGCATCAGATGTTAACATCATTCGTGTTGTTGTGTCTATTTGTCATACGTTGCTTTACTCTATTTTTTTTATTTAAGCTACGTTACGCTAAGTTATGCACTTTATTTCAAGTTTAGAGGTTCTTTCTCTCTGCCAGCCATAAGATCGATGTTATCTGCAAACGATAAAATGTACAGAGTAGTCAATGATTGAAGTTGTTTGGTGGATCTGTAGTGTCTCTGGGGGGCCGCGTAGTGCAGTGGTTAGTGCACTGGTTTCGCATATGAGTGTTCCTGGGTTCATTTCCCAGTTGAGACGAAAATGTTTTTTCAGATCGCAATGGCTCTCGGGTCGAGCCCGGCTTATATGAGAACCGGATTAAACCGGAAAGTAGAATCTGCGAGGGAAAGGAGATGCCTACCACCATCATAGAGCAGAGCCACTGTGAGATCGCCAACATCTCATACCCCTAAGGTCATCATTAATACATGCTATGATTTAACTTTACTTTATTTTACTAATGTCTCTTGCAAGATCTACTCCAAAAATTTATTGAATACCACTGGTGATAATATACATACTGCAAATGTTCTGCTGAAAGGAAGAATACTCTTATTATGATAATAATAGTAATGGAGGAATTATGATACATTTTTGTGTGTATATAAATAGAATTGGGAATTCTTGAAGCACTATAAACATTAACAGCTAGTGTGATATTTCACAACTAATTAAAACGGAACACTAGTTGCTAAAGTCTATATTGCTTCAAGAATTTCCAATTCTATTTCCATACCAAAAAATTGTATCATAAATCTTCCATGCCTATTATTGTCATAATCGAAGGAAAGCTTTATTGAAATCGATGAAGAGGAACACACTGTCGAAAGTACCACTGGCAGCACGTAAATCTTCAAGCGATCACCCCCATGAATCTCAGAATAGGCCTGCAATATAAACAACGCAACACTGGCTAGATCCAAACTCGTGACATAATGAGCACAGCGACAACAACTTAACCACTTCACCATGAAGATCCCCAAGTAAATATATATGTATATATGACTATAAGTGCAATTGTGCTATGTTTACGTATGTGTGTGTGTGTGTGTGTGTGTGTGTGCTTGCGTGCTTGTTGCGTAGTATTTATGAATGTGTATAAATATGGTTGTGTATGTTTATACGGATGTGTGGTTTTTATACGCATATCCTGTATGTTGGTAGTGTGCACACATTCACATCTATTACATACGGCAGAGATTTGACATTCTAAACATTCACTCACTATACACGGCACACATTAACGGCACATATTAACGGCACATATTAACGGCACATATTAACCCTTCCTTTCCGCACTACCTGTAAATGCCTCTCGCCTCTTCGTTACCGAAATAGTTTCTCCGCTCACCTGCACGCACGTGCGTTTACCTCTGAGACAGTGACCTCGTGGCAGAGTACGTAAGAACAGAGGTCTTATTTTTATCGGGCTAGTGATTCCCGTGAGAAGTATGTGTTTGCTGGAGTCTTCTCACAATCTGGATCTTTATATCTTGTGTTTTCTAGGATCCATTATTCGTGATGTCTGAGGTAAGCAGAACACAATGGCTGGAGTCACTTTGAGAGAGAGAGAGATTATCTAAACAAAACCAGAGAGATCACATAGACAATGTGTGGTATTTAAAGAAATTCGAGTACATATACATGTTTCTATACACTTTAATATAAGATCCTGACATTGTGTTTTGCAAAACAAAAAATATACGTTTTATGTCAAGTGATTGTGTATGAATATCTAGCTCCAGCTCCATAGTAGCATGACATGGATTCGTACAATCCGTTGTCTTATAAGTCAATATACAATCCGTTGTCTTATAAGTCAATATACAATCCGTTGTCTTATAAGTCAATATACAATCCGTTGTCTTATAAGTCAATATACAATCCGTTGTCTTATAAGTCAATATACAATCCGTTGTCTTATAAGTCAATATACAATCCGTTGTCTTATAAGTCAATATACACATTAATCATTATAGACAGGGATACACTCTGTGAAGTGACACGTCACGGAAACAGTTGCGGTAATGTGGTAACACTGAAACAGTCATATATCCAAATGGAAACGAAAAGCAAATCATAAATGCAATCTTCACACTAACTAGAGAATACGAGAGAGAGAGAGAGAGAGAGAGAGAGACAGAGAGATTACTACGTGTGAACTGAAATGTCTAAAAAGAAACAGCAAAAGGAACAAGAACAGATTATGTGAGGATTAAGCCGGTTTTATCAAGATAGATGGAGAACTTTTGAAAGACAACGAACAACCCACATACCTCAGTTACTTTTGATGATAAACTGACATGAAAGCAACACATAAACAAAGCAACAACACAAGCCATGAGAAAGTTAGCTATCTTGAGAAAACTAAGTGGAACCACATGGGGAGCCAGTGGCAATATACTCCGTAAAGTTTACCAGCAGGTATAAGACCACACCTGGAATATAGTTCAGCTGCGTGGTGTCCTTCATCAAACACCACATTACAGGATCTAGATAAAGTGCAAAACTAGGCGCTCAGGATAATGCTGGGAGCAATGAAATCAACACCCATAGTATAAATGCAGAAAATGGGGATAACGCATAAAATGACGAAAGCAGAGATACAAAGGTGCTAATACAAGCAGAAAAGTTTCAGTGTATGCCAAGTTATCCAATGAAGGAAAGATTCCAAAATTTAGCAATGGGGCGACTGAAAAGAAGCAGCTTTATTCACAAAGCAAAACGACTCCACATACAACTTACAGACCTACCTGAAGTTGGCAGCCCTTATGGTTTGCACCAGAACAAACCCATTGGAGTGAAAGACATGGAATACTAATATACATTGAAACCCACGGGAAAGGAATACTGAGCGAGGTCGAACAGAATAGCGTGCAGCGAAGGACAGTCACCCTCAGTTTCCTGGACGATGAATATCCACAAGACATGTTGGTCAGAGTATACACAGATGGGTCAGCACAGATTGCTTTGATTAATGGAGTTGTATGTTTATATATAGAATATCCATAAAAGCCTAGAAATATGAACAGAACATCAACAGGGAAATTCTGCAATAATTATGATGTAGAAATCCAGGCAATTAGGGTGGCAACTGAAAAACTGCTCAACTCCAACCATGACCTACAGCCGTGGTATTCCTGACAAGATGCAAGGTCAGTGCTTCAAGCTCTTCAGTCTGGAAAACTAACAGACTTACATAAACTACTTAATTAACTGTCTTTCCAGTATAGATAACTATGCAATGGATAGATACCCTCTCACTGTGAAATACCAGGAAATTTAAAAGCAGACCACCTGGCTAAGGAAGGTGCTCTGAAGACCAACCTGATATACCAATCACCTACCATCAGAAAGAAAATATTATCAAGTCAATAAGAAAGGTAGAAACACCAACACAAGATGACTACCACATTATGAACAGATCAGAACAACTTGTAATTCTACCCCTTAGAACGGGACACAACCGACTTCACAGTCACATGTACACACAATTAAGATTGACAACACGGTCACGTGCACATTTAAACAGGCAGCACAGAGTGTCAAACATATACTTCAAGAGTGTTCTAAGTATTAAACGTTGAGGTAGACATATTGGCCAGAGGAAAAGCTCTATTGGCCACCGTGTGAACTACAAAAGACAAGAGTTTTGTTCGGGGGACAGAATTACAGATATAGACATGTTTCAAGTGAACGAAAGAAGAAGAAGGGATGTGAGGAATGAAGAGATTACCACACACACACACACACACACAAAAAAAATCCAGTTGGAACAACGACTGTGATCAAAATATATTGAAGCAGACTAAAATAGTTTCTTCGGGGGCTGCGCAGACTGTGGTACTGTCTGTTCTTTCCAATACATCAATATTAATGGTCCTGCCACCTAACTCCAAGAGTTCTACGTAGGTACCACATGTGAAAAGTATATGTGACCAGTCGTCTCTACTGGTGCATATAGCATGTATATATTCATTTGATGACAAGGACATATAACCCTAACTTCCATCTCCCGAATTGATTACGAGACCCCTTAAGACCAGGGATGGAGTATAGCTATCCCTAAGACAATGCTCGGTTTGAAATATAGAGACAATGTGTTGCCCATGCAATACTCTCTCTCTCTCTCAGTTTGCCTTGTTAACTCTTAAGGAAAGGCACTATCAATACATTTAGTACAAGGTAAGTTGCAGAAACTGTCGGAACAGCAGAACTGTGCTTTATCTAGGCTGTTCCTGTGTAAGACAACATTATTCACTCTTGTGCAAGCGGGTACCGAGCTCAATTTTTTGTCTGTATGAGCCGTGTTGGGCACAGATGATAGGCAAGGGTTAACTTGTCCTCATAGACATGAACTTACACACCATCTACTTTCACACAGCATCCAGAATCTGTCTCTCAACACTGTTTCGGACAGACAGTTTGTACAATATGTTCTCCCCGACATTTATTTTACTCTTTTCCATTCTGCAGAAGGGAACTTTATTCACAGCTTTTTCCATACGTTCACAGCTTTTTCCAAACGTTCATAGCTTTTTCCATACGTTCACAGCTTTTTCCATACGCAGGAGAACATGTTCAGTGTGGTTTCCAATACCTGAACGCGACCCATACTTTGAATGGGATCAATTGTGTTGAGACGTTTGCTATTCCTGACATTGTTTTGTGTGTTCTCGAACATGTACAACATTGCCGCTGACCGGACTCGCGTTGGACAATTGAAACTTCATTGTCAATCTCTTGTTTTTCATTCACAACTCTGCCCTCTAAGTGTACTCTAGGCGCCGCTATACAGCAGCGATATCAACCTATAACAGGATAGCCACATTCACCTTGCAGTCCTCCACTACATTGACCTCCACTACATCTGCATTCCAGATATCCGAGCCAGAATATTTTGCGTTGCTGTGCGTCGGCGGGGCTGTGTCGGCTAATAGGTACCGGAGCTATTGCTTGTTTTCTGCAGTCAGTTCTCATTTTATTTGTAGCCTCCACATCCACAGACACAATTCCTACAAGTGTTGAATTTTTTGCTAACCCTGGGAGCCACACACGAGCATTGTGAAAACATCGTAGTAACACACGAGCATTGTGAGACTATATGAGTCATAGACGAGCTAAGTGAAACCATGTGAGTCACAGACGAGCTATGTGAAACCATGTGAGTCACAGACGAGCTACGTGAAACCATGTGAGTCACAGACGAGCTATGTGAAACCATGTGAGTCACAGACGAGCTATGTGAAACCCTAAAGGTCTCGAGCAATGTGAAACAACTCTGGGGTCACACACGAGCAATGGGAAACACTGGGGGTCACACACGAGCAATGTGAAACAACTCTGGGGTCACACACGAGCAATGGGAAACACTGGGGGTCAACACGAGAAATGTGAAACCCTATACATCCCCTTATACTTGATATATTCCAATACATTTATATATGGCAGACACATCACAGTGATGATTATCTTCAGCATCCCAGTTGAGCTCAAATATTATTATTGTTATCTATGGACAAGCATCATATTAGGCTAATGTCATGTGAGAGACATGGACATCTATGACATCCGCCCTATGTGCCGTCCTTAGTCCTAGAGGAATAACTAACTAACTATAGTAATAGACTACCTATATTCCTATATTGTTCATATTCTTATACTGTCTATATTCCTATATTGTTCATATTCTTACACTGTCTATATTCCTATATTGTTCATATTCCTATGCTGCCTATATTCCTATATTGTTCATATTCTTATACTGTCTATATTCCTATATTGTTCATATTCTTATACTGTCTATATTCCTAAACTACCTATATACATATACTGTCTTACTCTTATATTCCTATAATATCTATATTCTATACTGTAATGTCTATATTTATATACTGTATATATTCATATATACAGCACAAAACATTAGAAAAATAGTGACAGCAGAAATGACATGTCTACGAAGAATACTCGTAGTGTCATTACGAGATAGAATTAGAAACGATAACATCAGACAGATAACCAAAACAATACCAGTATTGGAAGACATCAAGAGACAATAAATCAAGTGGTTTTCACACGCTTCCAGTCTATCAACAGATAGCATGCCACAAATGGCCATAACACATAGACATAACGGTTATAAAGCCAGTAGCAGACTATGTAAATGATGGATCACAGAAATAAAAGAAGCCACAGGAACAAGCTTACAAACAGCACACAAGAAGGCCATCTCCACAGAACTCTTCCACTCAAGAGCCACAGCGTATATATATATATATGGATGGATGGATGGATGGATGGATGGATGGATGGATGGATGAGGTGACGTTAGGTTAGGTTAGGTTAGATAGATATATTCATATACTGTCTATATTCCTTTATTGTCTACATTCCTATAAAGTCTAAACGTCATATAGTATTCATCATCACCTGACATATTCTTTCCAGAACGTTGTCTGTGCAATTGGTGTCATGAACCCGACTCTATCCTGTGCCAATCTGCCTGCCTCCTCCAACGGTATCTTCATACAGTCTTTCATGTCACCTATCCATCTCCTTATAGGCATACCTCTTCTTCTACTTCCCGGAATTCTACCCTCTAATATGCGTCTCTATGACATTGTGTCTTTTTATATGTCCGAAATATTTCAGTCTCTATATAAAATTTTATTTACCAGCCATATTTCCTCTATATTCAACATACTAAAGACCTCACTATTCCTTATCTTTTCTGTCCACGAAATTCAGTTTGAAAGCCGATATTCTTTTTGCCGTTATTCTATTTATTTTCCAAGTCTCACAGCCCTAAGTTGCAACTGAAAGAATGTGTGATCGAAGAAGTATAACTTTTGTCTTCTGTATAATAGTTTTTCCATATATTACTCATCTATTTCAATTTCCTTATCGCTATCCCTATTGTCCGGCTCTGTGGCGAAGTGGTACAGAGACGGCAAAGGTACCGAGTTCGATCCTCACCACAGGCAATTGTGCATCCGGACCGTTCAGAAAGCAATGGCAACCTACTGAACGTATTTATATTGCCTAGAAAATCTACCACAGCTAACAAATGCTGGGTTGATAGCTACGTCCTGGATAGGATATGCTACCAATTTTTTTTTACCGCTATCACTATCATATAGTATTATGCTTTCTATATTTCGATACTTTCTATATTCTGAAACTTTCCATCTCCGATATTTTCCATAATCTTATCAGAAGTCATATTTATACTAACCTGGACCTCACATTTGGAGCTGTTCTGATATTTAAATGTCAATACAGTCGTCATCAGCTCAGATCTTGTGTATGATGCTAATGTTTATGATTGCGTAGATCTCAACTGGAGCAGGCGATATGCCAAGGTGTCCGCGGTATCAGATTTACGACCTGGAGTTTTCTAACTGCGTCATATGCTAAAATTCTTACCTTCTCCAAGACTTCCAGGACTGGGATTTATTTATTGTATAATTTAACTTCCGGTTGTTAGTGAAGGATGAGAATTGTGTAATGAGAATTACTTGCTGAAGGAATAGTGATTCTTGTTCCGAAGGTAAATTTCTCTACCTGAATTACGCTATGATGTATGTTTTACATGAACGGAATATTTGTTAATATAAGCCGGTTCAAATCCAACTCGAGAAGTGTTATTTAAAAAATGAATTTGATCAGCGATGAATGTGGATTATAGCTTGAAGCTAATATGAACGGTATCCGTGGAAGGCGGTGTATCGCTTCGTTGAGAAGGTAAATCTGGGGAGATGCCAGAATGGCGAGCATGTGCAATAAGCTCTTATGAATTCAATGTGTGTGTGTGTACTAAGCCATCATGAATTCAATGTGCTTGCGTGTACTAAGCCCGTATGAATTCAAACGTGTCTAGTGTGCGTGTGTACTAAACCATCATGAATTCAATGTGCTTGCGTGTACTAAGCCCGTATGAATTCAAAGTGTCTAGTGTGTCTGGCCACCAATGCGTCACTTGTTTGTGCTTAGACTTGATTGAATCCCTTTCTTCTATTCCAGTTCCAGAGACAAGAAATCAGGAGATAAGGTGGATCGAGACCAAACATCAAGATATACTGAGTCTCTTATTTCTCCCCGAGACCAAACATCAAGAGACACTGAGTTTGTTACTTCTCCTCGAGACCAAACATCAAGATATACTGAGTCTCTTACTTCTCCCCGAGACCAAACATCACGAGATACTGAGTTTGTTACATCTCCTCGAGGTCAAATATCAAGAGATACTGAGTTTGTTACATCTCCTCGAGGTCAAATATCAAGAAATACTGAGTTCGTTACATCTCCTCGAGGTCAAATATCAAGAGATACTGCGTTTCTTACTTCTCCCCGAGGCCAAACATCAAGAAATACTGAGTTTGTTACATCTCCTCGAGGTCAAATATCCAGAGATACTGCGTTTCTTACTTCTCCCCGAGGCCAAACATCAAGAAATACTGAGTTTGTTACTTCTCCAACTCGTGGATATTATAAAGCTCCACGGGTTGCAAGTTTACCATCCTATGACGGTAACATAGAGCACAAATATGTGGACGTTTCTGTCAACCTTGATTCTAATGATGGTATACCAGAGTCGCATTCAGAACGTGTTGCCTCAGCTGTAAGTTCGGATGACATATGTCAACAGCTTTCAGAATCAGACACACTTTGTCTGAGCAATGTCTCGGGTCTACGGGCATCTACATTAAGTGACTTTTCTAGGAATTACTCCGCTTCTTGTCAAAATTCTGTATATATCCGCCATAAAACATGTCCGCAACTTTGTCCTGACGACGATTCGGCAGAAACCCTGTTGCAAGAAGACATCACGTGTTCTGGATATGAAGAAGTATGGACTACCAAGACTGATTTCAGCTTGGAACGAGAGAACGTGTCAGAAATGGATGTCAGGCTGAAGCGACGGTTACTACAGAAAACTGCAGATGTTTCTGACCCCGAGGTTTCCAGCTGGAGATCTCGAGTTTATCAACAAGAGAATACGAATTCCTCGAATTCTTCTTCTCAGTACAAGGAAAGGAGAAATTCCTCGCATACAAAGGAGACGTTAAGCCATGCCGACAACAACAAAGGTCAGGAAGATGCAGCAACGCAATCTAGGCGAAGACGATCAGAAGACTCCACATGTAGTGACTTGTCAGAGAGGTTGGCTAGAAGGAGGGCAAGTAGACTGGAAGAACGAGGAAGTGTTAGTCAGGATGGATCTTTTGACAGTTCTCGAGACGGTGATGGAAGCGGGAGCAGGGACAGAAACGTTCGATCTGTGTGCAGTGCTGATAGTGAAGAGGTTGCGGACAGTTGTAATACTCGAAACCAACACAATAGGGATCTTTCGTGCAGTTATCCCTATGATGGTTTAAAAGGTAACAGGAAAAGCAGTCGCGATAGTATTGTATCTACTGAGAATAATGAAGAGTTCGATGAAAGATCCTACACTCCGTGGCATAGCAGGAAAGACAGCGAGGGTTCATGTATGGGAGCATTGGATTCTACAATATCCGATAGCAGGACTCGTAGGTGGAGTAGTAAAGATAGTAACTTTATATCTGCAGACAGCATATCCAGTTTCAAATCCACTGAAGATGCCAAGATCCATAATGTAAAAATAACACAAAACAGTTACCGAACAGATGACTCTACCGAAGGTAAATCTATTGATTGTAGTGTAGAAAGGATACCTAAGATTAGTCAAGATCTTTCCGAGGACTCAGCCTTTTGGGAATCAAAAGAAAAGGTCGATGAATCGCATAATGCCAATAATAATAACGATGCCATAGTTTTACCACAGCTACTTACAAGTTTTACTAGAGCATTACGAAAACATAGGATAGAGGACTTTATAGATAAATGTGAAGATGTCAGCCAATCTGAACAAGAATTTGCATGTTCGTCTAGGAACAGGAAAGCTAACACTTTCGATACTTCGTTAAATGGTTCTGTTGAATGTGAGCCCCAGATTAGTCAGTCTACATCCAGATCGATGAGGCATGTTCAAATAGTTACATCGATTTCATTGGACAAAGACATGAATCTACCAGTCAAAGATACAGAAATACGAACCAGCGGTCTCGGACGTGTGACCATGAGCTTTCAAAAGCCGATAGAAGTTGAAGAAATACCACAGGTTCAGGAGACAGTTGAAGTAAGGCAATTTATGTTTTAAGTGTCACGTAACTGTGGTTAAGTGGATAACGTAGCATGAAGTAGCTGCTTACATAAAGTAGTGCGAAACAGTTGAGTGGATAAGACAGTATAAAGTAGTTAAGTGAAAAAATGTAGTATGAAGTATTTGAGTGAATAAAGTAGTATGATGTATTTCAGTCAATAAAGTAGTATGATGTATTTGAGTGAATAAAGTAGTATGATGTATTTCAGTCAATAAAATAATATGACAGTTGAGTGAATCAATTAACACCTTTACTAAGAAACAAAGATATTACACTAGAAACAAAGGAAGCGCTATTCAACACCATTTTCTTACCAACATTGTGTTATCAGTGTCAAACATGGACATTGATTCTAGAACAATACATAAGATTAACACCACTGAAATGAAATGTGTGAGACGTATGATTGGAGTTAGCTTGAGAGACAAAATCAGGAATGAAGCACTAAGGAAACAATTAGGGATCAAGTCAACAATAGAATACATCCAGAAACAACAAGTTAAATGGTACGGCCACATAACCAGACAAAAAGAGCAAAGTATTATCCAAAAAACACTTAACAAACGATACGAAAACAGTCGACCTATTGGACACCCTCGTAAAAGGTGGATAGATAGTATATTAGAGACATTCGGAAATAAAACAGCGGAAGAGGCAAATAGAAGGGCAAAAGACCGTACACTCACTCTCCCCTCAACACCGAAAGGTACATGAGGACAGAAAGAAGAAGAAGAAGTGGAGTGAATAAAGTAGTATGATGTATTTCAGTCAATAAAGAAGTATGAAGTCACCATGTGACATATTCTTTCCAGAACGTGGTCTTCATTATGGAATCTCTGAATATTCCGCGATTATGGGCGAGTTAACCAGCCGTAGCTAGAGACATGTTTAATCAATCCGACATATCACTGCACTAACGTCGTCTTTAAGCGCCCTCTTCCTCTGTTGCCGTTAACTCTGCCTTCAGCAATGAATCGTTCCATGTTGTTATGTTTCTTTATATTATGTAAGTTTGATTCACGTGTTTTCAGAATATCTGTAATACAATTACTAGGTAAATTTCTCCTGTAGTTTGCCATTGTTTTCCGTAGGAAATCCGCTTATCGAATAGCACCCAAAAAAATCCAAAAGAAAAAATCCTTTTCTACGCAAATTTTTGCGGAAGTAATAAAGTAGTATGAGTAGTGGAGTGAATAAAATAGTATCAAGCATGGGAGTGAATAAAGTAGAACGAAGTAGTATAAAACAGTGGAGTCAATAAAGGACACAATACTTAAGGAATGGACAGAAAAATGGGACAACAGTGCAAAAGGAAGACATGCACCTGCAATGCTAAAAGGACCCACTAGGACCACTCAAATAAAGGAAGAGCTGAAAATCCCTGCCAATAGGAAACTACTACGACTTAGACTGGGAAAATCATTACATTATATACTTGAACCAATATGTGAAGACTGTGAAGAGGAAAATACAATAGAATATTTCCTACTCCATTGTCATAAATACAACCATCATAGGCAAGACCTAAAAGATTACTACCTAAACAATAAAATACCATATAAATTAGAAAAGGTTCTGGGCCATGATGTACCACCAGATAGGCTAAAACTAAGTAAACAATTTATAACCAGGACTAAAGCCCTAATTAAAAAATCTAAGCAAGTCAAAAACAAAATAAGTCATTGTTTGTCATCAGTCTTTCTACAGGTCTCTCTCCACAGCTTTCAACAAATAACAACCGAGGAACACTCACCACAGGATACAACTGGCAATATGGACAATTTTTGCCATAATCGCACGTACGGTTTTTCAAACTCCCCCAGGCATTAGTGTCACTCTTAAATAAAAAAGCAATACCACCGGAAATAAACAGTTTAATACAACTAGCAACATAACATTCTTTTGCAATAATAGCGCGCACGGTTCTCAATTCGCCCAGACCATAGGTCACACTTAGATAAAAGGCATCTTGGCCACAAATAAACATCAACTCCACCTAACAATATAGATAATACATAGCAATAGCACGCACGTCTTTCCAAACACCCAGACCATTAGGTCACATTTAGATAAAAGCTAATACGGCCTGATATAACCAAAATAGACTTCTGTCTTAGGTTGAAAGGGTCGTGCCTCAGCTAAGAGGCTTAATCCCCCATTTAACAAACAAACAAAGTAGTATGAAGCAGTGGAGTGAATTAAGTAGTATAAAGTAGTGGGGTAAATAACGTAGTATGAAGCAGTGGAGTGAATTAAGTAGTATAAAGTAGTGGGGTAAATAACGTAGTATGAAGCAGTGGAGTGAATTAAGTAGTATAAAGTAGTGGGGTAAATAACGTAGTATGAAGCAGTGGAGTGAATAAAGTAGCGTAAGGTAGTGGGGTAAATAACGTAGTATGAAGCAGTGGAGTCAATAAAGTAGCGTAAGGTAGTGGGGTAAATAACGTAGTATGAAGCAGTGGAGTCAATAAAGTAGCGTAAGGTAGTGGGGTAAATAACGTAGTATGAAGCAGTGGAGTCAATAAAGTAGCGTAAGGTAGTGGGGTAAATAACGTAGTATGAAGCAGTGGAGTCAATAAAGTAGCGTAAGGTAGTGGGGTAAATAACGTAGTATGAAGCAGTGGAGTCAATAAAGTAGCGTAAGGTAGTTGTGTGAATAGAATAGTGATGATGATGATGAACCTCCTTCGCAATCAAAGATGAGAATAACATGAAAAATAACTTAAAATGTGGTGAACAAGTAGAAAAATATCTTAAATGAATAGTCTAGTATGAAGTAATCGAGTCAATAAAGTAGCATGGAGTAGTTGATAGAGTAAAGTAGCATGGAGTACGTGAGACTAAAATACTTCTATGTTCTACACTTTTTAAATGGCGCCATAATGCATAGTTTCATAGCAGGAAAAGCAATGTTTTGTTGTTTCAACCCCTATCAAATAAAAAAAACACTTTATGTCAAGATTGGTGATATTCCTATTTCTAGAATCACGTTAGTGTCAATGTTGGTAATATTCCAACTTCTAGAAACTAGGAAAACGTTAATATCAATGTTGTTAAGATTCCCACTTCTAGAAACTAGGAGCACTTTAGTGTCAATGTTGGTAAGATTCCCACTTCTAGAAACTAGGAGCACTTTAATGTCAAAGTTTGTAAGATTCCCACTTCTAGAAA
This sequence comes from Meghimatium bilineatum, assembly GCA_034231615.1. Lineage (NCBI taxonomy): Eukaryota > Metazoa > Mollusca > Gastropoda > Stylommatophora > Philomycidae > Meghimatium > Meghimatium bilineatum. The sequence goes on along the minus strand of CM067306.1, from coordinate 42,957,746 downwards.
CTAGGAGCACTTTAATGTCAAAGTTTGTAAGATTCACACTTCTAGAAACTAGGAGCACTTCAATGTCAATGTTCGTGATATTTCCAGATCAAATAAAGTGTCTTCTTCTGTTTATGATCTCAAATAATGAACAGCAGCTTCCGTGTCGTCTGAGACAGAGAGCTCGAATACGTTGTGCCACTAGTGCTACAGTAAAGTTGCTTTATTTGCGCATTTCGACCCAACACATTGGATTTCCTCGTGAAATAACATACTGTACGTTCTATACCATAATGTGTAATAATTGACTATGATGCAGTATTACATATGCAAACTTGCAAAATGAACTAGACAACAGAACAATTTAGTCCAGAGATTTGACTTAAATAAAGGCAAACATAGCATAAGGGAAAGTATACAATAAAAAATGATAGAACAAGAAAACGAAATACAAGAGCGCAAAGATAAATAACAAATAATAGAAAACATCAATTGGAAACAAATTAGACCGCCTGATCATGTCACTTCACTGTCCTCTGTTCTCATCAGATGAATCAATCTTTAAGCTGGTGTAGAAGTCAGCTAATCAGTGACTATCACCAATAGAAGATCTACCACCGGAAGGCAATTAAGCCCTGTCGGTCATACTTTCCATCATCCTCGTGAATTCTGTTGGACGGCTATAGCGAGTAGCACACATTATATAAATAGTAACCGAACACCCACATGTCCCAGCACGCAAATAAATGTAGCTACTTTAAAACTCGCCTTTCTCAAGGCCTCAATCTACTGTTCGCGAACGAGACCCACTTGAGACATGTGGGTGTTCAAAGCAATGAAAGAGCAGATCAACTGGCGTCATGCGCGATTGTGACACAGTGCAATGGGGCAATGGATGGAGCTGACGTTTTGAACTCCATAAGAGATATAGCGTGCGAGAGTGAGACTAATGTGGATGATGATTCCTTTTCAATGTCTGGGAATAAAGATCAGGGTTTGAAATGCGATGCTGCTAAAAGAGAACATTTTTCATGGCGCAGAAGAATGATGGTCAACCAGCATAGGACCGGGTACTGTCAGTAGAAGTGTAATGGCGGATACACTCAAGGAGAGATACAATAAAGGATTATTACACGAAGGCCAATGTGGTTTCAGAAAAGAACGTGGAACAGCTGATATTGTCTTTGCTGAAAAACAGCTTCAAGAAAAATGTCACTAACAACACTGTGACCTGTACATAGACTTAACATATGTATTTGACACAATAAGTAGGAGGGGTTGTAGAAGATTATGGCAAAATATGGATGCCCACAGGAATTTATACAGTGGTGCAGAAATTGCATGATGATGGCTAGAGTTCAGGATAATGGAGGGTTATCTGAAACGTTTCCTGTCTCAAATGGAGTAAAACAAGGATGTGTATTAGCACCTACCCTGTTTAGCATCATGTTCTCTGCTATGTTGGATGATGCTTTCATAGATCTGGACTTGGGAATAGACATCATATATCACATAGATGGAAAATTGATCAACTTTCGGCGGCTCCGAGTAAAAACCAAAGTCAAATCACACACAATCAGGGATCTCACACTGATGACTCTGTCCTAAATGCCAACTCTGAAGCTGATCTACAAAGTATTATAGACAGATTCTCCAAAGCCCGTACTAACTTTGGGCTTACTATTAACAAAGATAAAACTTTAGCCTTGTTACAACCTGCACCTGGAAAAAGCTATCTCAAACTCTGCATAAAGGTAAATTGCGTAGCACTAAAAGTTGTTAATAGATTCACATACCTAGGTATTACTGTATCACAAAATGCCAACGTTAATGATGAAGTGTATACAAGGATCACCACCGCAAGCTGCACTTTCGACAGATTAAACTCAAATGTTTGGCGTAGAAATGGCATTAACCTACAGACTAAGCTTAAAGTGTAAAGAGCAGTGGTACTTCCAGTGTTGTTATACGCTAGTGAAACATGGACTGTGTATAGAAGTCATGTGAGGAAGCTCAATCACTTTCGCACAGCTAATCTCAGAAACGCTATGACCAGCAGATCGCAAGACAAGATTACAGATACCACTGTCCTTGACATTTCTGGTATTCCTTGTATTGACACTATCCTGATGCAGACACAGATTCGTTAGGCAGGTCATTTGGTATATATACCAGACCGTCGCCTGCCAAAGATACTTCTCTATGGTAAGCTGAAGAAGGGTATACGATCTCAAGGTGGCCAAAAGAAGTGCTACAAGGACTCGTTAGACCTCACCGAAAGCCTTTGAAATAGACCACGATACATGGGAAGACTAGCACAAAATAGATCTACATACAGTCATAAAGAGCGCATCATCTTGTGAAAAGACGAGAAATGCTGCATCTTAACAGAGTAGAGTAGCTAGAAAGTAACGGATAGACCAAAATACGTTTACGGTGGTCATTCCTTGCCGGAACTGTCCAATGACATTTACAGCTCGAATAGTGCTTATTTGACATCTACGAACTATTAGAACTACGGCATGGACATAATTCAAAGTAAATTTTTAAAAGTGGATGTAACAAATGGGCATCATCATTTGTGATGGACGAACACACACACACACGCACGTACGCACGCAAGCAATCAACACACTCACACGCACACACATACGCACGCACAGACAGAGTTATGTTACTGACTACTTATAGTTAAGTCCGTGACTACTTATTGTTAAGTCCGTGACTACTTATAGTTAAGTCCGTGACTACTTATAGTTAAGTCCGTGACTACTTATTGTTAAGTCCGTGACTACCTAGAGTTAAATTCATAGTCATTGGTACCCAATATAAAAAAGAACTGCACTTGTGATAGTGTTTACACCAGATAACAGAGACTTAATGATTCCTTATCCGTCTTCTGCTACAGTTAAATCACGCCATGTATTCTATTTTTCCAGGCAAAAAGTGAGAACATTGTCAACACTCAGATAGTCTCAGGATCCCACGAGTCACACAGCGCTCAGGAGTCTGTAGTTATAGAAGCTTCCAGCACGACACTAACAGCTGCCAACAAAGTTCACAAAAGACGAAAATCTAGGAAAGACAAAAGTGCTTGTAGAAAATCGGTGCTCAACATGGCTGATGATTATGCTATTCCAGAACTGGTGAAGTGTGAAGGTAAGTGTACTTGTGAAGTGGCTGTTAATTATGATACAAATGGCGGAAGTAAGTACAAATACTTTCAGGATTTACCGCTTGGCTGATTTTCCATCTCCCATCACTTGTTGCTTACCATGTACTAATCTCTATTTCATTTCACACACTACCCTTTACTCTACACGCCAATCTCTGCTGTAATCTCTCTTTCTTACATTTGTTCTTTCACATCTTCGTTATGTTTGTTGCTTTTCGTAAAATATGATTGTTCTTATGTAGAATTATCTCTGTTATTGTTTGTGGTCCTAATGAGGACTTTTAGTTTGAAACGTCGTCGTTTGTGCTTCCTTCTTAGTATATCGTTTTTACTGTTGGTAGCACATTATTGTATTTATTTTAATTCCCCCTTTTAATCATCTTGTAATGGAACAATGGACCCACTAGATTTCCATCGAGTGTAGTTCAGAGAACTGATGGTAATATTTTATTTTACATATTTCTGTTCATACTCGCATTCGTCTTCTTCTTCTGCGTTCGCTCTCATATAACCACAACGAATATTTCGTATGATTTCCGCCGGGGAGCGTGAAGTACGTTGTACTGCACGTTCCACAGTACAACTGTGATTATTTGCTTACCGGTTGGCCACTTGTGGTCAGGACGTCCGAGGTCCAGCACATCACATACTCGCAAACATATACTTCAAGAGTGTTCTGAGCATGAAACGCTGAGGCAGAAATATTGGCCAGAGGAAACAACACTGGAATCAAAACTCTATGGGACACTGTATGAACTACAAAAGACTGAGTTTTATTAAGGAGACAGAATTACAGATATAGACATGTTTCAAGTGAACGAAAGAAGAAGAAGAAGAATCACATACTCGCATTGTCCCTGTGGTACATTAACTGAAATGTTAGCAGTGTGTTGGGTACGTGCTTAAGATAGAAATGGTGAACAGCTACTACTATTAATATGTGATATTGCATACAATGCAGTAACCCTGTAAGCTGACAATTTTCATTATGACATCAATATCAATATCAATAAACCCATAACCCTTCAGGGTCGTAGGGGTACCACATTGGATGCTTCAGCACACAGAGTCCTCCAGCGAATTCTATCCTCAGCGATGCGGATGAGTGTGGAAATATCTAGCCCTGTCCATTCCTTGATGTTGTCTGTCCATGTCTTTATTTGTCCTCCTCTGCTTCTTCCACCTTCGACAGTTCTCTGCATTATTGTTTTTGACAAGGAATCGTGCCTGCATACATGTCCGAACCATGCTAGTTTTCGTCGTTTCACTATTGAAAGCAATGGCTCCTGGACACCTGCACACATCTCTACTTTATTTCTTACGTACACATTGGTCTTATGTTATTCTCTGTGTGTGATTATCCATTGTAGTATTTCAGTGGGCAAGAGGTTTAGCTAGTGGTGGCATTATGACATACAAAATTATAGAAAATTCTTAGTCATATAATAGAACTTCCAACTTATGTGTATCGAGTTACAACCAACCATTTTCGTGACATTATAAGCCTGTACGATAACCTTGTCTATTTTGAAGCCGTGCGCTAACGAATCATGTAGATTTGACACGCTACCTTCTTGAGAATGTAACAGTTTCGCCAGGTTTGATCAAAATATTTTCCTTGGTTATCACCTGATGCAGAATTCAAAAACAGATTTGTGTATGTTAGCCTAAGCATATACTCATTACGTCTAGTATGTACACAGAACGCAAATGGGTTATATTTTTAAACTAGTACCTACCTACGTATTTTATTGTTAATTAATATAAATATTATGTCAATAATTAACCAAAAATTAATTTCAATATTCATTTTTAGGGTTTGTGGTTAGGGTTAGTTATGTTTTAATCTAACATAAAATAAATAATCATAACCCTAACAATAAAAATATATTTATATTTAAATTAATGAATGATAAACATAAATTGATAAACATAGCCAAGGAAAATAATGAAATAGGTGGACACTAATTCCAAATCAGTTTCCCCAAAAATGTATGAATTTGGTACTTGTCTTATTCGGGCCTACATCGTTCTCTAGATTCATTAGGAAATGCTGCCAGATTTGCCATGTCTGAATTTCTCTGTTTCAATGTTCTAAAACAGTGTTTCCGAACATGGAGCCCCGGAGGGGGGGGGGTGGAGGATTTGATTTTTCAAGGGGGAAATTCAGGGGGGGGGGAGTATTCCCTAAATGATAAGAAATAATTCAATTTTGTAATATTAAAAAATATGTATATGTTACATTGGCGGGTGGGGGGGGGAGCATCAGACTTTTAGAAATACTTGAACAGATTATGGTAAAAAAAAAGTTTGGAAACACTGTTCTCTAGGTAATAGTAGGTCTTCGTTTCGAACCTGGCACACTGTACCCCTAGCACACGCGCCTCCTATCGTGGCTGATCCGACTGTTTCCTAGCTATTAATTGGTGAACGAGAGAACGTATAAGAAAGGTGATCAATGATCAATCACATCAGCCAAGATGACTGTCGCTGTGTGACATCAACGCACAGGACTTATAGTGTGGAGGAGGACGTATATTTATTTTAAGAATGATGAGTAATTGTGGTAGTTCTTGGAAATCTGTTCATAAATCTAAGTAGATGTAGGCCATGTCCGATGATTGGTTGCTGATGCAGCAGTCCATGGGCTCATGCCCTTTGACCCAACCATGTCCGCTCAACTGTGCTAGAGAGGATATGGTGAATATGGCGATATCTGCGATACATCCGCATGGTGTTCATGAGAATAACCTACTTCAATCCATTCAAATCACATGGATAGCATATCCCACTCAATATAAGGACTTCATAAATGATGTCAGCAATTGGGGTTGGGGGAGGGGTGGGGGAGTATTCTTCCGAAGTTTTTGGTACGGTTAATGACAAGATACAATTTTTGGTACAGTTATTGACAAGATAAAATGTTTTGTACAGTTATTGACACGATAAAATGTTTGGTACAGTTATTGACACGATAAAATGTTTGGTACAGTTATTGACAAGATAAAATATTTGGTACAGTTATTGACAAGATAAAATGTGTGGTACAGTTATTGACAAGATAACATGTTTGGTACAGTTATTGACAAGATAAAATGTTTGGTACAGTTATTGACAAGATAAAATGTTTGGTACAGTTATTGACAAGATAAAATGTTATATACAGTTATTGACAAGATACAATTTGTGGTACAGTTATTGACAAGATACAATTTTTGGTACAGTTATTGACACGATAAAATGTTTGGTACAGTTATTGACAAGATAAAATGTGTGGTACAGTTATTAACAAGATAAAATGTTTGGTACAGTTATTGACAAGATAAAATGTTTGGTACAGTTATTGACAAGATACAATTTTTGGTACAGTTATTGACAAGATAAAATGTTATATACAGTTATTGACAAGATATAATTTTTGGTACAGTTATTGACAAGATAAAATGTTATATACAGTTATTGACAAGATATAATTTTTGGTACAGTTATTAACAAGATAAAATGTTTGGTACAGTTATTGACAAGATAAAATGTGTGGTACAGTTATTAACAAGATAAAATGTTTGGTACAGTTATTGACAAGATAAAATGTTTGGTACAGTTATTGACAAGATACAATTTTTGGTACAGTTATTGACAAGATAAAATGTTATATACAGTTATTGACAAGATATAATTTTTGGCACAGTTATTGACAAGATAAAATGTTATATACAGTTATTGACAAGATATAATTTTTGGTACAGTTATTGACAAGATAAAATGTTATATACAGTTATTGACAAGATATAATTTTTGGTACAGTTATTGACAAGATAAAATGGGATATGGAGTTGACAAAAGTTTACGTCAACAACAATAATTACATACTAAATTTGAAGTTAAATTCTTTTTTTTTTTCAGAAATAAAGAGAATATCTGAAAATATGGCAGTTTTTTCGTATATATTCAACCTGACAATGTTTATTCAAACCGAGTATTACACTGTGGGGAGGGGGGGTCTAAAAATTGCAAAACCACTATTGATTTTATTTGTGGATAGCCCCTACATTGCGACCAACGCATGGCTGTTTGGTTGTAGTTGGACAGTCCCCCGACATTGCGATCAACCTATGGTTATGTGTTTGTACTTGAATATCCCCCACATTGCGATCAACCCATGATTGTATAGTTGTAGTTGGACAGTCCCCCACATTGTGATCAACCCATGATTGTGTTGTTGTAGCTGGATATCCCCACATTACGATCAACTCATGGCTATTTTGTTGTAGTTGGAAAATCCCCCTCATTACGGTCAATCTATGTTTCAATATATTTAATTTTTTAGGACACTCGACTTGTATTTTTCAGCACATTATTTTTCAGCACATTATTTTTCAGTGTGGCTGTAGTTGAATATCCGCCATATTACGATCCACCCATGATTGTATAGTTGTAGTTGGATAGTACCCCATATTACGATCAACCCATTTTTCAACACATTGTTGTGTGGTTGTAGTTGGATATCCTCCACATTTCGATCAACTCATGGTTTCTTGATTCTAGTTGAACATACTCACATTATGATAAACCCATGGTTGTACTGTTGTAGTTTGACAACCCCATATTGCGATCAACCTATGGTTGTGTGGTTGTAGTTGGACAACCCCCCACATAGCGATCAAACCATGGTTGTATGGTTGTAGTTGGACAACCCCCTCCCCATATTGCGATCAACCAATGGTTGTTTGGTTGTAGTTGGACAACCCCCCCCCCACATTGCGATCTACCCATTGTTATGTGGTTGTAGTTGGACAACCTTACATTGAGATCAGATCATGGTTGTGTGGTTGTAGTTGCACAACCCTACATTGTTACCAACCAATGGAATATAAGTAGGAAGCCAGAGGACAATTTTTTTTTAATTCTTGAGACTAATTCCCGTTAGTCTCAAGAATTTTTACCAACCAATGGTTGTGTGGTTGCATTTGCACAACTCCATATTGCGATCAACCTGTGGGTGTGGTTGTAGTTATGTTTTAGGTAATATTTATGGTGTGTAGGTTGACGTACCTCTCTGAACGCTCCGTATATATGTATATAACTGCTTGTCACTGTAATTGACCCAGATACCTCACAGTGACACTGTTACTCAGAAAAATATTGTTCAACTGTATTTGGCTTTTTGTTTTCTGGTACAGTTTGGCATTTTATTTGCTCATTGTTTTATTGTAGAGTTTGGTTTTATTTCTGTTATTTTCTAGTAGAGTTTAGCTTTTATACGCTCTGCTTTCTGGTAGATTTTGATTTTTTTCTCGTAGTTCTTTGGTAGAGTTTGACTATTTTTCGCTTGGTTGTTCTGATAATTTTGTAGTATTCCTCGTTTTCTCGAGTAACATGTCTTGCGTCTTCGACTACACCCATCAGTGAACTCCATGGATTTTAGTCAAGTCTTTTCCCAATGTGTTCCCAATTTGTTAGTTGTGTTTACAAGTGTGCCTAATTGTTTCTAGTAGCACAGAGGTCTCCTAGCACATGCAAGTGTTAAAATGTTTGTGGTTCTCGGGGAATTCACCAACATTCCTTTGCAGTGTTTGTGTGTTGTTGTTGTTGTTATCTACGTGTCGTTCGACCGGTCCATATTCATAGTAGCTCGTGATTAAACACGTTTAACATCTTGACTAAATTGCGTATTTTTTTTTTAGGAACAATATTGCGAGTAGGTGAGACGCATTGGTGCCATCTGCGCATATATGAAATTGCGTTTTCACAATTCCATTTACTACATTATGATTTTTCTTTAATAATAGCTCCACGATGTTTCTATATTATTGGTTGTTTTCTTATTTCGGTCTTTTCTCGCTATTTTCAAGTAGTTTGGTTTTATTCCTCGTTTGTGTCTGATAGAATTAGCCTTGTTTCTCGTTGTTTTCATGTAAGAATTAGCCTTGTTTCTCTGTGTTCTCTAGCAGAGTTTTTATTTTCTTTTTTCATAATTTTCTGCGGGGATTGCCCCCTCCCCTTTTTCCCGTTTTTCTGGCTGTGTTCCGTTGGTGTATGGATGAGATAATTGCTGGAGAAATGCCAGGAACAGCAGCTGAATCCGTACATGACTTTCGTAGATCTAACAACAATAATGCAACATGTTCACAGAAGTGGGCTATGGAACATAATGTGAAAATTTTGCTGCCCCAAAAACATTAATAAGGATCTCCATCGATTTCTTATGGACATTATGACCCTGTAATAAACGATGGGGAGTTACTAGGTGTATGGTAAGTCAAACAATGGTGTTATACAAGAATTCGGGCTGGTCCCCATGGTGTTCAATTCGTTGTTTATGGATGATCTCCATGGTTGTGAAAATTATGGAAAATTGATGAAATATAAGATGGAAAGCATTTCTTCTTCTTTCGTTTACTTGAAACATGTCTATATCTGTAATTGTCTCCTGAATAAAACTCACTGTCTTATGTAGTTCATACAGTGTCCTATAGAGCTTTGATTCCAGTGTTGTTTCCTCTGGCCAATATGTCTGCCTCAGTGTTTCATACTCAGAACACTCTTAAGTATATGTTTGGCACTCTGTGCTGCCTGTACACATGGCCGTGTTGCCAATCATGAACTTTGTATACATGTGACTGCGGAGTCGGTTGTGTCCCGTTCTGAGACGTAGAATTATAACTTGTTCTGGTCTGTTCATAATGTGATAGTCATCTTGTGTTGGTGTTTGTGGCTTTCTTATTGACTTGATCATCTGATTTTTCTGATGGTAAGTGATTGATATATCTGGTTGGTCTTCGGCAGCACTTTCCTTAGCCAATTGGTCTGCTTTTCATTTCTTGGTATTCCACAGTGAGAGGGTATCCACTGCATAGTTACCCTATACTGGTAAGACAATTCACTAAGTTGTTTTTGCAAGTCTGTTAGTTTTCCAGACTGGAGAGCTTGAAGCACTGACCTTGCATCTGTTAGGAATACCATGGGCTGTGGGCCAGGTGTGAAGTTCAGCAGTTTTTCATTTGCCACCCTAATTGCCTTGATTTCTACATCATAATTATTGCAGAATTTCCCTGGTGGTTTTCTGATTGTATCTCTAGGTTTGTGTGAATATTCTATATATACACCAGCACCTCCATTCCTCATTGCATTCTGTGCTGACACATCTGTGTACACTCTGATCCACATTGTCTTGTGAATATTCACCGTCTAAGAAATTGATTGTGACTGTCCTTCGCTGCACGATGTTCTGTTCGTCACCGCTGAGTATTGTTTTCACGGGGGAAAGCTCTTTAATCTCAGACAAGACTCAAACAAAAAATGATTACATATAAGACAGATGGAAAGCTGCTGGAGTTCAAGACTCCAACACAAGACTCTAACACAAGACTCTAACACAAGACTATAACAAAGACAGATTACATATAAGACAGATGGAAAGCTGATTATTCAGTGAAGGGTCTGTCCATGAATTACGTCAACGATTAAGACGGGGGCAGAGGGGGGAGGGGTTATGGAAAGTTATACAATTGTTTGAAATAGAAGGGGTAGACAAAAGTTGATGTCATCTATACCATTTTATACACCAGTTCTATTTTTTTTTTTTTTTTTTTAAAATTTTTTATTGATCATTTTGACATGTTACAGAGGCATGGTGATGGTGATTTACTTTGTGGAGTGATGTGATGCCCGTGAGGTGAAATACATTTCCCCCAGAATGTGAAAAAGATCATGCAGTTTTCTTTTCGTGCATTTTTCTGCTAAAAATTATTTGGTATAAGCTAGTAATAAAAGGTTACGATATATAAGCAAGAAGGACCGTGATTTCTTGACTGTTGTTAATAAAGAGGTGGGGAAGACTGGGGGTGGGGGCAAATTGGCAAATATGTGTTCACATAATCTATGGAAATGTATAGTCCTATAGAATATTCGGAACTAGTTTGAAATTAGTGCCTACTTATTTGATTATTTCCCTTGACTATGTTCACCATTTTATGTTTATTATTTATTAATTTAAATATACATATATTAAGGGTTAGGTTTAGGATTAGTTATGTAAAACATAACTAAAACTAACCCGTAACCCTAAAATTAATATTAAAATGAATTATTTATTAATTATTGATATCATATTTAGATTAATTAACCATAAAATACGTAGGTAGACAGTAATGGCAAACCAGAACCGAATATTCAGTTCTCATAAAATAGCTGGTTTGTAGAGTAGCATTACATTAATCAGTTCTCGTAACAAAGCAGTTAGCATTACATTTTGAACTGACTGTTGAGTGTCTTGAAATCATAGACAAAAATACAGTAATGATCAATCTAAAATTTAAAATCGTGAATAGCAAATCAAATACTGGGTCAATCATCACCTTTATTGCATCACCTTTATTGCAACACAAAATTGCATCACCTTTATTGCAACACAAAATTTCATCACCTTTATTGCAACACAAAATTGCATCACCTTTATTGCAACACAATATTGCATCACCTTTATTGCAACACAAAATTGCATCACCTTTATTGCAACACAAAATGCTACCAATGACAACGAAAAGCATCACCTTTATTGCAACACAAAATGCTACCAATGACAACCAAAAGCATCACCTTTATTGCAACACAAAATGCTACCAATGACAACGAAAAGCATCACCTTTATTGCAACACAAAATGCTACCAATGACAACCAAAAAAACATCTGATCCAAAGTATCTTCACTCTAACCCTGTGCTACTAATGTCAAACATGGTCCTTAACAACAAAACATAAGAGACAACTGGTTACAACAGAGATAAGATGTCTGAGAAAAGCCACAGGAGTGACCAGAAGACACATAATTAGAAATGAGGTCATAAGAGAAAGAGTGGGTGTCATATCAATTCTACAATACATACACAACCAACAGATACAATGGTTTGGTCCTCTAGAAAGAATGCCGTGTGATTCATTAGTCTATAAAGCATATACGAAGAGAGGAAAAGCAGAAAGAAGAGCCAGGGGTAGACCTAGAGTGAGTTGGATCGACAACATCAAAGAGACACCAAATAACATTATCTGAAGCTACCCAAAACAGCGAAAACAAGAACACTGTATCTCTCTCGATACTCGTAAAGGAAAGAGTAAAAGAGGAAGGAAAGAAGAAGAATAGCCATTTCTGACTCATAGACATATACACCTTTCGGTTCTATTACAAATCACGTGCCTACCACGCTCACAGTTTTTAAGTAATCGTCCGATCGTAATGTTTTAGTAGTTTACAATGTCATTGCTGAATACAATTTTTAGTAGTTTGTAACGTCACTCTGCCGGTTCATTTCTATTATAAAGTAATTGTTTATATAGATGTTTAACCAGTGAACTATTTGTTACAACACAACGGTATATTAGTGTGTGATTTATCTTCAAGCCAACATCCCCCTCCTTCCTGTTATTTCGTGTGTGAAAATGTTTCATCCATACATTCAGTAACTGATAAATGCAACATACCACATAACAATGTTGAATACAATCCAAACTTCAGCGTGATAGTGACCATTATGAGTGAGTAATACAAATGTAAAGCAGAGAAACGTTTCTAGCTTAATACTAGTCATGTTTCCAAGAGGCTCTTGAATTTAGCAGTAATTGCCATTAATTCCACAAATGGTTCATTTCACTCTGACACAATACAAAACACAGTTAAGGAACTGAAAGTTTTGAAATTACATATATGTCATGCAATAATAATGACAGATAGTTCCCTCGGCTCATTGTGAATGAATTAGATGTTTTTTTGTGTACCAACATCATTGAATCCTTGCAGATCCATCGGTGACGTCTCTCCCTGCAGATGTAAAAAATATGCACACTTATGGTTCCGGTAGCTCTGTGACTCTGTGCAATCCTAATTCTCCACAGCTGAACATTTTTACTAGTACCAAATGTAATACCCGGCTTCCATATTCGCTGTTGGAAATATAATAAATGTTTACGTCTCCAGCTTGCAATCATGAAGCAGATTCAACACGACTCCTTCATCTTCTGCTAACTCTGTGTCTATAGATGTCTTGTTGCTTTGTAGGCGTGAACATCAATAAATAAACGTGTTTCACAGAATTTGAAATTAGCTATAGATGCAATAACTCATTTCAATACCGTTAAATTTGGATACTTCCCCGCCGAAGACGGATGTGTCGGACCATTGGCGCAAATAAAACGTCGACACAACGCATTCCCATTCTCTGGACTACATCTTGCTGTAAATCTAGTATGACCATGGTCCTGCTACAAGAGTAGCAGGAGTGTGAGAATGAATGCTGAAGAAGAAGAAGGATACTTCGAAGTATGGACTGAGAGTCTGAGACAATAACCGCCTTCGTAAATAAAGTCTCAGGGTGATATTTTAGGACATCTTTAAGGATATCAAACTCCATACAGTTGACGTCTATGCTCCGCTAGGCTTGTCAGCGAGTTATCAATTAATGGGCTTCCCATTATAATTAATGGGACATTGGTCAGCTAACGCCCATAGGGAAAATAACTATACAACACAAACCATATTCTTTTAAAAAACCCAAGATCCCCATGTCTGAATGAAAAAGTCTAGATCTGGGAATTGGTAACTTGGTAAAAGCCCAGGAGTGGTAACGCTTGTATGCACACGTTTTGAAGTGCGGTACTGATCTTGGTGTGGTTGTGTATTCTCTCTTATGTGTGCCCTCATGCGTACACCTACAGTATGTTTTGTAGAAATGTTTGTATTCTAGCTAAATGTTTTCCAAATTATTTCTCCGCCTAGTTATGTTAACTCGTGTCCGTGTTTGAGAAACCATGGTTGCCACTCCAACAATACACACATTACGAAATTATGAATTAATTGCTTGCACAAACCGAAGTTTTTCTGTATCCTTCTGTTGATAAACGACAGCATAAGAAAGCCACGGGTCTTGAGGGCACTTGGGTTAAGCGCTGGATGCCGAGACTTTTACATGCGTGGTTACAAAACATAGTGTGGGTGCACGCATACAAACACACTGACACACACTGACACACACGCACGCTAGCACGAACGCACGCACGCACGCACGCACACACAAGATATCACACAACCAATGATGGCAACATTACCATGGATCGTATTGCATGAAAGGAAAAGATCAGGAATGTTGCAAAGACAAATGCAAAAGTGATATCAATTAGTTCAAGGACTAGATGTGTCACACAAGACACACAGCAGTGCACGATGGTACAAGTCAGATTGTGAGATTGGTCTTGTTAGGTACATCCATTATAGCCATAGATCGTAGATTACATGTCTTATAGCGCAACAAAAACGCTATCATCTGGTAAGACTGAAAACTGTCTACTACTATGCATGGCTAAGGGAAACTGTTTCCTGTGAAGGGAATATATTCTGATTGTCAGACAGTGGAAATTTATTCAACATTGCCAGTACTTTTGATTGAGAATTAAGACTTTTTTGTGTGGGTAGAATGAAGACTATTTTTTGGTAGAATGAAGACTTTTTTGATAGAATGATAATTTTTTTGATAGAATGAAAATTTTTGGTTAGAATAATTTTTTTTGGGTAGAATAAAGACTTTTTTGGTAGAATGAAAACTTTTTGGTAGAATGAGGACATGTTTGGTTGGATGAAAACTTTTTGGTAGAATGAAGACTTTTTTGGTAGAATGAAGACTTTTTTGGAAGAATGAAGACTTTTTTGATAGAATGAACATTTTTGTGTAGAATGATTTTTTTTTGTAGAATGAAAACTTTTTTGGTAGAATGAAAACTTTTTGGTAGAATGAAGACATGTTTGGTTGGATGAAAACTTTTTGGTAGAATGAAGACTTTTTTTTTAGTAGAATGAAGACTTTTTTTTTAATAGAATGAAGACTTTTTTTTTAGTAGAATGAAGACTTTTTTTTTAGTAGAATGAAGACTTTTTTGGAAGAATGAAGAGAATGAAGAGAATGAAGAGAATGAAGAGAATGGAGAGAATGAAGAGAATGGAGAGAATGAAGAGAATGAAGAAATCGTGATAGTATAAATGTAGACGCTAGAAATTAATGTATGGTAACATCAAGGAAAGTGAGATATTGTGTTCAAAGATGTGCAATGTTATAAGAAAGATCTGGCTGGGGTTTCATACTTCGTGCACGTGAGAGTATCGTCGTTACGTTCGTAAACTATGTAAACTATGACCATCGATGATATAACACATATGGGCTAACTTTCGAATCATCCTTCCAATGACGCATTTAACTTTTCCAATGGTTTCAATTCTTATTTTTGTCCCATTAATTTTCATTGTCGACACACAGTGACCAATTACAATCACCGGAAATGTAAAGTGCGTTACTTTAGAAGGATGATTCTGATGAGCCCGCAGGGCCATTTAATTGACGAAAGAGACGACATAATCGCTGTTTCATGTGTGAGAGTGAAGGTTGGTATCATCAATGATGTTCTCAATCATCATGTGTCAAGTTCGACCAAGCTATTACATAAGGCAGATGTGAGGAGAGGAAGGGGTTGGGTTACAACTCTCCTCCCTTAGAAAATCAGCTCATGACATCTAGTATTAAGAAGCAAGCCTAAAAAAATCGAATAACTTGTCATCTCCCCCCTCCCTCTCTTTCTTAACAGATTTTCCAACAACAAAATGGTTATTAAAGTTCACACGAATAAATGCACGTTGTTGGCTTTTTTGTGTGTGCATGTGTTTGTTTTCTTAAAAGTAAAAAAAGTATAATAAAAAAACCCAAACCCTTAATGAAGACATATCAACGGTCCTGAGTTCGACTCGGTCTGTTCTCGGAAATATTCAATACCTAGAATTTCCTGTACTGAGCATGCTGTATTAGATGATTCCATTGTCTTCTGTCTGACATGGATGTTGATGATAGTGTTTGTACTCATGAGTGAACACGGGAGAGTTACAAAGACAGGAGGCTATGACAGGGTCATAGATATTATTACCATAAGGAAAGAGTTTTAACTTAAAGAAAAGGTCATTCGTCCGTACTTATGTGTACATCTCACTATTTGACGTGAAACTTCAAGACGTTTTTGTGAAAAACCGGCAGAGGTGAGATTTTTACCGACCTTGTGGGGAAGTTCCTAGAACTAAATGTCATGTTCAGATTTGTTTGTCCACCCAAAACTTCCCCAGCCCTTTTTTTAACAACATAACCAACTTGGTCAGTTAGTTCTCTGCCGTTATTGTAAATCATGATGAAGACGAAAGAGTTGATTAACATACGATAGTCCAGGTTGAAAGTCACGTGCTAATGGTCATCACATATAGCGGTTGGTTTATTAATCAATAAAAGGTAGTACTGCTAGTAGAACAGAATGAAAATAATAGTAATACTCACGTGGGAGACAGGTAATGAAATTCTACTCTGATTGGTCTTTGTCTTTATATTCATTTTGTGCCGTCATTTACGTCATCGTTTTGTTTCTCTCGTTCCATCTATATTATCGTCTTTGTGTACTTCCTGTTCGTATCCTTCCGGTATCTCACTACCATATTTCACTCGGACACGCTTATTATGTATTCATTTCTACTTGTTATTTTTATGTTTGTATGTTATGTGCGAATCCTGACAAAAACCTTTAGGTCCGAAACGTCGATTATGTCCTGTGTATTGTCATTTGTATGATTATATTCTGCGTGTTGTTGTGTATAATATATTAATTCATGTAGGCATCCGACAGTGATAGTGTGTTAGTTGTTTACCAGTAGAATTTCATTACCTGTCTCCCACGTGAGTATTACTACTATTTGGTTTATTAAATATGTTGTCCAAATCACCGCCAGCAGGTAGATTAACTTCTGTCTTCCTGACCAGTAGTGTGTAAGAAGAGCTAGCATTTGTCCTTTTGTGAAATGATGTTTATTTTGTTAGTTAAACTTGTCGCAGGAACCTGTATATGAACAATCCATAGAAGAGTTATCGTTGTCAGCAACAACAAAACCCTTCTGGAGAAATTGGCAATGCGTGCTGATGCTACTCTTATTGGCTGATAAAATTTATCATCCTTTACTTCGAAGTCAATTAAAAATATAAGAAAGTTATGTTCTCCAAGTAACGCTGTTCAAATCGGCGAGCAGGTAATATATACCAGCAAACATTAAAAACGCACTACTTTCTTTGTGTAGCAATTTTTTGTGCTGAATGTAAAATACACAAAACAAGTAAATTTACAGATCCGATACATTTACGGACCCAAATGTGCATTTTTCTAAAACTTGAACAAATTCAGGACCGTCACCTAAGCAGTTGTCTACACATAAGTTTTACAACAACAAAAAAACGAATGCTGGGACGTCTGTTTGCAAGCAAATAGAATGAAATATGTCGCACCGTTCTTGCGGCGACAAGTTTCCTAACACCAAGTGTAAGTCCTGCTGTCTGAGATGCTGACAGGTTTCCTAATACCAAGTTAAGTCCTGCTGTCTGAGTTGCTGACAAGTTTCCTAATACCAAGTGTAAGTCCTAATGGAATGAAGTATGTCGCACCGTTCTTGCGGTGACAAGTTTCCTAGTACCAAGTGTAAGTCCTGCTGTCTGAGATGCTGACAGGTTTCCTAATACCAAGTTAAGTCCTGCTGTCTGAGTTGCTGTTTAGAAACGATTGCACAGATGCTTCAATTAAATCTGGCGATGTTTTTGCTACCGTTGTTACACGATGTTGGCCAGGCTTTGGACGGTCATTGGTTGTACCTGTAGCCATAAATCTCTCAGTCGGGCTCACAATAGTGGAATGTTCACAATTAAAATGTCTGGTAACTTCTCTGGTCACCATAACACTTCTCAGTATACAAACAGCTTGCCATCGCTCTTGTGATGAAAATCGAGGCATCATAAAAACAAAACAAAAACACACTTCATTTCGATAAAAACAAAAGATGGCGTTTTACTCCCTGAAACTTTATTAATGTGTATGGCAAATTTCAACTTCGACTAGTAATATGGCCAGAATTCAACAATTTGATGTGCACGTAAAGCAAGCAAAATTGGAATAAAACATGACAACGGCAATAAAACGTGAAAACATTAAAGTTAACCTGTACATATTCATGTGGTTGGAAAAATCGCTCACTGAAATAAACAATCATGGGTGAAAATAGGTCATGCTTTTGATGTGTTTTTGATGATTGCTGGTATATATGGCGTGGCATAAGCAGGATTTATTGTTGTAGCGATAGATTAGTTGTCCCCAAAGTCGGTCAAAGGCTCCCCTAAGGCTGGACATGAATAGATGTTTTAAAATTGAGTTGTGCTGGCACAAGAAGATAGTAATGTTAATGATACATGTCGTTAAAAATGGGACCACCGGCAACAAAACAAAAATTAACCACTATGGTAGATGACGAAGCCGTGCAAGTGGAAATCAATAGAAAATTGGTTAAGTATACTTAGCTTAGAATCTTATACTCACGTTATAACAGGTCTCATTCCTGATTGTAATGTTTTCATTATTTTTATCTCTTTTGTGGGGGTTTTTTTTAGCAATCTGTTTTTGAGATACATTTTAGAGAAACATTTTAGTTATACATGTAAAAAAATACATTTTGAATATACATTTAAAAGTACAATGTAAAGATATATTTTAGCGACACAATTTATAGAGACATTTTAGGGATACACTTTACTCACACATTGTACCGTGTCAGTTCATGGACCTTCTGTAGTATAGACGACCTCTGTACAGAAAGTAAACAAGCCTTCATTCGTTACATTTTTTATTATTGTCGTGTTTTCATTGGTCACTATTTATAAACTTGGAATCGTCTTGACTATTTTTGACATGCGATACCTAGTATATATATATATATGTAAAACACGACAATAATAAAAAACGTAACGACTGATAATTTTCTTACTTTCTGTGCAGAGGTCTTCTATTTTTTAGACGGCCATGTTCAGTGGTAAGAAATGGAAATTGTTAATATATAATATTTGTTGAAAAATAGTATTGATCAATCTTTATCTAGTGTCATGTGATGTTTTCACATCTGTGTTTTCACATTATGTTTTCTCATCTGTGTTTTCAAATCTGTGTTTTCACGGCTTCCAACGCCTTACAAGTTCCAAGTGAGCTGTGATACTCACTTTATAAAGATAAAAACATTTTAACAGGTAAACATGCAGCTGATTACTTTGCAGATTCCTTTGCAGAAGACAATAACGTCAAAGTCAGCCCAGACAAACAACAGGAGGTTCGAGCGAACCAGCAAAACATTGGACAAGACGAACCTATACCTGAAGTCATGGAGGCACCAATCACAATGAGAGAACTGGAGCATGCAATATCCAAATTGAAAATGAAAAAGTCCCTTGGAGCTGATGGAGTGTCCAATGAAATGATTAGAAACCTGGGAATTGCAGCAAGAGCAAAGCTGCTGCAAATCTTTAACACAAGCTGGTCCACAGGTAATGTACCACAGGCGTGGAGAGAAGCAATAATGATACCACTCCTCAAATCAGGAAAAGATGGCAACACAGTCTCCAACTACAGGCCCATCAGCCTCACAAGCTGTTTATGCAAAACAATGGAACGCATTATCAATCTTAGGATGCAGTGGTACCTTGAAAGTGAAAACCTTCTGGTATCACAGCAAGCAGGTTTCAGACAGTGCTACTCTACTGAAGATCAGGCAACCTACCTCTCCCAAGAGATTGAGGATGCATTCCAAGATAAGAAACTGGTACTAGCAGCATGGATAGACCTTAGGAAAGCATTTGATAAGGTCTGGAAAGAAGGGCTCCTAAAGAAATTGCGAAATTGCAGGGTTAGCTCAAGAATGTACAAATGGGTAAAAGCATACCTGCATAATAGAAGAGCCAGGGTACAATTAGATGGTCGCAAAAGCAAGAAAGTCCTACTGCGTCATGGAGTCCCCCAGGGAGGAGTCCTGTCACCCACACTTTTCTTGGTTTACATCAATGACCTAGTTGCTGAACTACCACACGGGATCAAAGTGGCAATGTATGCTGACGACCTGGTGATCTGGTGCACGGAAGAACATGCAACAGTGGCCACTAAACAAATACAAAGAGCTATCGATGCCCTAACCTTATGGGCAAATAGATGGTGTGTCAGCATTAACACAGATAAGTGCAGCACTACACTCTTTACCCTCTCACCAAAACAAAAAGCCGGTCATATCAAGATAGATGGAGAGCTCTTGAAGGAAGACAAACAACCAACATACCTCGGAGTTACTTTTGATGATAAGCTGACATGGAAGCAGCACATAAACAAAGCAACAACAAAAGCCAGGAGGAAGTTAGCTATCCTGAGAAAACTAAGTGGAACCACATGGGGAGCCAGTGGGAATATACTCAGTAAAGTTTACCAGCAAGGCATAAGACCACACCTGGAATATGGTTCAGCTGCGTGGTGTCCTGCATCAAACACCACATTACAAGATCTAGATAAAGTGCAAAACCAGGCACTTAGAATAATGTTGGGAGCAATGAAATCAACACCCATAGCAGAGATGCAGAAAATGGGAAGAATGCTAACACTTGGCGAACGCAGAGACACAAAAGTACTAATTCAAGCGGAAAAGTTTCAGTGTATGCCAAGTCATCCAATGAAGGAAAGATTCCAAAACCTAGCAATGGGGCGACTGAAAAGAAGCAGCTTTATCCATCAATCTAAACGACTCCGTAGACAACTTACAGACCTACCTGAAGTTGACAGCCTCTTAAGGTCTGTACCAGAACAAACCCCATGGAGTGAAAGGCATGGAATGCCAATATACATTCAGACCCATGTGAAAGGAATACTAAGCGAGGACGAACAGAACAGTGTGCAGCGGAGGACAGTCACCCTCAGTTTCCTGGACGAGGAATATCCACAAGATATATGGGTCAGAGTATACACAGATGGGTCAGCACAGAATGCTGTGAGGAATGGAGGTGCAGGTGTATATATAGAATATCCACACAAGCCTAGAGATACAATCAGAACACCGACAGGAAAATTCTGCAATAATTATGATGCAGAAATCCAGGCAATTACTGTGGCAGCTAAAAAACTGCTGAACTCCAACTCTGACCTACAGCCTGTGGTATTCCTGACAGATGCAAGGTCAGTGCTTCAAGCTCTCCAGTCTGGAAAACTAACAGACTTGAAAAAACTACTTAGCGAATTGTCTTACCAGTATAGGGTAACCATGCAGTGGATACCCTCTCACTGTGGAATACCAGGAAATGAAAAAGCAGACCAACTGGCTAAGGAAGGTGCTGCCGAAGATCAACCAGATATACCAATCACCTACCATCAGAAAAAACAGATGATCAAGTCAATAAGAAAGCCACAAACACCAACACAAGATGACTATCACATTATGAACAGATCAGAACAAGTTATAATTCTACGTCTCAGAACAGGACACAACCGACTCCGCAGTCACATGTATACAAAGTTCAAGATTGGCAACACGGCCATGTGTACATGTGGACAGGCAGTACAGAGTGCCAAACATATACTTCAAGAGTGTTCTGAGCATGAAACGCTGAGGCAGACATATTGGCCAGAGGAAACAACACTGGAATCAAAGCTCTATGGGACACTGTATGAACTACAAAAGACAGTGAGTTTTATTAAGGAGACAGAATTGCAGATATAGACATGTTTCAAGTGAACGAAAGAAGAAGAAGAAGCTGTGATACTAATAGAACTGGACGAATGCGCGGCAGAATGAGTAGGACGATGAACAAACTAGGCACCGGAATCATCAATATGCATACCGTCATCTGCTAGGGGGGACTGAGCACTACTTGATCTGTCTGGAGTGCAATGATGACAAATCATAATCAATAATTCAAAAAACTATTTCACTCAATGTAGATACGGGATGCACCTACTCTACTCCGGAGGGGTGGTTGCCACAACTATTCTTTAATTTTGAGAGATGTTGCATTTAGAAGTGTTGATTCCCTCAAATTAGCCCAAATTAGCCCAAACATATGCCTTCGACAACAGATTGGACACCTTGATTCCCTCAAATTAGCCCAAACATATGCCTTCGACAACAGATTGGACACCTTGATTCCCTCAAATTAGCCCAAACATATGCCTTCGACAACAGATTGGACACCTTGATTCCCTCAAATTAGCCCAAACATATGCCTTCGACAACAGATTGGACACCTTGATTCCCTCAAATTAGCCCAAACATATGCCTTCGACAACAGATTGGACACCTTGATTCCCTCAAATTAGCCCAAACATATGTCTTCGACAACAGATTGGACACCTTGAGAAAGTAATCTATTCCGCATCTCACCATCGAGGTGATAAATTGGTATACTTACCACGTGACCAGCCTATCAAATGTATGGAAGCAGCAGAATATTGTCAATGCTAGTGATACAAGCTCTGTCACGGATAGATGTATCTGGAATCTTGTCTTGCTGTCTAATGCTCATCACTTTTCTGAGATTTCTGCGTTCAGCATCTACCCTCATGTTAGATTGTCAGGCGTATCATCGGTGCAAAGATGGCTGCCTTCTCCATGTCAAAGCCAGTTATCTGACACAAATATTTTGGAAGTGGTTGAGTTTCCTCACGTTCTGCATATGAAACAAGTGTCAATGTTTCACCCACGTATAAAAGCACTGGAAACATAATAATAATAATGCTCTGTAAACATTCAGCTTAGTCTGCAGGTTAATATTATTTCTATGCTAGATTTGTGTAAAGTCCTCTGAAAGTGCAGCTCACGTAATTGTGTAATTGCTAATGTCATGTCATGTGACGTATTCTTTCCAGAACGTTGTTTTCCCAATGAACTCCTTAAACCCGTCTCTGTTTTGACCATGCGGCTTGCATTTTCCAACGACGTATTCATGTTATCTTTAATGTCATCAGTCCATCGTCTTCTTTGTCTACCCTAACTCCTCCACCCAGGCTCTCTGTCCTCGATTATTTGTCTTTATAAACAGTTGTGTCTCTTTATATCACCAAACAGGTATAGTTTTCTTTTTGTTATTGTGTTTAGTGTATATTTATAGTACACGTTTAAACTCAAGTCATTGTGCGGTTGCTTATAGCATACTATATGTTCACAGAACAGAGTATTGTTTGCTTTCTGATGCATTCGTTATCAGATTCTTGCATATTAGTAGGATACAGTCCGGGGAACAGAATGCGTCTTGTCATTATTTGCAACTATACAATGTCTGATTTCTGCACCTTTTTCCCTTACACATCCTACTTCATCATAGCTCATGTGTTGTTTTTATCCTCTATGAGATTGGACAGCCAACCCCACCACAAAACCACCATACTCATCTCTTTCGACATATAATTCAGGTATCAGTGGTATTATTCTTTGCTCCCCTTTCTTTAATAAAAAAAAAAACACGAGTGACATGATAAAATGTTGGATCTCAGATGAAGCGAGTGCTTATCGAGGGGATAACGTCATAGTTATGATCGGAGGTGAAACCGGTCTAAATATAATATTGTTGAGCATATTTCTATCAAGAACAGGTGTGTTGCATACCTGGAACATTAGGTGTGTGCATGAGGTTCTGGAATATGTCTGCTTTGCTAATGAAATCTTAGTCATTCCAACAAAATAGTTCTACAATCTGGTTAAATGTACGGACAGACAATAGCGCATACATTTAATACCAATTATCATAACCTCGGAGGTCGTGGCAACAGGACTACATGAACTGGGTGCAACTACGGTTTAAGTCTTTACTATGACCCGTGTTCTAGTTTCGAGGTATTACCTAACCTTTGGGTGGGCTACGGTTAGGATAACTACAAATAGTATTTACAGTTACGACAAATTTTATCTTAGCTAGTCAATCGCGGGCCCCCTCTTAGTGTGTAGTGTGCAGAAATAATGAGCACGCAGTAGAAATCAGTTGAAAAGAAAAATAAATTGTAAAATCTCGCCTCTGATGAACGTGTCTTGTGTAAACATTTGACGACATGGCAACTATGTTGCCCATGCGCAATGGGTATATGTTTTACGGGAATCCGTGTCGTCGGCTAGTTAACAGTGTGATATTTATAGCTCGGTGAAGACTTAAACCGTAGTTTTACCCATGAACCATAGTCACAAATATTTGTTATGGTCAATAGCTTTTATATAACCACATTGGACTTTTGTATAACCACATTAAGATATGAATTGTCGTCATCGAGCAACATGGAGGACAGACGCGACAGCCTCGGGCTGCTTAAACTTTTGCAAATGTTAACCATTTAGTGTTGTGATTTCAGAGATGTTATGATTTTTTCCCCTTTTGAATTATTTCCTGTGTCTGATCGTGGACATATTTACTAATATTTACCAGCTGTGTACGCTGAAATATTCTCAATGCATCTCCGAACAGATGGCTCGGCGGCGTTATAAGCTTCCATCAAACCCACCGGTAGGAGGGGGGGGGTACTTTCCTGACAAAAACACCCACTACTTTGCGGAGTAGCACGGGAGTGCACACGGCTAGGGAGAGTAAACTCTCATTAAAAAATCCGGAAGGGGGACCCGAAGGAAGTTAATTGTCGCATCCGATCATCCTCTGGCATCTCCTGCAGTTCTGCTTCTTCTTCTGCGTTCAGCATCCGTGGTCATTTTATATTGTCATGTCTGTCGTCAAGACGAAGTCCACTGTCTTCTCCAGGTCAGAGCGGCTGCCCCATAGATTTTGCCTCAAGTCTGTATCCTCTGGCCAGGTCTGCTGTCTTTGCTCTTTATATGTTGAGCAGTCCTGAAGTATGTGTTCCGGGGTCTGGGTTCCGGATCCACATAGACATTCATATGTATATGAGATCCTCAATCGGTAAAGGTGACCCAACAATCTGCGGTGGCCTGTTCTAAGGCGAAATATTGTGGTCTGTTGATATATGTTTGGAGAAGATGTATTGCATCATGGTTATATTCCACTTCCATTTGTTTCTTCCACTTTGCTGTGTATGTGTTCTGGATTATTGTTTTTGCTTCTCCGTAGGACAGTGGGTGTCTGTGTTGCTCCATTTCGCTTCCTGCTTTTGACAGGGCATCCGCTTTCTCATTTCCCATGATTCCACAGTGTGATGGTATCCACTGGAGGGTGATAGTTGATGAATTTTGGATCTGTCTTAGCTCATGTCTGATGTGTAAAAGGCTTTCATTTCTGTTGTTCTGGGTTGATTCCAGTTGGGATCTGCAATCTGTGAATATAGTTATCTTCTTTGCTCTTGGGAGATCGTTCGGTGAAGACTTTCAGTGCTTGATAGAGCGCAGCTGCTTCTGCTTTAAAGTTAGAGGAGTATTTCCCGGTTGGAAAAGCTTTTGATATTGTCTTCCCATCTTTGAGTCTTATAAAAATTCCACCTCCTCCATTTCTTACTGCTCCTTCTGCCGATCTTATCTGTGTAGACATGTGTCCATTCCTTGGGATTGTATTTTATTTCTATCATTTCTAGTGTCAATGCCTTTAGTTGAGGTGGAGTCTGGTATTCCTTATTAATTATTCCAGGAACCTGTGTTGTTATGGAGACGTTTTAGAGACTATTGTATAGCTCTTCAAAATCCGTTAGTGTTTCAATTTCATTTGGGAGGATATCTTTGTGTTGTTGGTGGAGATCGTTGGAGATGTGACAGAAGCTGGTTCTCTTCAACCTGCTTGTGGTTGATCTAGAAATTCATGCATACATCGGATGGTTTGGCATGCGCTTAATTTTTTTACCTCTGCACACGCACTCTTTCTTCTCTTCTGTCATCCAGTGGGCGGATAATTTTACATGTTTTTCCATGCCATGGATTTTAGTGGTTTTCATCCCTTCTGAGATACGTCGAAGTCCTGATTTTGTATTTTAGATAGGCGATGAGTATTTGTTTTTGATGCTGATGTCCAGGCTGTCATTCCATATTCTACCGCAGGTCTGACTCTACCTATGTAGACTTTTAGGAGAATACTTCCATTTGCTCCCCAGCTTGTGCCTGCACGTTTCTTCAACAATGATAGTTTCCTGGTGTTTTTTGCTCAGTGGTTATTATGTGTGGTATCCAGGTGAGTCGCTTGTCTAGTTTGACCCCTAGATATGTAGGGTTCTCCACATGTGCTAACTCACTTCCATTTATTTTTAGATTTGCTTTTTCTTGGTGGTTTGAAAGTGAGAAGATGGTTGCCTCAGTTTTGAAGAGGTTGATCTGGACTCATTTGGAAACATTTGCAAAGTAGCAAAGACAATGGAAGAAAACAATTTGAAGGATAGTTTAAACGAATTCCTATTTGCAGACGCCCAAGTACTAGTAGAATAATCAGAAGAGCAACTACATAAACAAATAGACAGATTACACCAAGCATGCCAAACCTTTAACCAAATAGACAGATTACACCAAACATGCCAAACCTTTAACCAAATAGACAGATTACACCAAACATGCTAAACCTTTAACCAAAAGATCCAGTATAGACATGATCTTTACCCATCGTCAACTACAATAAAAGTGTCGTGAACAGGGGAATTCTGAAACATACTCTTGGAGATGCAGATGGTGACGTTTTCATTCGCACCCGTTATTATAGATCAATTTTCAACTTAGCGCTTCTCATAGTGAAGACGAAAACATCAGAAATACTCATCAAAAAACTTCTCTTCGCCGACGACCCTGCACTGGTGGCACGCCAAAAGTGTGATTAAATGTGCTGTTATTGACAACATGACAATGGCCTGCAAGCTGTTCTCTATGACAATAAACATCACTAAAACTGTGACAATGTGTCAAAGATCTACCTTACAAACAAACATCACCGTAAACAACACCAATATAAAGCAAGTCGGCAACTTTTACTACATAGAATCCACATACATCCACCTTTTTCCCTGGACAATGAAATAAACGCACGTATAGGGAAAGCTGCTACCATTTTTTGCGGACTGTTTTGGTGAGCTTGGAAAAACCATATGCTAAAAGTGAAAACAAATTTACGGATCTATCAAAGATGCGTGCTTAGTACACTATACTAAGGATCTGGAACATGGACTACTACACCAAAAAATGAGAGGAGACTTAACATCTTTCATCTAAGATGTCTCCACAAGATCTTAAATATGAAATGTCATGACAAAATCACCAACATGGAAGTTTTGAGCTGCACTCAGCTACCGTATGCCATGGAAACACTTAATATAAATAGATTGCGTTAGCTGGGTCACGTCCGCAGAATGCCAAACTGCCGCATCACAAAACAAGTACTATTCGGGGATAATAAATAAACCAAATATCGGAGAATGTCCGACAAAAAGGAAGTGCCACAGTAACCAGACAAATAGAGGTAAATACAAATAAGGTAAATAGGTTACTAGAAACTATTAATATAAAATAATAAAATATATAAAATAACAGTAAAACAAAGAACAAATACAATTGTCAACATGTCGGTCCAATTGGGACCTTTATCAACACAACAAAAACAGTTAAAAACACAAAACCATAACGAATATAAACAAAATAGATTTCTCCCACCAGGAAATCAACAACTAGCAACAACAGATCAAGCGCAACACAATTTCAACAAGTGCATATCGATGCGTTCGCAAAACCCCAAAAAGGCCATACATATGTGGCAATCTGTTTTATATTTTATGTGGCAATATATTTTTAGATGTCGTGTAGATGTTATTTAGATTTAATGTTCTATATGTGTGCCATCAATTTTAGATGTTATATAGTCATTTATTTTAGATGTTATATGGTCATCTATTTTATATGTTATGTGATCATCTATTTTAGATGTTATAATTTTTCAGGTATGCTTAGGAAGAAAATGTATGCCAAAAGAGCAGCAGTGACACTGATTGATAGCGGTGTAGTATTTAGTTTCAATTACTCGTACCATTTTAACGAATCATTCATGCGTACACTGTTACATCTGTACATCCTACAGTAAAACAATTGTTTCCGTACTCAGAAAAGTTTCAAGTTTCAACATTCTCAACATGTAACACCAAACGAGACCGTAGATAACTGGAAGGATATCAATTCCCCCACGCGCTTCGAGAATAATACATTACATATAGTACTAGATGCAAGTAAAAAATCGGTAAACCCCCCCCCTCCCCCCTCCCCCCCCCCCCCCCATCATTTTAAGGTTTCCTTTCTCAATAAGATCTCCAAACAGTCACGAAAATTAGACAACGGGTCATGCACACCAGTAAGTGAATTTTTTTAAGGTAGCCCCATTTTCTTACCAAACACGGACCTGACACTTTGTGATGTATGGTAACCCCATCTTCTTACCCAACACGGACGAGACACCTAGGGATGTTAAGTGAGAACTATCCAATATTGATATGATGTTACTGTTTGCAGTTTGAATCCTCCCGCCGAAGACGGATGTGTCGGGCCATTGGCGCAAATAAAACGGCGACACAACGCATTTCCATTTTCTGGACTACATCCTGCTGGAAATCTAGCAGGACCATGATCCAGCTAGATCCAGTTGGAGTTTGAGAATGAACGCAGAAGAAGAAGAAGAAGAATCCTAAAGTCATCCAGCCTACCTGTTGACTTGAACTGTTCAGATGAAATCCCAGAAAATATATAACATCCATATACGCCGTCGTAGATAAGTTTACTTTCTATATCAAGTTTTACATAAACTAAATGTGATTCTTTCGTTTTCGTGGGTAAGTTCTGCTTTTAAAAAATAAGTTTCATGACCTGTTTGTGAAAACATTTTTTAGGGAGAAGTTCTACCCACTTTTTGGGAAAATTCGTTTAGGGAGAAGTTCTACCAGCTTTTTGTGCAAATTCGTTTAGGAAGAGGTTCTATCCCTTTTTGTGCAAATTCGTTTAGGGAGTTCTACCCACTTTTTGTGCAGATTCGTTTAGGGAGAAGTTCTACCCGATTTTTGTGCAAATTCGTTTAGGGATAAGTTCTACCCGCTTTTTGGCTGAATTCCTAGTACCACAAGTCATATTCTGATGTGCTAAGGGGCAGTGGGTTTGTTGAAAACACCCTCCTCCCCTATTCTACGGCTTGTCCATGATTGATCCATGTGTGAAAGTCTGTATAATATAAAGGGCATGCTATCAGACAAGAAGGTCAGGAGAACACAGGCATGATAGAAAACAAGAGAGATCGAGGGCGACAAAGCGGGGTAATATTAGTCTCACATCGTGACATTGCAACAACGATTTAATCAACAACGATTCTGATTTTTTTTTAAACACATAAATCAACAATTCTGATAAAAGATACTGTAAATATAGTTGTGGAGATCCATGATCGCCTACGCCAGTTAGCACGATACTTGAAATGATTAATATCTCTGACATACACAATGATATTTATTTATTAGTTCATTTCTGCCATATACAATACAACACACGATATGGACTTCCTCGTTGCTGCCATCACAACCCTTATCGATCTGAAACCTCGTGTCCACAAGATGACTCACACGAACGGAGATGTAACCTAGGCCGCCTGCTTCTGACGACAAACTATTAGGAGATGAGAAGGGAATGAAATAGGGAGGTCTCAATAATTTTTTTTTTTAACTTCACGTCTCACTCGTCTGCAATGTTCTAATCTTCGCCAATCTTGGTCTCATTGATTCGTCCAGGCTAGAGCGTTGCAAGTTGGAGGGTGTGGTGGTAGTTCAACTCTTGTGTGTAGTAGATCAGTGTGCTGTTATGTTGTCGCCGCGTGTCGTCATGTTCGTACATAAAGACGTGACAGTTACCATTCTAGGATCATAAAAAGTATACACGGAATTCAATTTTCCGACAAGTTTGTAACATAGATCGTGTTTTTCTTTAATACCAATTTAACACTGTATATTTGAAGATTTTTCCTCAGTTATTGATTTCAAATGCGTTCTACGTTCTATCATTCAAAGCAGAGCCGTTGCTGGGATAATATTACCGATAAGAAATTTGGTGGTAATTCATGAAGGATTATTCGTGCCAAGTTCAAATTCGATTTGCATGCGGTAAATTTGACAATATTTGAGATAAGCGCGTGTAAAGGGGGGGGGGGTGTGGATCTAGCTCGAGTAATAGTTGTGTGTGTGGATGGTTGTGTGAGGGTCTTCGAGTGTGGGTGTTGCGTGTTTAGAGGATGAGTCTCAAGAGTTGAGAATATTGTGTCAGTGTGTGTCTTCAGTGTTGGAACTGTGTGAGATTATGTGGTGTACATCTAGTGTGGTGGTGTTCAGTTGATCACTGATCATGAACTGATCACACTGATCTAGGAATGTGGTGGTGTACATCTAGTGTGTGGTTTGTACAATAAATGTGAGGTTTTTTATATTAAACACAAGCGTACTTTTATTGTATGGTTTACATACAGGGTGCACAGGTTGCTTTATCGAGTGTGAGAGTAGTGTTCAAACATTGCTAAATCGAGTGTGAGAGTAATGTGCAAACATTGCTAAATCGAGTGTGAGAGTAATGTTCAAACGTTGCTAAATCGAGTGTGAGAGTAATGTTCAAACGTTGCTAAATCGAGTGTGAGAGTAATGTTCAAACGTTGCTAAATCGAGTGTGAGAGTAATGTTCAAACGTTGCTAAATCGAGTTTGAGAGTAATGTGCAAACATTGCTAAATCGAGTGTGAGAGTAATGTTCAAACATTGCTAAATCGAGTGTGAGAGTAGTGTTCAAACATTGCTAAATCGAGCGTGAGAGTAATGTTCAAACATTGCTAAATCGAGTGTGAGAGTAATGTGCAAACGTTGCTAAATCGAGTGTGAGAGTAATGTTCAAACGTTGCTAAATCGAGTGTGAGAGTAATGTTCAAACGTTGCTAAATCGAGTGTGAGAGTAATGTTCAAACGTTGCTAAATCGAGTTTGAGAGTAATGTGCAAACATTGCTAAATCGAGTGTGAGAGTAATGTTCAAACATTGCTAAATCGAGTGTGAGAGTAGTGTTCAAACATTGCTAAATCGAGCGTGAGAGTAATGTTCAAACATTGCTAAATCGAGTGTGAGAGTAATGTTCAAACATTGCTAAATCGAGTGTGAGAGTAGTGTTCAAACATTGCTAAATCGAGCGTGAGAGTAATGTTCAAACATTGCTAAATCGAGTGTGAGAGTAATGTGCAAACGTTGCTAAATCGAGTGTGAGAGTAATGTTCAAACGTTGCTAAATCGAGTGTGAGAGTAATGTTCAAACGTTGCTAAATCGAGTGTGAGAGTAATGTTCAAACGTTGCTAAATCGAGTTTGAGAGTAATGTGCAAACATTGCTAAATCGAGTGTGAGAGTAATGTTCAAACATTGCTAAATCGAGTGTGAGAGTAGTGTTCAAACATTGCTAAATCGAGCGTGAGAGTAATGTTCAAACATTGCTAAATCGAGTGTGAGAGTAATGTTCAAACATTGCTAAATCGAGTGTGAGAGTAGTGTTCAAACATTGCTAAATCGAGCGTGAGAGTAATGTTCAAACATTGCTAAATCGAGTGTGAGAGTAATGTGCAAACATTGCTAAATCGAGTGTGAGAGTAATGTTCAAACATTGCTAAATCGAGTGTGAGAGTAATGTTCAAACGTTGCTAAATCGAGTGTGAGAGTAATGTTCAAACGTTGCTAAATCGAGTGTGAGAGTAGTGTCAAATATTGCTACGTCGAGTATGAGGGTTGCTCATAGGGGACTCAATCGAGTGTGAGGGTAGGGTAATGTTCAAAGGTTGCTACACACAGTGTGTGGGTAATGTTCAGATGTTGTTACACCGAGTGTGAGGTGACTGTTCTAATCTTGTTACACCGAGTGTGAGGTGACTGTTCTAATCTTGTTACACCGAGTGTGAGGGTAATGTTCAAAGGTTGCTACATCGAATGTGAGGATATTTTTCCAAGTCATGACCTACTGTACATTCCATAGATGGCCTAGTTCTTACAATATTTTCCCAAGTCATGACATACTGTACATTCCATAGATGGTGTAGTTCTTACAATATTTTCCCAATTCATGACCTACTGTACATTCCATAGATGGTGTATGTTCTCTTCGTGAAATATTTATGACTGTTCTAAAACAAACATTGGAAAATTCAAAATGTTTTCGCCACACGTCATTTAATATGTAAATAAGCAAACATGTATTTTGACATGCGATTTTATATTTTATATGTTCCCATATATTCGAACTTAAAATTATGCAATGGTGTCCGTTTCTTTTTGTGGTCAACGTCCCTTTATTATGGTACGAATTAGAACAATTTTATCCCTGAAGAATGCAAGTTACAATAATTTAACTATTAAATGATATTGTATACGTCTTGGGTGATATAGTTTGGTGTCAATTAGTTTATGATTTATGTGTCACATTACTTTTTACAGTGCACATTAAATATATATTTAAAATATGTTCTTCATTTCTGCTCAAGAAATATTTTGTTGGATCATTATGACAATTAGGCTGCGCATATGATTTCATGGATATATGTCAAAATGTTAACGAATTACAGGTTTATTTTAAAATCGACAAGCGTTTCAGGCCGCAATATATCACACAGCAAGTCAGTATGTGAACACATACACATACAATTTAACACTCGTCTTTTTAAACAATATTATTTTTTCGTGCTTGGCCGTGAGGAATAAATTAAAACCGATAATAACAGAGATGCAGCCAGAAAGAGCAATCCGAGTCACGAAAAGTCTTCCACGAGGAATCTAAGATTGCATATGGAATCTCAGAATTGCATGCGTCATCGAGTCATGAAGCGTCTTCCACAGTATGCTTTTGTATACAGAATCTCAGAATTGCATGCGTTATCGAGTCATGAAGCGTCTTCCACAGTATGCTTTTGTATACAGAATCTCAGAATTGCATGCGTCATCGTGTCACGAAGTGTCTTCCACAGTATGCTTTTGTATACAGAATCTTAGAATTGCATGCGCCACCGTGTACTATTATCATCTATTGTCAAACATGCAGCCCCTAAACTACAACTATATGTTTTCTTTTCCTTTGTCTTTATACCATTGGTACCCCTTTCCCATAATGCGATGCGATCCATGGAATACTGTTCCCAAGCAATGTCTATTGCGTTACGCATATATCCTTGTACCAAAGTAGAGATCGGGTATGATAGTTTCCCCTCAACCGTAATATTTCACACAATGGAGATCATTTGATATTCTATCATTCATTCGAATGTTGTGTCTAAGCCATCCTAGTTATCGAGGTCTATAATGTCTCCTCTTTCAAATATATAGGTCTTCGTGACTTCGCCATGCCACTTATGTCCAATAGTTCACGGTAAATAACTAACGTGAAAGCTATTTAGCTGTCTCTTCTAACATATACCTTTAGCGTGTTTCACTATCATACATGTATACCTTTAGCGTGTTTCACTATCATACATGTATACCTTTAGCGTGTTTCACTATCATACATGTATACCTTTAGCGTGTTTCACTATCATACATTTATACCTTTAGCGTGTTTCACTATAAAGTAAGTTTAGAATGTTTCACTATTATATACATTTAGCATGTTTCAATATCACATATGTTTAGCATGTTTCAATATCACATATGTTTAGCATGTTTCACTAACATAGAGAAGGATACAGCACATATGTCTAGTAAACAATGCCTTCTTTTTATAGTGAGATTTGAGTTATGACTCCAGGTTATCATCAGAGCATTCCGGACAAGTCCATTGTTGCTTAAATCCCCGTATTAATAAATCCATCAGAATGTAGCGTGTGAAAGTTCCAGTTCGATGATGATTTATCATTCGCTTCGTATATCTATTGCGTTATCTTATCGGGCTGTTTCAATCTCTACATCTCTTCGTCTAACTATTGTGTTATCTTATCGGGCTGTTTCAATCTCTACATCTCTTAGTATGTCTATTGTTATCTTTGCCGGCTGTTTCAATCTGTACATCTCTTCGTATGTCTATTGTTATCTTTGCCGGCTGCTTCAATCTCTACATCTCTTAGTATGTCTATTGTTATCTTTGCCGGCGGCTTCAATCTCTACATCTCTTCGTATGTCTATTGTTATCTTTGCCGGCTGCTTCAATCTGTACATCTCGTCGTATGTCTATTGTTATCTTTGCCGGCTGCTTCAATCTCTACATCTCTTCGTATGTCTATTGTTATCTTTGCTGGCTGCTTCAATCTCTACATCTCTTTGTATGCCTATTGTTATCTTTGCCGGCTGCTTCAATCTCTACATCTCTTCGTATGTCTATTGTTATCTTTGCCGGCTGCTTCAATCTCTACATCTCTTCGTCTAACTATTGTGTTATCTTATCGGGCTGCTTCAATCTCTAAATCTCTTCGTATATCTATTAAGTTATCTTTTCGGCTGCTCCAATCTTTATCTGTACTCTAATGTCGTGCAGTTTTGATTCACATTACTTATACTTTTGAAAATCTTCTGAGCGGATGAGGGTGTCAGATGAACCCGTGAACACTATGGCCACACTCGCCAGTGTATCGTCCCGCACATTATTATTAACACCCGCAGGTCCTGCCACGGCGAGAAAGGTGTGGTTTTTTTAAGGTCATAAATGTGACACATACGCCCCCCCCCCCCAAATTGACGGAGGACAACTCCTCCTTGAACTTTGCAGATAATGTTGATTAAGTCACTACAGATACATGTATGAGAAGTTATGACATGAAAGTGCTTCTGTTACAACATTTATTTTATCTCTATCCTAAGAGTGCTCACAGTTGTAGTAATGTGAACAGTTATGTGACATGAAAGTGTTTCTGTCACAACTTTTATTTTATCTCTATCCTAAGAGTGCTCACAGTTGTAGTAATGTGAACAGTTATGTGACATGAAAGTGTTTCTGTCACAACTTTTATTTTATTTCCATCGTAAGACTGCTCACAGTTATAGTAATGGGAATGCTGGATAAAATTAATCATGTAATTAATGGTGTTATTGACGCATCTGTAAAACATGACACAACGCATTACGTTCACTGGACTACATCCTCAAATCAGCAGGAGTTTGAGAACGAACACAGAGAAAGACAAACAGAAGATAATGCATACATCGCAATGAAAGCTGTAAAGTTTGTGTGCGGAAGAAACCAGCTTTAAACCTTCAATGACATGCGTGACGTGTTTTAGTATAGTCTTGTGCACTGTTGCAAACACCTGTAGGGCGTGTCTTTACCACATCTGTGTACACATAAAACTAACACACCTGCATACACCTGTACTGGAGGAAGTGTCTGTAGTCTGTCTTTCTGATGTGGTCCGACGTCATCACCACGTGCCGTCATCGCAAGGAAAGTTAGCAGCAACAGACATCCAACACCTTCCGTCACTTACCTTGGTCTGCTAGATTGTATTCTTTCTATCTCGTGATGTTTCTCATCCACTTGAGTCACTACCTGCCTCTTGCTCGCATCTCCTTGACTCTACTTTCAAGTCAATTCTTCAACAAGGTGTCTTGTCTTTTATTTGTTCAAAAATGTGTCCCGTTTTTATTTCCATTAACAGTTCTTGTATTCATTATGAAGTTTTGTTAGAATTTCTTTGTTTGTTTTCTTATATGTCCATGGAGTTCTCCCTATTCATCTATATATCTATATCTCAATCAGTCTTCTAGTTGATTGTTGATTGTCCATGTTTCTGAGTCATACATTAGTGAAAAATAGATGTAGCATTTTATAATTCTCATTTTTAGTTTGTTTGTGATTTGTTTAGGTGTCAATATTTTCCTCATGTCATCGAAAGCAATTTTAGCTATTCCTATTCTCCTTTTAGCGTCTATTTACCATTTACTATCATTTGTTTTTTTGTCCAAAATATTGATAATGATCTAATTGTTGTAGTATTTCTCCATGTATTTTTATGTTTTAGTACCTGTTCCTCTGCGATTTTGCTAATTATTATGTTTTAAAAAAAAAAATTGGAATCTTTGTATATAGTTTACTTCATTTATGGATTTTATCAATTATCTTTTGTGGCTCTTGTTCACTTTATAAGAGGATTGTGTCATCTCCATATAGCTGATTGTTTATTATTTTACTACTATCCAGCTTCTAGCATATACCAAAATAATTATATTGTCAACAGGAATATGTTCTCCGCAATGATCAAAATGCCTCCAGAAAAATCCCCCCCCCCCCCCCCCAAAAAAAAAAATTAAAAAAAAATTAATGGAAATGCTTTTTGGTTTTGAAGAGCAAATTTTCAGTCCAAAAATCATGTCTATCTTCAAAGAAGTTCGTGTGATCACCAACACAGAATATCTGACACCAAATTAGCACATGTCTCTGGCTCAGGAAATGATACAAATATAATCACAAAATATGGACACATATTTCCACAAAGGGATCGGCAGAGGGAGTTCTCAAAAATGGAAGAGGTGGTGTCTTTATAAGATTTAGTAATGGACAGAGTTTCAGTAAAACATTCTCGACAGGAAAGACATTCTCAATCTTCAGAGCAGAGGCCGAGGAGTTCCTGCACTCACTGAAAGCTAACGATAGCACAGAACAATGAACATCAAATAACAGTAGTATTCAAGGACTGTATGCTTTTATTGAAAGCATTGCAACGCAATAACATGAAAGCACAACATACAAAATTATAATAGAACTTCTTCTTCTTCTGCGTTCGTTCTCAAATTCCTGCAGATTAGCAGGATGTAGTCCGGAGAACGGAATGCGTTGTGTCATAGTTTACAGCATTGCTGCGATATCTGTGCCTTTCGACCTGACACATCCTACTTCAGCATGGCTTTGGGTCACTGGCCCTATATGGGATGGAGTTGGCTGCCCCATCCCATAACCTCCTTAGTCGCCTTTTACGACATGCGTGGAAGGTAAACACTGTTGCTATTCTTTGCTCCCCTTTCGGGCCCCGGCAACACACGGGCGATATAATAAAACTGATGGACATTTTTAAAAAAGCTCAAACATCACTCTTCAATGGCTAGCTGTCCATTATGATATCAATGGAAATAGTGAGCTGATGCTCTGTCAAAAGCAGGATGAAAAATGTAACAATTCAGATATACTCTGCTATACGGATGCTAAAACACTAATCCGCAACCATTATACATCACAGTGGAAGAAAAAAAAATTTCAGATTGATAAGAAACTATACCCAATTCACCAACTTCACATGCAACAAGAGACCATCATCTTTTGACTTAGAACTGAACATTGCAGACTACAGAGCAACTTGTAATGGGTCAGGGTGGACCACACAAATGAATGTTCACGTGGAACAGGAATACAGACCCATGAACACATACTCAAAGACTGTGCTGATTACACAGACCTGCGAGACAAGATATGGCTACACGGGACTGAACTGAGGCAAATACTTTAGGACACCCGCTCTGATTCGGAGAAGATTGGAAGCTTCGTCCTGGCTACTGGACCAAAGATGTAATTTTTTTTTTAATTTACATTTTTTAGCGTATCCTATTTAGGACGTAGCCATCAACCCATCATTTTTATGCTGTAGTGATTCCCTAGACAATATAAATACGTTCAGTAGTTTGTCATTGCTTTCTGAACGGTTCGGATGGACATTTGCTTGTGGCGGGGATGAAGATTTATCAGGACCAAACGAATCTTGAATGCAGAAGGCGACACATATGACCTTGAAGCGACAGCTGAGGCATCCCTACGCATAACGGCAAATGTGGATGCGACCACACTTGTATTGTTGGTTTTTTGTTTCGTTGATCATCAGTCAGGTCTGTCACATATTCTGTCACCTCATGTCAGTACATCTTATGAAATATGGTTTTTACAATTTTATTATTTTTAATGCAGCCACGTCCATTTACATGACGTTTCTTATCTGTGATCTGTCTTATTTTCTTGTGCATTTCTTTAGTCTTCTGCTGTAGTGACTTCTCTATTTATTTGTTTCTAACCACCGTTCTTTCGCTATTCTGTACATGTTGCGAATCTTTTTGTCTCTAGTTGAATAGTTTGGGGTATTTTTAGCTTTCTTTCTTTCTGACATTTTCTCAAGCTTTTCACCTGTCATTCATGTTTGTTTGTTCTAGGCTTTTCTCATTGATATATTTTCAATTATTTTTGAATGTTTTTCCCCGTGCTATCTCATTTATTGTCTATTATCCCTTGTAGATTCTCCCTTCTGTATTGTCCCATGCATTCTTTCACTCGTTGTTCATAGCAGCTCTTTACTTCTACAAGACATTTTGCCTGTATATCTAGTTGTTTCAGTGCTGATGTTTCTACCTGTGCATCTTGTTTTCTCCTACGCTCTTGTCTCTTTAAGTTGTATATGTTTTATACAAAACACTGGATTGTGGTGTCAGCTCCAGGGTGCGTTTTAGTATTATTGACACTATTTTCTGATGTTGATCATAATGCAATCTTTCTGGTTGCTCCTTATGCTCACGTATATACATTATATATATTATCTGCTATTTTTATGTTCACACAATGAATTGCAGTGATCCAACATACAGCACAATTTCTTGTGGTTATTTTTATGTTTTGTTCCTAAAGACTAGTTTAGATTATTAAAGCAATACATTCCCTGAGACATACATGTAACAAACATCAGCTAAGCAGGAAATCGTGGATAAAGAACCACATCCCGCCCCCGCTACACAGAGTCATTGTTTAAATGTAACACCACTTGCCCTTCCTAATATACTTGTCCTGTTTTCTATTCTTCCCTCTGGCGTGAGTCATGCATGAGATTTCAGCCCTATTTAATTTTGATGAATAAGCGCAGCTCAGTCATTGGACGGTCGGATTCAATCACAACACGTATGAGAGCTGAATATAAATTATTGTCTCCTTACAATGAAGTCAAACGATGGTGCCATGTTGGACATGTTTAACCGGCTACTAGTCATGAAATATATGCCCATTTTCTGTGAAAACATATCTACTTTTCCATATTTTGTGTGTTTAAGTTTGGCTACAGATTATTGTGTGATATGCTCATTTGTGAGTACTTCATTTATAAATACTGCCTATTCACTTATGTATAAATGTATAGTGACGAGTGCATCAATACGAAAACTCACACTTATCTTTGTCCCCGTATACGTGGGCGTGGAGGGAAACGAACGGGCCGACCAATTAGCTAGCCTCAACACCACAACAGATGGTCAGCATATGGACCGAGCAGACATACTCAGTGCTCTTTGTGAATCCTCACGATCAGAGGATTTTGAGATGAATAAGCATGTCAATGGTGAGAATTGAGAGAGGATGGGTGTGGCTCGTAGAGAACCTCTGACAAATATTACAAAAAGAGCAGTGAACAAACATAGAATCGGAACCAGCAGCCGTTAAACCCTGAGAGATTTACTGAAGCGGTGATCTGAGCACGTATAGACGTATCCGGTGTGCGAAGAGGATAGTCAACAGACCTAATACCTAAAAAGATAAAATGACGAGTGTATGTTACACATCATCGAGTGCCTTCTCCACAACGAAGGTTGCATGCAACAGACCTCCTACATCCCCTGTTTCTGGTTTTGGTGGTGCACTCTGTTAGACTGTAACCTGTCCATCTTGTGATGTCACTTGTATCTCTGCCGTCCTCTTGCTCGCATCCCCTTGACTTTACCCTCAAGTAAGGTCTTTAACAAAGTGCCATCTCTTTTATTGTGTCCAAAATATCTTATGGGCTTGATCTTTATTTCTTTCAATAATTATTTCTTCATATCAAGTGTTGCTATAAATCATTTGTTTATTTTCTTCTCTTTCCATGAAGTCCTCCCTATTCTTCTATATATCCACATCTCAAAGACATCAATTCTGTGTTCTAGTTGTTTGTTTATTATCCGTGTTTCTGAGCCATACATTAATATACAATATATGTGGCATTTTATAATTCTCATGTTTAGTTTGTTTGTAATTTATGTAGATATTAATATTTTCCTCATGTCATTGAAAGTACTTTCAGTAATTCATATTTTCCTATTAACTTTTGTTTCACATCTACCATCATTTGTGATTTTGTGTCCAGGATATTGATAATGTTTTATTTGTAGTTTAACTCCATATTTCTATTCGCTAAACCCTTTATTGCCTTTCAGCGTCAGGGGTAGAAGATTTCTCGTATATGCTGAGCATATTGTGAAATTTGTCGCCTTTTATATTTCGGGGCTCCATCGTTTTCGAGGTGGGCATCTAGGTCAGCCTTCATTGTATCTGTGTAGCATAGCTTGCTGTGATATGCTGTCTATGGGTAGTCTGATTATTTGTGCAAACCATTTGATCTGTTGGCTCTAAATATACTCCAAGATTGGGGCGGTGCCGGTTCTTTGTCTAATGTCCTCATTTCTCACTCTGTCTGTTAGCGATATTCCAAGGATTCTGCGTAAGCATGCCATTTCAGCTGTCACTAGTTTACGTTTGTTTTGTGCTGTAGTTGTCCATGTTTGGCTTAGTAGCACAGGGTTGGCATAATAATAGTTTTGAATAGTGTTATATTATGAACAGATCAGAACAAGTTATAATTTTACGTCTCAGAACAGGACACAACCGACTCCGCAGTCACATGTATACAAAGTTCAAGATTGGCAACACGGCCATGTATACATGTGGACAGGCAGTACAGAGTGCCAAACATATACTTCAAGAGTGTTCTGAGCATGAAACGCTGAGGCAGACATATTGGCCAGAGGAAACAACACTGGAATCAAAGCTCTATGGGACACTGTATGAACTACAAAAGACAGTGAGTTTTATTAAGGAGACAGAATTGCAGATATAGACATGTTTCAAGTGAACGAAAGAAGAAGAATAGTGTTATTTTACTGTTTAAATCTACATTTTTGTTTCTGAAGATTGGCGTCATTTGCCCTATGCTTTACTTCATCTATTGTGTATTTCTTCACTGTTCTTCCCATCTGTTGTTATATTGCTTCCTAGACATACGACTCTGTTACTTGTTTAAGGTTGTTGTTTCCAATATATATATATATATATATATATATATATATATATATATATATATATATATATATATATATATATATATATATATATATATAGGTGTTTCTTTCTGTTCTTCCTATCTTAATTACTTCGGTATTTTCTATGTTTATCTTCATGTTAAAGGTTTGGCATGTTTGGTGTAATCTATTTGTCTTCGTAGTTGCTCTTCTGATGATGCTACTAGTGCTTGGTCGTCTGCAAATAGCAATTCGTTTAATTTATCCTTAAAACTGTTTTCTTCCGATGTCTTTGCTATTTCGCAGATGTGATCTATGTATGTTATAAACAATAGGTGGGATAGTGCACATCCCTGTCTCACTCCCGAGTGGATTTGAAAATAATCGGATGTGCCTGCGCTCGTTCTTACTGCGCATTGATTATTGGCGTATATGTTCTGGCACAGGCTTATCAGATGTTGTGGGACTTCATATGTCTTTAATGTTATCCATAATTGTGCTTTATCCATTCTGTCAAATGCTTTCTCTTGGTTTTTAAAGCCAAATATAAATCTTGGTTATGTTCCGTTGCTCTTTCTGTAAGTTCTTTTGTGGGCGAAGATTGCATCTGTACAGCTTTTATTTTTAAGAAAGCCAATTTGCTTGTTGTTAACTGTGGTTTTATGTATGTGTGTAACCTCTTCTCTAGTATCTTGCTAAAGATTTTTCCTATGTGGCTTAAGAGTGATATGCTTCTATACTTAGTGCAGTCCCTCTTACTGCCGTTTCTCTTCCAAATGGCAACAATCACGCCTGTATTTCACTCTTGCGGTGTCTTTTGTGTCTTCCATATCACACTGAACAATCTGTGTAACCACTTTATACCTGTCACTGTTAGCAATTGTATTAGTTCTATAGGTATGTCGTCTATTCCTGGTGCTTGGCTGTTCTCTCTATGCATATTACAAATAGGTATTTGATAATACTTTTCTCGTGGTGTGATGTCTAAGTGGATGGGAGATGTGACCACCTTTATTTACGGACTCAAACTAAAGACGTTCAGATCTATTTGCCTCATCTAATTTTTTGGGTGTTTTCTACTGCTAAATATAATCGTCTGGACATTGGGGGGGGGGGGGGGGGTAATACTTTTACCAACGGACTCAATCTAAGAACACTCAGCTGTAGTGCACATATTTGTACTCTAGTTATAATGAGGTATGCCTTAAGAATACTTCATGGTAATGTTCCATTTTTCAGCTCCGTGTTCTGTTACACTGTTTATTTAATGTCCGTGATTTCAGACATGTACCGCGTGCAAACAGAATATTAACACTGGTTTTAAACTAAGGCTAACCAGACACTGATTTGCATATGTGAAGGATTGAGGTCAAAAATGCTATTTGGTAATATCTTTTTCTAAAGAAATTGAATGTGGGCAGATGTAGAAATAGTGCGTGTTTTCACAAAATAAGCACCGT
Organism: Meghimatium bilineatum; assembly: GCA_034231615.1. NCBI lineage: Eukaryota > Metazoa > Mollusca > Gastropoda > Stylommatophora > Philomycidae > Meghimatium > Meghimatium bilineatum. The sequence continues at coordinate 42,915,284 of CM067306.1, read as the reverse complement.
AATCGTTTCTGTGTCAGCAACACGTGACGTGGATGTGATCAATGTCAGCTGATTGACAAAATGTAAGCAGAAGTAGACGATGCTGATAGTAACTACTTTATAACATGAAAAAGTAACCGCTAAAACAAGGCCCTCTACAGAAATGTGACATTTGAAAGTATAGGAGACCTGCGCATATAATTAATTAGACTTTAAAGAAATATAATTGTCGTGGATCAGTTGGTCAATATTAATATACTTGAATCGTATGCCAAAAATAGCCATGGCGACTACACATATATAAATAGTGATCAACGGAAAACACGACAATAATATAAAAAGGAACTAATAATACCTAATTAATTATGTGCACATGGCTCTTATGCTGACGTAATCATACCTGTTGATCCCAAACAGAGCCATTTATCTTCGCTGATACGACTAACCATTGGTCAATACGTATCCATTGAGTCGCCAGCCAGTGAACAGCAATCAAGTATCTAAGATTCATGACACTTTTTGCAATCAACGAGCACAATTATTTTGGAAAAGTCTGGCCAATACTTGAGATGGAAATACGGAAGACAATATTTGAAGTACCAGCATACTTTTTCTGCGACACTTATATCTACTAATGACACTCGTATCTACTAATGACACTTGTATCTACTAATGACACTTGTATCTACTAATGACACTTTTATCTACTAATAAACGGTGACAGTACATATTGGCCAGAGGAAACAACACTGAAACCAAAGCTCTATGGGACACTGTATGAACTACAAAAGACAGTGAGTTTTATTCAGGAGACAGAATTACAGATATAGACATGTTTCAAGTGAATGAAAGAAGTAGAAGTAGTAATCTACTAATAACACTTTTATCTACTAATAACACTTTTATCTAGTACTGATACTTTTATCTACTACCAGGACCGTAGATACGTTTTCATTAAGGTTTACTTTAAATAAGGTGATTTAGGGACCAAACCCGAAATAAATGACGAAAACGGATGTGCTGGACTTCGGATGTCCTGACCACAAGTGGCCAACCGGGGTGCAAATAATCACAGGTTTAATGTGGAACTTGCAGCACAACGTACTTCACGCTCCCCGGCGGAAATCACACGAAATATTCATTGTGGTTATTTGAGAGCGAACGCTGAAGAAGAAGAAGAAATAAGGTGATTCGTTCATTTTTTTGTATATAATCGCCGTTGTTTGCTACGAAATTTGATGATCTTTCTATGAACAGTCTCTAATGGAGCGAGTTTACCCGCCTTTTATCTGAATTCCTAGTTCTAAAAATCATGTTCTGATTTACTGAAGGAGGGCTTGAACCCCCACCCCGTATCTACAGACCTGTCTACTACTACAACTTTTATCTACTGCAGACACATTTATTAACTTCTTCAATGTGACATCTTGAGCGTAGTTCTCGTTACTACTCTGTAAGACTCTGTGTACAGTGTCCTGTTTCTTCAGTATCATTATTCAAAATGTCTTCGATATTCTGTGATTCTGTGTCCAATCTGTAATCTTGGTCTGCATCTAGTTATCGATCCTGGTACATTTCCCTGATAAAGCTTTCTGACTGTCCAAAATATGTTACTTGTGTGGTTTTTTTAATTTTTTAAGATGAGTTTTGGGGGGTGAATCTTCATGAATGAGTTCTTTGTCGAAGTCAGTGTTGAATGGTTTCTCTGTTCACGATATTCTTATTACTCTTGCATAGCTTACCTGCCTAAATTCACGATGTCCCACTGTCAAATCGTGAATGACTCATTAAATCCTGTTCCCTAGATAATTTGGCATTCAGGGTGGGCTACTGAGGGTCTCGGTTATACGAACCAAGGGAGCCACAGAGATTTGCTACACCGAGAACATGGAAATTGTGGTGGTCGCATTCCTGTTTAGCAAGGGTGGGGGGGGGGGAAAGAGGTGTCTATTTGATCAATATTTAACGTGAAATATATATATATATATATTTAGAGAGAGAGAGAGAGAGAGTGTGTGTGTGTGTGGGGGGGGGGGGGGGTTGAAAAGGTTTAACAGATGTTGACATGGGGGAGGTAGGTTGACGTAAGTTGACGTCAACAATACTATTTTGAGCATACTATTTAGATTGTTTGAAGCTGAGAAACATCTAAAAATCTGAAATAATTATGCAGTTTTTTTCTTCGTACCTTTGCAGCAATTGTTAGGTGGGTTTGGAGGGGGAAGGGGATTAATATTTCAGAAATAATTTTAAAAGACTTTTTATTTGTTTTAAATTGTAATTAATGGACTTAATCTACTAAGTAATTAGTAGACTAAGTAGTTAGTCTACATAGAAGTGGGCCAAATCTTTTTAGGAGTGGACAAAAATCTCTGATATTCGGTGGACTGGAAGATTCGAGTGTACATGTCATGCCTAACATTGTTATCATTTACTGTTCTCCTAGTATAAAATGTTATCATCATAGGTCACTCGGTACATGGATCACGTCAAGAAATGTTATCATCATAGGTCACTCGGTACATGGATCACGTCAAGAAATCATGCTAAGCCTCTCTCTCTCTCTCTCTCTCTCTCTCTCCCTCTCTCTCTGGGAGTGGTGTTCCTTGAGACGCTTTGTGCGTGGTTTATTCAAAGACTACTATCTATAGAGCCGCGGTTGATTGCGTATGTACATTGTTCAATCAGATGTCAGTGTAGTCATAAACTTGCAACGTTTACATTCAATGTGTCATGCCTTTCTGTCACGGCCATGAAGTTATGAAGTCTTATTGATTCCAACAACAATATGTGACAGTGCAATACCTGGTGATTTCTGGGATGGAACTTATGATGATTAGCTCATGACCATCTGCAGTACTCCTCACATAATTAATTAGGACTTCATTCGTTATTTTTAAAAATTATTATCTTGTTTTCCGCAGGTCACTATTTATATACCAGGAGCCGCCTTGGCTAATTTTGGCACTGGACTTCAAGTATATTAATAGTGACCAACGGAAACACAATAATTATTTTTTTAAAGTAACGAATGAAGGCCGAATTAATTATGTGACGAGATTGCAGGCGATATATGATGCATGATTCGTATATGATGCATGAGAGTTGCTAAGTGAGGTATATGAGAATGAGAGTTGCTAGGTGAGGCATATGAGAATGAGAGTTGCTAGGTGCGGCATATGAGAATGAGAGTTGCTAGGTGAGGCATATGAGAATGAGAGTTGCTAGGTGATGCATGTGCGAATAAGAGTTGCTAGGTGAGGCATATGCGAATTAGAGTTGCTAGGTGAGGCATATGCGAATGGAGTTGCTAGGTGAGGCATATGGGAATGAGAGTTGCTAGGTGAGGCATATGCGAATAGAGCTGCTATGTGATGCATATGCGAATGAGAGTTGCTAGGTGATGCATGTGCAAATAAGATTTGCTAGGTGAGGCATATGCGAATGAGAGTTGCTAGGTGAGGCATATGCGAATGAGAGTTGCTAGGTGAGGCATATGGGAATGAGAGTTGCTAGGTGAGGCATATGCGAATAGAGCTGCTAGGTGATGCATATGCGAATGAGAGTTGCTAGGTGATGTATATGCGAATGAGAGTTGCTAGGTGATGTATATGCGAATGAGAGTTGCTAGGTGATGCATATGCGAATGAGAGTTGCTAGGTGAGGCATATGCGAATGAGAGTTGTTAGGCGAGGCATATGACAATAATTAGTCGTTGGATCATTGTAACTGCACTCCGGAAAAGTCCATAGGTACTCAGATCTCTCCTTGAGTTTAGCCGCCATTACACGTTGACTGAGGTTCCAGTACGCAGTTGATTGACCATCATTCTTTCTTGCCCACGAAACCGCTCCTTTCTAGCGACACCACATTTCAAACCAAGCACCCTTATTCTAGTCATGGAACAAGTCATCATCACTTATACAGTCATTTGTCAGTGTTTTTCTCCGTAGGACGTTCAAAATGTCTGATCGATCCGCCAACAGCTGTAGTAGCTACGTGTGCGGTCAAACTATCTACTCTCTCATTGCCATGGACTTCTGTATGTCCAGTCACAAAAATAAAAGTAACTTACACACACATGAATCATTCACCGCATCCAGCCACTGTTCCCGAATTTACCCGCCTGAACTTTTACAATCCTGCTCATGGAGTCACTGAGTATACAGGCATGTGTCGTAGTCTGCGAACCCACCCATTAGAAAGCTTTGGATGCTGCCAAAAATTCCATTGTCATGCTGCTTGTCGTCTGAGCGAACGCACCCCATTCCTCTCTGATGGTCTTCCCCCATCTTTGAGCCGTGAAGTCCCATGCACTCCTGATGTGTCTCTCAACATACCCATCTGTATACATATACAATCATATCACCTTCCCTGGAATTCTCTATGAGAATGAGATTTGCTAGGTGATACTTATGAGGGTAAGGATATTTCAAACGGGATCAGTGTGGGGTTTTTTTCTGTGAAGAAAATTATTATAACATTTTGATTGGAGGTTACGAGGAGGTTAACCAAGGTTTTGTGATTGAGGTTAACGAGGGCTTGACCTTAACCACGGTCTTCTTAGTGGCATTAATGAGGACATTCTGAGTGAGGGTAACTATGTTGTTTGAGTGAGGTTAGTGAAGACGGTTTGAGTTCGTTCAATGAGAATGTTGTGAGTGAGGTCAGTTAGAATGTTGTGAATGAGCTCAGTTAGAATGTTGTGAATGGACATAGTGGAAAGTGTCATAAAGTGTTCAAGAAACCTTCACACATTTGAATTAGAAGAGACAACTGATCATATCTGAAATACTTGTACTCTCTCTCTCTCTTTCTCTCTCTCTCTCAATGCTACTTTGGTTTAAATAAAATGCACCTTTTATTGGACGCTCTTTCAATCGTGAACATTCTTTTTCAATTTTGTATGTATTAGAGCTTTTAAACATATAAATATGTGGATAGTGCCTCTCAAACAGAAATGCTATACAGACACGATGAATACAAAGCTAGAGGCAGAGCATGGAAGAGATAGATTACACAAAAAAAAATCTCCACGAAAACAAACATATATAAAATAAAAAGGCTGTATCCAGAGAATTATTCTACCCTACGATGGAAAGAATAAAGGGGTATAACGCTAAAAAAAGAAAAAGCCATTCAGAATAACGGAGGTCGCGGCTGTTATCCAGTTACCACGACCTGCTTAGCAATAATATAATATCTCAATTTCGTTTGTCCAGACTATACTATTTTCTTTTGTGCTATAAGTCTAAGATACATCAAGATTACTTGTGCCATCTCTGTACCATTACATTTCTAAGATACATCAAGATTACTTGTACCATCTCTGTACCATTATATTTCTAAGATACATCAAGATTACTTGTACCATCTCTGTACCATTACATTTCCCGATTGCATATATTTGCACCGATATAGAGGTGGTGCTGCACAATTTTTCTTAGCTGTAATTAAATATGACACAATAGGTTGTATTTCTTGAATCGCAGCCAAATTCTTAGTACACCACATACATAGACGTCATCTTCTTAGTGCACCACATACATGGACGTCATCTTCTTAGTGCACCACATACATAGACGTCATCTTCTTAGTGCACCACATACATAGACGTCATCTTCTTAGTGCACCACATACATAGACGTCATCTTCTTAGTGCACCACATATATAGACGTCCTCTTCTTAGTGCACCACATGCATCTTCTTAGTGCACCACATGCATGGACGTCATCTTCTTAGTGCACCTCATTTATCTTCTTAGTGCACCACGTGCATCTTCTAAGTGCACCACATGCATGGACCTCATCCCCTTAGTACACCACATGCATCAGAGAACCACATGCATCAGAGAACCACATGCATCAGAGAACCACATGCATCAGAGAACCACATGCATCAGAGAACCACATGCATCAGAGAACCACATGCATCAGAGAACCACATGCATCAGAGAACCACATGCATCAGAGAACCACATGCATCAGAGAACCACATGCATATTCTTAGTGCACCACATGCATGGACGTCATCTTCTTAGTACACCACATGCATGGACGTTATAGTTATTATATTGATTTTTTTTTCCAGTATGTTTTATCTTCCCCGTCTGATATTTGACAAACTGTCAAATTAATCTCTGGTGTGTCATTATGTAACCGTCATCATACAATCAGTTATTGTTTTATCAGTGATAACAGCAGACCGATAAATATGTCCTTCTGACTGAACCTTACAAACAAATATGACTTGAAAACAAGACAGAATCAAAGCTTTTTGCCTTTCTTAGACATATCTAGATTTACATCAGAAGATTGACGGGAAATTGAACATCTTTAAGGAATCTGACTGGTAAAACACATTTGTTTAATATCGCTATTCATTGAAAAACACAATTTGTGGTTTTGTCAAAGATCCAAGATTTGTCCGATAACCTATGTGCAAGTTATATGTGTACACAGGAAACAATGTCTGGTGACATACATAATTCCTACTGTGTTAAGCATATTTGAAATACCAGTAGAGTTCGTAATTTAAAAACAAATTAAGAGTAACAAATGTGCTAGATTTCGGATAAGATAATCATGTTCATTTCTCTAATGATGATGGATATGTTGACTATCTGGATGGATTTCGCAATCTAAAGTGCAAGGATTTATGGATTACCTTACGCTAAGAGAGTAGGATGTCAACATTGAATATCATGGACAGGAAAGGTATGTATTGACATATATTACATGAATATACTGGTATGTGTGAAAGTAGTGTGAGAATAATGGTATGTGAGGAAGTACTGTTATACAATGGTATGTGTGGAAGTTGTGTTTAAATAATGGTATGGTGGAAATAGTATGAGAACACTGGTGTGTGTGGAAGAGTATGAGAACACTGGTGTGTGTGGAAGAGTATGAGAACACTGGTGTGTGTGGAAGAGTATGAGAACACTGGTATGTGTGGAAATAGTATGAGAACACTGGTGTGTGTGGAAGAGTATGAGAACACTGGTGTATGTGGAAGAGTATGAGAACACTGGTGTGTGTGGAAATAGTATGAGAACACTGGTATGGGTGAAAATAGTGTGAGAACACTGGTATGTGTGGAAGAGTATGAGAACACTGGTATGTGTGGAAATAGTATGAGAACACTGGTATGTGTGGAAATAGTGTGAGAATAATGGTATGTGTGGAAGAGTATGAGAACACTGGTGTGTGTGGAAATAGTACGAGATCACTGGTGTGTGTGGAAATAGTATGAGAACACTGGTATGTGTGGAAATAGTGTGAGAAAAAGTTATGTGTGGAAGTAGTGTGAGAACACTGGTATGTGTGGAAGTAGTGTGAGAACACTGGTATGTGTGGAAGTAGTGTGAGAACACTGGTATGTGTGGAAGTAGTGTGAGAACACTGGTATGTGTGGAAGTAGTGTGAGAACACTGGTATGTGTGGAAGTAGTGTGAGAACACTGGTATGTGTGGAAGTAGTGTGAGAACACTGGTATGTGTGGAAGTAGTGTGAGAACACTGGTATGTGTGGAAGTAGTGTTAGAATAATGGTATGTATGAAAGTAGTGTGAGAATAATTGTGTGTGTGGAAGTAGTATGAGAACACTGATATATATGGAAGTAATATGAGAACACTAGTGCCTGTGGAAGTAGTATGAGAGCATTGCTGTTTGGAAGTAGTGTAAGAATACTGGTATGTGTGTGAAGTAGTGTAAGAATACTGGTATTTGTGTAAAGTAGTGTAAGAATACTGGTATGTGTGGAAGTAGTATGAAAGCACTGGTATGTGTGGAATTATTATGAGAACACTGGTATGTGTGGAATTATTATGAGAACACTGGTATGTGTAAATGTCGTGTGTATACATATACATGTACACATCGATCTAGCCCTGTAATACTAGTGTGCTTAGGTGTGTTGTGTACACTTGTACGTATATATCTAGCCATGTAATACCAGTATTCATAGATGTTTATTTACATGCGAAGTTGTACATATGAACGTGTGTTGCTGATAATGATCCCATTAAAAGATGATAATGTAAGCTGCTGATAATGATTCATTTAAACGAAGATTATGTAAGTTGCTGATAATGATTCATTTAAAAGATGAAATGTGATTTGCTGAAAATATTCCTTTTAAAAGATGACAATGGACAATACAGAAAGCGTAAACTCAAAGCAAGAACATCCTACAGTCCATAAAGATACACATATGTCAGTTTGAGAACTCTGTTGTTTATCTGTTGGGCACATTTAGTGAACTAATAATGTTTTATATCCTGGTGACATATCTTGGTTATTGACGTGTAGCCACAACTTCATGTCACGTTTGTGTGTGTTAGAATTATATTTGCCGTAGACGTCAGCAATAATACGTAACAATCGATTTAACTATCACAGCACAACGAGGCAAACGTCATATAATGTTAATCGGCGGCCAGATTTCCCCAGGATAAATCTCCTTTTGTGTGCATGGAGTTTTAGACTCGTCTATAAACTTTATTGTGTTTTATAGATCTTGCAGGAGTCCGTAGTTTATCTTCCATTATTGCCTCATGGTGTGTGTTATTGTCTCAGTATCGTATATTCAATAATTCTATGCTGTGCAGTATGTGATGCTTGTCCATATGTACACAAGGATGTTTTGTAAATCTTGAACTAAGCAAACATATCTACCGAATCGGTTGTATTCTGTTCTTATGTGTACAATTACATCTTGTTCTAGTCAGTTTATAATTTGGTAGTTATGTTCAGTTGTTGTTGTTGTGTCTTCTTAATTTGATCATGTTCAGTTGGTGTTGTTGGCTATCTGCTTGCTTTGATCATGTTCAGTTGGATTGGTGGCTATCTGTTTGCTGTGATCATGTTTCGTCTAATGGTACATTATTGGCACATTTTGATGGTCATCAGCATTACCCTTCTTAACTGGCCAATCCAATTCTTGTCACAAATGTATCCCACAGTGCGTAGGTACCCGCTGCATTGTTACCTTGCGCTAACTACTTATTTCAGTCAGGAGAATGCGCAGATCTGGTACTATTACAGTTATTGCGATCCATAGTCATATCATCTTTGACGGTTGTTCTGCAAATTCTTGTTGTCTAATTCTATTTCTTGTGTTTTTTTTGTACCAATTTTTATATTTGTAATAACAGTGCTGTCTCTCATTATAAGTAGACTACGACAGAAAACTACTGTTTGTTTATTATAGAAAATATTGCCCCAGACAACGTCAGAATTCATCCACAAGATTATTATGTCGATGTAGATATCCAGTAAGAAACAAAATATTGTTCTAATGCTAACAGTATCAATCTTATTGCTAACAGTATCTGTATTATTGCTAACAGCATCTGATTTTATTTACTGCTAACTATCTAACTGCTAATAGTATCTGACTGCTAATGCTTATAGTATCTGACTTACTGCTAACAGTGTCTGAGTGCTTATGCTAACAGTAATGTAACTGACTTATTGCTAACAGTATTTGACTTACTGCTAACAGTATCTAACTGAATGCTAACAGTATCTGACTTCTAAGGCTAACAGTGTCTAACTGAATGCTAACAGTATCTAACTGAATGCTAACAGTATCTGACTTCTAAGACTAACAGTGTCTAACTGAATGCTAACAGTATCTAACTGAATGCTAACAGTATATGTCGTATTGCTAACAGTATCTAACTGAATGCTAACAGTATCTGACTGCTAATGCTAACAGTATCTAACTGAATGCTAACAGTATATGTCGTATTGCTAACAGTATCTAACTGAATGCTAACAGTATCTGACTGCTAATGCTAACAGTATCTAACGGAATGCTAACAGTATCTGACTGCTAATGCTAACAGTATCTAACGGAATGCTAACAGTATCTGTCGTATTGCTAACAGTATTTAACTGAATGCTAACAGTATCTAACTGAATGCTAACAGTATCTGACGGCTAACGCTAACAGTGTCTAACTGAATGCTAACAGTATCTGACGGCTAATGCTAACAGTATCTGACTGCTAATGCTAACAGTATCTAACTGAATGCTAACATTATCTAACTGAATGCTAACAGTATCTAACTGAATGCTAACAGTATCTGACGGCTAACGCTAACAGTGTCTAACTGTATGCTAACAGTACCTGACTGCTAATGCTAACAGTATCTAACTGAATGCTAACAGTATCTAACTGAATGCTAATAGTATCTGTCGTATTGCTAACAGTATCTAACTGAAAGGTAACAGTATCTGACTGCTAATGCTAACAGTATCTAACTGAATGCTAACAGTATATGTCGTATTGCTAACAGTATCTAACTGAATGCTAACAGTATCTGACTGCTAATGCTAACAGTATCTAACTGAATGCTAACAGTATCTAACTGAATGCTAACAGTATCTGTCGTATTGCTAACAGTATCTAACTGAATGCTAACAGTATCTGACTGCTAATGCTAACAGTATCTAACTGAATGCTAACAGTATCTAACTGCTAATGCTAACAGTATCTAACTGAATGCTAACAGTATCTTTCGTATTGCTAATAGTATCCACCTGTTAACACTAACATTATCTAGCTGATAGTCTGCACATCTGTGTGACTGGATTTAGACTACGATGACATTCATTGACACAATCAAACACCAGATATATATGTTGTGAGAAAATACACATCTTCTTGTACAAGTATGCTCTCTCACTGTGTTTACCCTACAAGGTATGTAATTTTTCAATATATCTTCTTGTGTTACGCCCTGTTGGTTTTAGATGTCTGCATCTTTGATTCGTGTGTGAAATCAGGTTCTGGAACAAGACGCGTGGAAAGGTATTGGTAACTCAGTCAAGCGAGAAACACGCAGTCATATTGACATATTGGTCTGACAGTTGTGTGTTTTTGATAGCAATGTGATAAAATTGCAATGGCTGTTTCACGTTATTATTTTAATTGTTTGTAGATGTCTGTTGTGTTTCCTGCATGTACTGACAATCTGCATTCTGTCTTGATCGACCCACGTCGGTAATTTTGCTTGATGTGAGAGGTCCAGATGTAGAGTGTATGTGTATCTTAGCAGCAGGTGTTGGGGCAAGCATACGTCTCCTCTCTAACCTGAGGGTCTTTATTCTTGTTCGACTCCTCAGTTGAAAGTTTCTCTATGTTCTCCAATTAGACAGTACACATAAGATTAATATTCTGCGTTCTTTCTCAAACTCCTGCCGGCTTGCAGGATGTAGTCTAGAAAATGGACTGCATTGTGCCATGATTATTCCGTAGTTTATAACTTGAATGCGATATTTGCACCTTTCATCCAGACACACCCATCTTCAATAGAACATTTGAACTATTCTATGCCACAAGTTCCCAATCTCTATGGGGTCGCGACTCCATTTCATGCGAAGATAATGAACCGCCATATTGAAATAATTCTTCTCTATAGGTAAAAGAGAACACACGGAACAGAGTTTCCGCTATAATATAGTTCCCGATAATTTTCTAACTTACAATATTTTTAATGTGGGATAATTGAAATTGTAGCCTATTAAAAAAATCTTTCAAATTTCGTTAATTCCGACTGCATATCTATCTCAACATTTTAATAGTTGCTTGTTGTGGTATTGGAATGAAGAAGTATTGCCTCCAGTCTTACGGTGATATGTAGAAGCAAAGGGGAATATAACATATTTTTTTAATATCAATGTGTTTATTGTGCTGATTCAGCAGGCGACTTCATAAGAGGGTTCCCTGTGTTTAGTATGCTGACTCAGCAGGCGACTTCATCATGGAGGGGAGGCTGTGTTTAGTGTGCTGACTCAGCGGGCGATCTGATGAGGGAAAGGGGAGGCTTTGTTTAGTGTGCTGACTCAACGGGCGACCTCATGAGGGGGGGGGGGAAGCTGTGTTTAGTGTACTTATTCAGCAGGAGACCTCATTTGTGGGGAGGGGGTGGATTAATTTACTGTTTCAGCAGGCGACTCCGTTATGAGTGGGAACCTGTGCTTAGTTTTCTGTTTCAGCGGGCGATACAATGAAGGGCTTGGAATACTGCGTTATATGGGATGGCGTACCCAACTAAAAGAATGGGAACCTGTATTATATTTGATGTGGTACCTAGCTCATGGGATGGGAACCTGCATTATATTTGATGGGGTACTCAACTTTCTGCTCAAAAGGTCTTTGGGGTCCCGAATAATACACAGACACGCAATGTACTATAGGCTATCTATGATTATGAGAGTCACTATGTTGAAACGTTGATGTTACAAACATTTGCATCCTCCGACTAGGAACAACTGATTGCATGAAACAAGGATTGCCTGGTTTATTTCGTGTCACACATACACAACAAGGGAATGGTGCGCTGAAAAACAACAAGTGAAAACATAAACAAGTGAAAACATACAACAATAAGTGAAGACATAAACAACAAGTGAAGACATAAAACAACAAGTGAAGACATAAAAAACAAGAGAAGACATAAAACCACAAACTAAGACATATTTGAAAATGCAGTTAAATAAAATATCAAGTTCTAATTCAGAAATAAACTCGCCTGCCTATTCTACTTTCAAAAGAAAAGAAAAAACATATCCTGTTCAGAATATAACCATCAACCTATAAGTTGTTTGCTGCGAAATTGTATCAGTGGGGTTAGTGGGCATCTGTTGTTTAGTTATTTAAAAACTGACGTGGAAATTCTTACATTTGTCCTACGATCGGAGTCATACGATGAACTGAAATGTGGTTAATCGCGCCAAGACAATTATGTAAAATCCTGTCTTTCATAGCTTTATCACATGACTCCAGATCTATTTTTTTTTTTTTTTAAACAACACACACACATAAAGTTAAGTTCATGGACTCTGTTCACAGATATGTTATTATGTATTGTCATTGCACATAAACAATTCGGCGACATAACAGAAACGCTATGCCAACTATTGAATATGCTTGACAAAATCTGTCAGAAAATTGATCATGTGAAATTTGTGATGATAAAGTTGACATATTTGCATCTGAAAATCAGGTTATAAATTCGGAGAAAACAAGGAAGTTGCCACAATAAATCTCACATTTGGGAAACAATCTTTGTGGGCTGCAGCACATTTCCAAATGTATGATACCTGTCCTTATTGTCTGAGAACATACTGATGCACACAGTTTTCTGCTCTACACTTCTCATCCTCCTGCTTGTCGCAACTCTCTGCCATACTCCGAGCTTCTTCGCCGTCGTCGCTTATGTAGTGATGATGATGACTTTCTTGATACATTCTCTAAGATATTTGATTTCTTTCGTTGACGTGCGTTCCCTGACAGTGTCCTTTCATCAGCATGGCTTCGTGTCCGTAAGTTATCTCGACTTGATACCTTGACTAATACTCATGGTATTTCATCGTCCTCTGATAGAGTTAAACTTGTCCTTACTTTTCACCCCCCAAATCTACTGTCCGTCGAATCTTGTTCAAGCATTCTTCCCTTCTCCAGTCTTATTCTGAAACTCGTGCCGCTTTCCAGGACTTTTCTTTTGTTGCCTATAGGCGTGGCAAAAATTTTAATGACATCTTGGTCCACAGTCTGTCTATAATTGTTGTGCTTAGATTAAGACTTTCGTCTGGCTATTATTATTGTGCTTAGACTATGAATTTAACCATGGGCTACCTGGATGTGAGGACAAAATGTATATGAACCACAAAGATGTCTCAACCATATACTTTGTACTGGCGTCTTCTGTGTAGTGAAGTGGTTTACACTACTAGGCAGTCATCTTCCTTATAAGACAGTCACTGATTGATAATCACTGCACAAGGCCATTATCAACGCACGTGTCACTCTCGTAACACATCACACAGAGACTGTCTACAAGTGTGAGTCTTATAACAGTACACGGTAACTGTCTACAACTGTGACAGTCTTATAACAGTACACGGTAACTGTCTAAAAGTGTGACAGTCTTATAACAGTACACGGTAACTGTCTACAACTGTGACAGTCTTATAACAGTACACGGTAACTGTCTAAAAGTGTGACAGTCTTATAACAGTACACGGTAACTGTCTAAAAGTGTGACAGTCTTATAACAGTACACGGTAACTGTCTAAAAGTGTGACAGTCTTATAACAGTACACGGTAACTGTCTAAAAGTGTGACAGTCTTATAACAGTACACGGTAACTGTCTAAAAGTGTGACAGTCTTATAACAGTACACGGTAACTGTCTACAAGTGTGACAGTCTTATAACAGTACACGGTAACTGTCTACAAGTGTGACAGTCTTATAACAGTACACGGTAACTGTCTAAAAGTGTGACAGTCTTATAACAGTACACGGTAACTGTCTAAAAGTGTGACAGTCTTATATTACTTATAGCATTAAACATGGGCTTTCTACAAGTGTGGCAGTCTTATAACATCACACAGCGACTGTCTACAACTGTGTCATTCCTTAAACATCACACTGTGACTGTCTACAAGTGTGTCATTATTTTAACATCATACAGTGACTGTCTGAAGAAAGTAGTGTGATAACACGTTCTTTACCGAACTCTAAGCGAATGAGAATTTAAGAGGTCTCCTTTGGTGATACGAGACCAAGTTTAAAGTCAACACAGGTGTGAACAGTTAAGCCCGGGTTACCAGCTTATGAGAAATGCTGGTAACCTTAGTTCCCCTCGTACATCCCCCAGGACTGTGAAACGATTTTCTCGAATCCGGTATAAACACGACTTAATACTGTAATCCATCGGTCAAAAGTTCAGTAAGTCAGAGCGATCTGTAACATTTTACAGCTACGGAATTCAAAGCTGGAGCTAACAATGGAAATACGGTAACGCTGACAAAGAAAACTCACTCGTCAGTTCACGCAGATTAATCCTTCAAAAGTGACGATATTTGACTTTAACTGTGATTTTCATTGGACACCAAAGTATACACAGCGCATTATCAGACCAATAAAAGTAGCAAAACGCAGAGAACAAATGAAACTCCGGTAAAAGTCAAGAGCATTACTTTTGAAGGACGGGACTGTAAATTCACAGTACTGTGCAAATGACGAGGGATCGGTTACATGTTAGAAGATCTATAAATAAATGTGATGCAAAGAAGTATCTTTAAACATGTATAGGAAGTTATGCAAAAATAATCGATACGATTATTTTATCACTGCTGACAAGACTAGAGTAATTTTGTCATTTGACGACCTCTTCATCTGAACAGATAAATGTCACTTATTATTGAAGATATTGTTATTGTCAAAGATGTTGTTATTATTGAAGATATTGTTATTGTCAAAGATGTTATTATCACAGATATTGTTGTTGTCAAAGTTGTCGTGATTGTCAAAGACAGTGTTATTATTGAGGAAATTGTTATTATTAAACATGTCGTAATTATTGAAGATATTATCATTGTTATTATAGGGAATATTGGTACTGTTATTTTTTGAACAAATTATTCTGTTGAAGATATTATTATTGAAAAAAATTGTTATTGTTGTTATTTGTAAGATAAAGTTATTGTTATTATTCAACACATTTGTATTTATTGAAGATAGCGTTATTGTTGAAGACAGTGTCATTGTTACACAAAATGTGACCAAGAAATAAGAACAGAAATGTTCATTTCACGCTGGTCTATATTTGACATCTTTATTTAAAATTGTAAATATTCTCTTTGTATCATTTTCTAACCCATGGTGTCTTTCGCTGATCCAAGTTCTTCTTCATCGTTCTTCAGTCAGATATCAGGTTACAGCGCCAATAGCTTCAATGAATTGTGTGATTCACTTCAGGTAGGGTTACCATACGTCCGGGTTTCCCCGGAACGTCCGGGTTTCTCCGGACGTCCTCTTTTTACGCCCCTGTCCGGGCGGCTTTTCAGAAAAATGGCTTTTGTCCTGGTTTCTCTCCGTCCCCGACCGTCCGTCCGTCCCCGATAGATCGATACTTTCTTACTGACTTTTCTGTGCTATATACTTTAATCTATTATGTATAGTGAAATAAACACGCGTGCTAGCTATATTTAGCTGAATATTAGAACTAGACATCAGAACTTCTGGTTCCGGTAGCCATTTTCAATTTTTCGTAAACATAACGCATATCACATAGCAGACAGTAACGCGAGTTCGTTAGTGATAATTATTAATTAATTAATTTTTGAATTGAAGATTGAATTTAAATTTAAAAAATTAGATTTAAAAATACTGAAACTCATTTAACACTCAGTTAATACAAGTTTATAATATAAGAACAATATTTTATGTAGTTTAACTTTAATTTTATTTTTGTATCACTTAATATTGGACATATTTGATGAAAATTTTTCGTATCCTCTTTTTCCATGTGACAATTATGGTAACCCTAACTTCAGGTAATCCACGGAACCCCTCAAGTCCGGAAGCAGTGCTGTCTCAGTAGGCCATATTTTCTCCCTCTCTTCTTGGTAGAGTTGATAAGCATGAAGAATGTGTTCTGCAGTCTCTGGGCTCAGTCCACAGTTGCACAGGTCTGTCTCGCCAATCTTCAGTTTTCGGAACATATGACTTCTCAGTCTGTTGTTGCCATTTCCCAGTCGGAAGATGATGATTTGTTCCTTGCGTGACATTTGATGGTAGGGGTCATTTGGTTCTGCAGTTGGGTACATCTGCTTCCACTTTTTCTTATATTCTGCTTTTAACACGGTCTTACATTCATAGTACGTGTTATCACTTTCTATTTGTTCCAGTGCTTCCCCTTTCCTTGCCAGGAGATCAGCTTTTTCATTTCCAGGTATGCCACAGTGACCAGGTATCCACTGCAGTACTGTTTCTTTGGTAGTACTGCTGAGGTGTAGTAAGCAGGCCGTAAGTTCATTCATGCTCATGTTCTTTAGATTTTCAATGCCCGTAATACAGACTTTGCATCCGTTAGAAATACTACATGTCTGTTGTGACGTGCCAAGCAATTCATGAGCATTTTGACTGCCTCTATTATGGTTGCCTGATTTGCCTGGGTATAGATTTTTCTATTTCTTTTCCATCTGGTGTTACTATATATATTCCTGATCCTCCATCTTCTTCTTCTTCTTCTTCTTCATCGTTAATTCTCAAACTCCTGCTCGATCTCCCTTGTAGCAAGACCATTGTCCTACTAGATTTCTAGCAGGATGTAGTCCAGAGAATGGAAATGCGTTGTGCCGCCGTTTTATTTGCGCCAATGGCCGGCACATCCGTCTTCGGTGGAGATACTCCATCTAATACTGCTTCTTTCGCTGATCCATCTGTATATACAGTGTCCATATATCCTTTGGGTATGCTTTCTGTATGTGATTCTTAGTTGTCTCCTTTAGTACTTGTATAGTAGTTTCTGTTTTCGAAATAATGTTTGGTATATTGTCCATAATTCTTGGGAAGTTTTTCCTGTCCCATGTTGGGTATGTGTTAAAGGTGTTTAGTGGTGTTATGTTTTGTAGGTCTGTATCTGTGAGTGATTTCTGGAGCTGTTTAGCGGAGTGTAGAAAGCTACCTCTTTTGAGTCGCTCTTTTGTAGGTCTGCGTAGTCTTTGGTTCATTTGATGACTCTCCAAACATTTGAACTTTGCATACTGTGTGAGAATTTCTTCTTTCTTCCATTGATGGCAAACCTGTGCATGTTTCCATTTCTGTGATTGGGGTAGTATTCATGCCTCCTGTTATAATTATGAGATTGCGGTTTTGTATCTTTGAGATCTTTTGAGTGTTACTCTTGGCTGCAGACCCCCATGCTGGCATTTCATATTTCAAAGCTGCTGATCCAAGTGAAGTGCGAGACAATATTTTCTTGCATTAATACAGATGTTTACAGATTTCCACTGATGTCAAAGAAAATATTTAACCATTATATGTTACCCAAAATGTTGATGAATTTCTACCTACGAAACCCTTAATGTTCGCAAAATCGTATATATCAACTTACATATATCCTAATAAATGGATGGTTTAAAGTAAATGTTTACAATTTCCTTATGCCTTATCTGAATGTGTACCAATGTCTGCTGACGTCAATTTACATGTTTACCAATGTCTCAGTCAAGAGTTCATTATTTGCATACTCGAACAGCGACACGGTAAAATGTTTGCTCTTGCAAACGTCAACTGTTGTTTGATTCGAATATTTTTGTCAAATTAAATGATCAATGTTTACTTACGACACGAAATATCTGGATGACAACCAGGAAAAGATTCAATATGTGATCATGACAACCATGGCAAGATTCGAAACATAAGCAATGACAACCAGTGTTAATTTTAGATATATTATCATGACAACCATGGCAAGATTCGAAACATAAGCAATGACAACCAGTGTTAATTTTAGATATGTGATCATGACAACAAGGGTTAAATTAAATATGTAAATATTACTACCGGGGCAAAAATTCAAAATTTGATGATGGCAACCAGAGTTAAATTCAAAATGTCACGATGACAACCGGAGCTAAATTGTCGTTCTCTGATAGAGGCTAGAGGAGACCTCACTGAAACGGAGGCCTCAGTCGCAAATAACAAAAGTCCAAACCAATTTAATGAACATCATTTCATTGTTAAAGTCTAAAGGTTCTTCATGCCGAGGTTGAGATATTAATTCCGTAAAGAAAATGTTGGTACACATTTGAAATTTTTTGTTCCTTTGCGTTTCTACAGTGTTGCGTTTCTACAGTGTTGCGTTTCTACAGTGTTGCGTTTCTACAGTGTTGCGTTTCTACAGTGTTGCGTTTCTACAGTGTTGCGTTTCTTTCTTTGAACAATATATTTGTTCTCAGTGTCATCAACGCACATTTATTGATGCTAACAATGTCCCCATGTATCTTCCAACAATGTACCCATGTATCTTCCAGCAATGTCCCCATGTATCTTCCAACAATGTCCCCATGTATCTTCTAACAATGTACCCATGTATCTTCCAGCAATGTCCCCATGTATCTTCCAACAATGGCCCCATGTATCTTCCAACAATGTACCCATGTATCTTCCAGCAATGTCCCCATGTATCTTCCAACAATGTCCCCATGTATCTTCCAACAATGTCCCCATGTATCTTCCAACAATGTCCCCATGTATCTTCCAACAATGTCACCATGTATCTTCCAGCAATGTCACCATGTATCTTCTAGCAATGTCCTCGTGTATCTTCTAGCAATGTCCCCATGTATCTTCTAGCAATGTCACCATGTATCTTCTAGCAATGTCCTCGTGTATCTTCTAGCAATGTCACCATGTATCTTCTAGCAATGTCACCATGTATCTTCTAGCAATGTCCTCGTGTATCTTCTAGCAATGTCCCCATGTATCTTTTAGCAATGTCACCATGTATCTTCTAGCAATGTCCTCGTGTATCTTCTAGCAATGTCACCATGTATCTTCTAGCAGTGTCACCATGTATCTTCTAGCAATGTCCTCGTGTATCTTCTAGCAATGTCCCCATGTATCTTCCAACAATGTCACCATGTATCTTCCAACAATGTCACCATGTATCTTCCAGCAATGTCACCATGTATCTTCCAACAATGTCCCCATGTATCTTCCAACAATGTCCCCATGTATCTTCCAACAATGTCCCCATGTATCTTCCAACAATGTCACCATGTATCTTCCAACAATGTGACCATGTATCTTCTAGCAATAGCCCCATGTATCTTCCAGCAATGTCCCCATGTATCTTCTAGCAATGTCCCTGTGAATCTTCTAGCAATGTCCCCATGTATCTTCTAGCAATGCCCCCATGTATCTTCCAACAATGTCACCATGTATCTTCCAACAATGGCCCCATGTATCTTCCAACAATGTCCACGTGTATCTTCTAGCAATGCCCCCATGTATCTTCCAACAATGTCACCATGTACCTTCTAGCAATGTCCCCATGCATTCCAACAATGTCCCCATGTATCTTCTAACAATGTCCCCATGTATCTTCCAGCAATGTCCCCATGTTTCTTCCAGCAATGTCCTCATGTATCTTCCGCCATATTCCCCATGTATCTTCTAGCAATGTCCCCATGTATCTTCCAACAATGTCCTCATGTATCTTCTAGCAATGTCCCCGTGTCACTTTTTTAAGTCTGTTGTTTCCAATATATATGTTGGTGTTTCTTTCTGTTCTTCCTATCTTCATTACTTTGTTTTTTTTCTATGTTTATCTTAATGTTAAAGGTTTGTCATGTTTGATGTAACCTGTCTATTTGTCTTTGTAGTTGCTCTTCTGATGATTCTACTAGTACTTGGTCTTCTGCAAATAGCAATGTGTTTAAGCTATCCTTCAAATTGTTTTCTTCCGGTCTCTGGTGTGTGACCGTCCATCACATGGTATTGAGAATAGTTTCAGACTTGTGTTGTTGCATCTCTCTCTCTCTCTCTCTCTCTCTCTCTGTCTCTCTCTCTGTGTGTCTGGTGTGTGGCCGTCCATCACATGATATGTTGAGATTAGTTTCAGACTTGTGTTGTTGCATAACTCTCTCTCTCTCTCTCTCTCTCTGTGTGTGTGTGTCTGGTGTGTGGCCGTCCATGGCATGATATGTTGAGAATAGTTTCAGACTTGTGTTGTTGCATCTCTCTCTCTCTCTCTCTCTCTCTCTCTCTGTGTGTGTCTGGTGTGTGGCCGTCCATCACATGATATGTTGAGATTAGTTTCAGACTTGTGTTGTTGCATAACTCTCTCTCTCTCTCTCTCTCTCTCTCTGTGTGTGTGTGTGTGTGTGTGTCTGGTGTGTGGCCGTCCATGGCATGATATGTTGAGATTAGTTTCAGACTTGTGTTGTTGCATAACTCTCTCTCTCTCTCTCTCTCTCTCTCTCTCTCTCTCTCTCTCTCTCTGTGTGTCTGGTGTGTGGCCGTCCATGGCATGATATGTTGAGATTAGTTTTAGACTTGTGTTGTTGCTGCATCTGTCTCTCGTGTGTGTTGAGGCGACTGAAAAATCTACTTCTATCACAGAACCCCCTGCCACATGTGAACACATATGGTCATAATTGAACATCAGTATGTTCGGTGCACTGTTCTGTCTGGCAGCATATTGTCACTGTGACTCTAAAATTGTATGATTCTCAAGATAG
Organism: Meghimatium bilineatum; assembly: GCA_034231615.1. NCBI lineage: Eukaryota > Metazoa > Mollusca > Gastropoda > Stylommatophora > Philomycidae > Meghimatium > Meghimatium bilineatum. The sequence continues at coordinate 42,894,253 of CM067306.1, read as the reverse complement.
TGTCTGATTCTCTAAATGTGTCGTCGATGTTAAAGATCTTTAGAGACAATCTATGGATGGTCATTGAAAAGCTTTTTATTCTGCCCACTCGTCAGTCGTTTTCTCTTAAAGAACTAATCAGCTGTTTTGGAATGCAATTATCAGACATGCGCACACCATGTCCGACCCATCTCAGCTGTGCTGTCTTGAGTATTGTATGTCTACTTGGTATATTGACTGTAGTAAGGACATCAACATCAGGTACTTTATCTTGGTATATTGACTGTAGTGAGATGACCAAGTCTCACAGACAATGACAAAGTAGTGAGGCACAATGTCCAAGTCTCACAGACAATGACAAAGTAGTGAGGCACAATGTCCAAGTCTCACAGACAATGAGAAAGTACAATATCGCGATATACTTTTAGTATTCTATAATTCTATCCAAGATGAGCGCACACATTGTCGCACGGTCTACCATACTGATACGCACACATTGTTGTACGTTTTACCATACTGATGCGCACACATTGTCGCACGTCACGGTTTACCATACTGATGCGCACACATTGTCGCACGGTTTACCATACTGATGCGCACACATTGTCGCACGTTTTACCATACTGATGCGCACACATTGTCACACGGTTTACCATACTGATGCGCACACATTGTCGCACGTTTTACCATACTGATGCGCACACATTGTCGCACGTTTTACCATACTGATGCGCACACATTGTCACACGGTCTATCAAATGCAAATATATTTTTTAGAGATTCTGCTGTTGACTTCTGTATGAATGTCATCGGTTCTGGAGACATTACTACCGAGATACGTAAATCTTTTGACCGTGGGATTTTTACTGACCTTGATGACTAGGCCACTAGGAAAGGATTAAAACATTAACTCCATTCTCTTGGTGTTGATTGTCAGGCTAAACAAGTTGTAGAAAACATGTGTTGCACAAGCAACATCGCATATTTGATTCAATCATAACATCCTTATGTTTAGCGGTCGTGGTTGACTTCGTGTCTGCGATAAGCTTGTGATGTCAGGTTTTCGAGCCCCTACACCAATGCATATAGTGATTTTAAATCAGCCCTGCAGGCTATTAAAAATCAGATATAACTTTTGGACTCGATGTATCCATTTTGCATCTCTTTTTTAATGCACTTCTCTAACATTCTTTCACAATCCCCAGTTATGTATATTCGTTAATGTCTGTACTACATATAGCAAATACATTGCGTGAATGAGTTATTGTTACATCGAGTTTTTAGTTGCCATAACACACGGACGTCTACCTCTGACTTATTTCAACCAGGTATCATTTCAGTCAATACAAATAATGTTTGATTCATAATTCATTGTTTCAGAAAATGTTGGCTTCTGAAGTTTAGTTAATTTTTTAGTTTATTCTCATATTCCTGCATGTTAACAGAATGTAGTGCAAAAAGAACACATCACATTATATCATGTAAGTTAGCAGAAAGAATACAATAGCCTATATCAGGGTTTACAGATTCGCTGTGATATATGAGCCTATCGGTCAGACACATCTGATTTTAATGTAATTTCTAAAGTGACATTATCTATGAGATAGAAGTAGCCTTCTTAGTCGGCTCTTTCGATATGCATGCACCTTACAATACTGCTATATCTGTGTTTCTCTTTTCTGACCTTATCAACACGATGGCGAAAGCGTTGGCTTGAGAGCACAAAGTAACTTCCTCAACGGGTAGAAGTTTGTGTAATATATATATATAATTGTTTTTCGAGTCTGACGCCCTGTGACATCCTGCATGGACATCTCTAGATATACAAAGGACTAGTTACGATTAAATGTTTCATTCTAATTACACAGTGTTATTATCTATTTTGGCTAAAGCGACTGATCATTCGTAGCTTAGCGATTGTGTGTACTGTGTCGCCAGCCAATGAAAAGCACAGAAAATACTAGATAAGCCAAGATAAGTGACGATACATGAGATAAAGTAGCAAATGTGTCATGAAGAAGATATTCTTTCTATATTCAAAGTTTTGTCCTGCAGATCAGGGCTTCTCAATCTTTGTGAGACCGCAGATCGATAAACAATTTGTTAGGCCATGTCACTGTCCAAACAAACAAAAATATGCAGAATCATGAATAATTCAAGAAGTTCCGGTAGAGATGTTTCTGTGGCCCGACGGTAGTGACTAGTTGTAGGATCATCAACAATTCACACAATCATCTTCTGAAGCATCTACACACACTGTTGCTGACGTCACATTATGTGAAGCTACAACTTGGTATGACCCAGAATATTCCGTTAATTGTTGGCATATTTTCATGAACATCGCAGCAACAACTAGAGAAAAATAATAATAAAAGCGTTACATATACGATTTCCAATTATTCTCAAACAAGGAACATGTTCTGTAAATTAACAAGTCTTTGGCGGATACAGTAGAAATAGCTAAAGTGTATAATTGCGGGGAGAATCATTTCTCTCTTATGTGTGCGTGCACAGTTACAGGAAGATTTAGTTCATGTGTGTCCACAGCTACATCAACTATTTTAAGTGTGTGCACGTTTACATCAATTATTAGTTTAAGTGTATGTACGGCTACATCAATTATTAGTTTAAGTGTGTATACGGCTACAACAATTATTAGTTTAAGTGTGTGTACGGCTACATCAATTATTAGTGTAAGTGTATGTACGGCTACATCAATTATTAGTGTAAGTGTATGTACGGCTACATCAATTATTAGTTTAAGTGTGTATACGGCTACATCAATTATTATTTTAAGTGTGTATATGGCTACAGCAATTATTAGTTTAATTGTGTACGACTCCATCAATTATTATTTTAAGTATGTGTACGACTAATCAATTGTTAGTTTAAGTATGTGTTAGTTAGTTATGCCTCTATGGCCAAAGACGGCACGCACATAGAACGGGTGTCTTAGATTTCCGTGTCTCTGTTCATTGCAATTTGCTTTAGATATTCATTGTTTCTGATACCGATGGTGAAACGTTCTCTTGTAATAGTTCGACGTAAAGTTTCTTTTGGTCTTCCTCGTTTTCTCTTGTCCTTTGTTGACCACATCAAAGCTTGACAGGGAGTATTTCAATATCCATTCGTAGCGCGTGTCCGATGTAATTCCAGCGACGCTTTCTAATATAGGTGGATACATATTCTTGTTTTGATTCTTGTCTGACAACTGTGTTTGATTTGAAGTCTGACCACTATTTATTTTCAAAGGTGTTTAGTCTTTATTCTAAGTTTGATGTTGCGTTCCAACTTTCGCATCCATATGTTAATGTTGAAATTATGCAGGAGCTTAAGATTTTGAGTTTTGTGTCATTTCTTAGAGCTTTTATATGCCAGATATCTGATAGTTTATTGAATGAGTTAGCAGCCAGTGCAATACGGTTTTATATTTCTGTTGATGAATATCCTGTTGTTGATAGCTTGCTTCCAAAGTATGTGAAGTTGTTGACATTTTCAAGAGTGTTGTCGTTTAACAGCAAGGTAAAATATTTTTGTTTTGGATGCGTTGATTTCAAGCCCAAGTTGTGCAGAGAATAATTGAAGGCTGTTTATTTTTTTGGGCATCTTAGTGAGTTGTGCTAAGTAACGCTACGTCGTATGCAAAGTCAAGATCTTTCAGACTTTCATAAATTATTAGTTGAAGTGTGTACGCCAATATCAATTATTATTTTTAGTGTGTGTACCGCTACATCAATTATTAATTTCAGTGTATACACGGCTACATCAATTATTTTAAGTGTGTGTTTGGCTACATCAATTATTAGTATAAGTGTATGTACGACTACATCAATTATTAGTTTACATGTCTAGGACTACAGGAAGATGAAAATATTTAGTTCATGTTTTACTTGTCTTTATTCACAAACTCCTGCTAGTTTCTCTTGGTTCTTGATGTGTCATCACAGAAGCTGGCCTCACAGCACGTGGGGCATTACCATGAGTGCTCCGTCCTCTGTTCCAGCAGCCACCCGACTCCATGGTGTTTCGAGTCTAATGCCGCCAAAACAGCCGTCAACATCAGGGCACAACTCTTACCCTTGCGACAGGTTTCTTTGTTGTTCTGCCCACCCACGCAGAGCCCGGCTTAGTTCAAGCACAACGTCGGCCTATCGGAAAACATGGTAACTGTTATCGAAGGTTACGACTACGGGTCGTATCTACTAGATCTCTATGTAATATAGCAATGTGCCTACCAGATGAAGACTACAGGATGTAGTTCAGAGAATGAAGATGCAGAGTTCGTCACTTTATTTACGCCAATGGTTTGACGCATCCGACATCGATGATAAGGTCATATTTGTCCATATTTATACGACACAAATTTAGTTCATGACCAGTTCCAAATTCTCTGTCAGAAATGTGGTCACGTTATACAAAAGCAAAAACTTTCTGTCAGGAATGTGGTCACGTGATACAAAAGCAAAAACTTTCTGTCAGGAATGTGGTCACGTGATACAAAAGCACAAACATAGCTTATAATTAAACCTTATTAAGTAAAGTCCAGTCCGTATTTGATTTGTGTCAGCAAACTGGTCTGGCAATGGAACTGACTTTTATATCTTGTCCACGGGGTTTCGAGCTATTCACTCTTTGTGTCAACATACTGGTCTGGGAACTGACTTATTTATCTGATACACGGGGTTGACGACTTTCACTCTTTCTTCCCTGTGCCATGTCATGATAGTATGCGTTATACTCCACATAACTATATAAATGACGACAGACTGGAAACGAAATATATCTCAGCAGCGACGGCGTCACATCTTATATTATTTCACTGTTACTCCTGGCGCACCGACTACAGAGCACTGATCTAGTCAATATATCGGTGTTCGACCGTTAAAGTTGACGGAAACAACTTCGGCCTTAACTTAGATAGAAATTACATAATAGAGATGAATGCATAACATAATAGAGATAAGTACATTGCACAATAGAGATGGGTGCATAACATAACAGAGATGAATGCATAACATAATAGAGATGAATGCATAACATAATAGAGATGAATGCATAACATAATAGAGATGGGTGCATAACATAACAGAGATGGGTGCATAACATAATAGAGATGGGTGCATAACATAATAGAGATGGGTGCATAACATAATAGAGATGAATGCATAACATAATAGAGATGGGTGCATAACATAATAGAGATGGGTGCATAACATAACAGAGATGGGTGCATAACATAACAGAGATAAGTACATAACATAATAGAGATAAGTACATAACATAACAGAGATGGGTGCATAACATAACAGAGATGGGTGCATAACATAATAGAGATAAGTACATAATATAACAGAGATGGGTGCATAACATAATAGAGATGGGTGCATAACATAATAGAGATAAGTACATAACATAATAGAGATAAGTACATAACATAACAGAGATGGGTACATAACATAACAGAGATGGGTGCATAACATAATAGAGATAAGTACATAACATAATAGAGATGAGTACATAACATAACAGAGATGGGTGCATATGTCTAAATAAGTTGTGTGTGTGTGCATGAAGATCTTTCCACGTGCCAAGTCCACAATAGTTCTATACGAGTATTCCAAATTGTCCATTTTATATTGGCTGATGCTATTTACAATAGAATTGGTATCTTTCATATATTGCATGTTGTCAGCCTATGAGAAGCACAGAAACAGTGGGACAAAGTTACATGTATTTCCAGATTTCCGTGAAATAACGCTCAAGACTATTTTAGAGAATATGTTTTCTATCTTTACTAGTGAGAATTGATTCTGCCTCTTCTTCTACAATCCATTTCCTATGCTCAGAAGTCTATACAAGCAGGGTAGCTGCCTCCATGAATTCAGTCATCAGCAGGAGGTCCGCACGGTTGCCCCACGGCAACTTCAGATTTTTATCTTGGCGTCACTCTAATCATCAAGTCGCCAAAGAGTGGACTTATCTGCAGAATGTGTTCTGAAGTCTGGGAACACTTTTGACATGGACAGTGGCCATTGTGGACTACATTTATTGTGAGATATGTTTGTAGTCTACAGTGTACTGCAGCCTGGAGATGTACTTGTAGTCTACAGTGTACTGCAGCCTGGAGATGTACTTGTAGTCTACAGTGTACTGCAGCCTGGAGATGTACTTGTAGTCTACAGTGTACTGCAGCCTGGAGATGTACTTGTAGTCTACAGTGTACTGCAGCCTGGAGATGTACTTGTAGTCTACAGTGTACTGCAGCCTGGAGATGTGCTTGTAGTCTACAGTGTACTGCAGCCTGGAGATGTGCTTGTAGTCTACAGTGTACTAGATCATAGAGATGTACTTGTAGTCTACAGTGTACTGCAGCCTGGAGATGTGCTTGTAGTCTACAGTGTACTAGATCATAGAGATGTACTTGTAGTCTACAGTGTACTGCAGCCTGGAGATGTGCTTGTAGTCTACAGTGTACTAGATCATAGAGATGTGCTTGTAGTCTACAGTGTACTGCAGCCTGGAGATGTACTTGTAGTCTACAGTGTACTGCAGCCTGGAGATATGCTTGTAGTCTACAGTGTACTGCAGCCTGGAGATGTGCTTGTAGTCTACAGTGTACTAGATCATAGAGATGTACTTGTAGTCTACAGTGTACTGCAGCCTGGAGATGTACTTGTAGTCTACAGTGTACTGCAGCCTGGAGATGTACTTGTAGTCTACAGTGTACTGCAGCCTGGAGATGTGCTTGTAGTCTACAGTGTACTGGAGCCTGGAGATGTTCTTGTAGTCTACTGTGTACTGCAGCCTGGAGATGGTAATTTAATGTGCTCTATGCAGCTGTAAAATGGGTCTTGTGAACAGTTGCTGTCTACTGACTCAATGTATGTATGTATTCACCAATTTTGATGTTATTTTTTTTTAGTTACTGATATTCTGTGATGAAATTATTCCTTTTGTGTACTTGATTTTGCCAGTTTATCAGCTGCCTCAGCCCCTGCAATTTCACAGTACTCAGAGATCCACAGAAGCACCAATTTGTTGTTAGTAGACAGCGGATTGAAAAGTTCTATAGCTGTTTTTATTAGGAGAAATTTAGATTCATTTTGGATGATCTGGAGAAATGGCATAAAAATCGCACAAGAATACTATGTTTGTTTCTTTGAGTCTCTGTTCATCTAGTGCTCTTGATGCTACTAAGATTGTTTATAGCTCTACCGTGTAATGTGTTGATAATATACCAGTAGAGACTCAAAGTTCTATTTGTGGTATGTTGGATATATGTATTTGTATCCCAGATCCTCCTTTGTGTCTTTGTTTATTTCAATATCACGTATTATTAGGTCTTTTGATTATCCTCTTCGCACACCGAACACATCCATAGGTTTCCAGTCTCTACAACAGTAAATATCTCAGGGTATAACGGCTGATGGTTCCGGTTCTATGTTGGTTCCCTGTTTATTTTGAATCTTTATCAAGGGTTCCTACGGGCCACGCCCATCCACACTCCCAATTCCCGCATTCTCGAAATAGACTCACGCTCATTCATCTCAAAATCCTATGATCTTGAGGACTCACGAAGAGCAATGCTCTTCCATGGGATCTGTCTGCTCGGTCCATAGGCTGACCATCTGTTGTGGTGGCTAATTGGTCGGCCCGTTCGTTTCCCTCCACGCCCGCATGTCCGGGGACAAAGATAAGCGTGAATTTTCGTAGTGATCCCCGTATTTTAGCTCTCTCTAATGACTTCAGCTTATGTCCTACGTTCATCACCTGTTTTCACTTTCTGAACCATATTTAGTGAGTCACTTAGTATGCACGCATGGGAATAGGCTTGCGATTCCAGCCAGTTAAGTGCCTGCGTTACGGCGAATACTTCAATTGCTAGGCTGCTTGTTGCAGTTAAGGCACCACTCGTTTCGTGTACTATTCTTCCTTTTGATCTGGCAGTAAAGCCCCATGCACATCGGTGGTGACGGATGACCGACCCGTCCGTAAAAATCACAACATCTGTGTCATTGGTATTCTCGCAGATTAATGCCTTCACCTCAGCGTCCACGCTCACGGGGCTGTGTTCCCTGCACTCTCTATTGAATGCAATGACGGTCTTGACTGTCTCTTGAGAGATCGTAGGAATAGGTATCCATTACTCGCCAAGAGTTATGTCGTCTGAGGCGCAGATATGTTTAACGGTATCCTCGACACGACCCATCCACGATTTGCTCTTTTGAGCCTGCTTCCCTTCAAACGAGGGAGTTCGCTGTGTAGTGAGTGGTATATGTCAGAACTCACTCTGAGATATGCACGGACACGCAACATATCAATTCTATGAGATATGCTCGAAAAAACAAGGAGAAATCTCATAGACACACAGGGTGTGTCCTTTATGCAGCCAAGGATGATCCGCATCGTGGTCCATTTTGAATTCTCTCCAGCCTCTCAATCTGTGTGCGACTGACAGTGATAGTGGCGCCTGAGTATTCAATGACAGGGAGGACAAGAACCTCATATAAGACTACGAGTTGTGATTGTTTAATGTCAACCGCTGTCATCAATATCAAAGCTGAAAGTCCTTTGCTCGCCTTTGCGATAAAATGATCAACGTGTTTCCGGAAACACAGGCTACAATCAAATCGCATGCCCATGTATTGTAAGGATGAGGTCCTAATTACATCGTACCATCTCATCTCCACCGTCATTGTCGCAGACTTTACGATGTGATTGTTAAGAGAGAACTATGTCACCGCAGCCTTCTCTTGGTTGATCAATGCCCCTATATATCACGTATCTTCGTTTATATGAATTTTTTCGTACTTTATATTGGTTGTCGACACATATTATTCGTAAAGACAAATGATAAGTTGCTTCAGCCAAGATGAGTGACGTTATGGAAGTTATTAAACAATAACTTTGTAAATATTGTAAAGGAAATCAAGCGCTGTGGTAAGACCCTTCATCTAGATGTCTGTTCATACACTATCAATAGAAAGATGTATCTAAAAAGTATGACCGTTTCAACAAAAGACGCCAAGATGTATGTCGTTGAACAGGAATGTATCGTACTTTTTATTGCTGCAGATCTGAAAACTTTCTCGGGACTAAGTGCTTTTATCGCAGCTGAAGCTGTTTATTATTATTTCTTAGAACTGCAGATTTGATCTCTGTGTGATATTTCAGAAATGTCTCAGGACAGAGTGGTGTTTTTACACTTGCAGAATATTTCTGATAATGTTCAGGATAAAGTTGCATCTGTTAAAGATTTCCAGCCACGATGAGGAGAGTGGTTTCTAATCACTTTTAAAGAATGTTCATTGTTTCTCAAAACAAAGTGGTTTTTTTTTGTACTAATGTTTCGCAGAACAAGGTTGTTACATAGTTCATGTTGCTCAGAACGGTGGTTTTATTGTTGATGTTTCGCCGAAGACGGATGTGTCTGGCCATTGGCACAAATAAAACAGCGATACAACGCATTTCCATTCTCTGGACTACATCCTGCTGGAAATCTAAGTAGGACCATGGTCCTGCTAGATCCAACGGGAGTTTGAGAATGAACGCTGAAGAAGAAGAAGAATTGTTGATGTTTCTCAGAACACAGTTGATTTCATTGTTCATGTTTCTCGAACAAAGCGGTTTTATGAATCAGCTTTCTGAGAATAAAGTGGTTTTATTGTTCATGATTCTCAGATCAACGTCTTTTTATTGTTCATGATTCTCAGAACAAAGTATTGCCAATGAAAAGCGGACTGTTGCTGGGGACAAAAAAGCGGAGTAAAAGAATAGCAAAACTGACATGCCAAAAATGTCGTACCTTTCTACTAAGGAGGTTTTGGAGTTATGTGTGGCTTTTCATCTCATAGAAAGTTAAAGTGGTCCAGAACTATGTTGATGTTGAATGTACCAGATTAAAACTCACAGATATCGCAGCTAATTTAGAAACAATAAGACAAGGCATTCCATTCTCCCGACCTAAATCCTGTTAATGTGCAGGAGTTTGAGAATGAGCAAAAGAATCGCACAGCTTAAGTTTAATATTTTTGTTATTCTAGACAATACTTGTGAGTACGCACGTTATAGTTACCTTGGATGCCTCCTCTGTTAAACATCTTCCATATAATGCATCTGTGATAGTGCCATTATTTTTACTGTTTTTTAACTGTGTATTCACTATTCGTCTTGTATTTTCTTTAAAATGATAATATGATTGAAATTGCCGTGTATAATGTTATATGTATTTCTTCGTACCCGTACCTAATAGTCAGATAGTCTATGATTTCACTGTAAAGCTGATTGAGATGCAGAGACAGACGACGTTTCGACTAAAAGCCTTCATCAGGACACACGAAAGACAACAGTACTACGTATCGTGTTTCCTGACGAAGGCTTTTTAGTTGAAACGTCGTATGTCTCTGAATCTCGTTGTTAGGTTGTTTTATGTTTTATTTTGGTAAAAAATCTACCTATTTTTGTTTATCGTGATATTTGCTTTGTGTTACTCCAGCCACCTACTTCATGTTTAGGGTTGTTACCATACACTTAACATTTAACCCTTAATGCTGGTTGACCTTGAGTTGTTATATTTCACTATAAAGCTGATTCACCTTGTGTTTTGCGTGCTATTGTTATAATCCCTTGCAAGAGTATGCTGTTTCTTCTATTAATTGTGACAATTACGTATACATTCAATGCAACTATTATATGATTTATCTCAACAACCAAATTACTGGTCATAGCTTTCTTCTTCTGTTACATACATGTGCAGTGTATGTGTTATTGTTATCTGTGTTTATCGACCGACCGGTCCATATTTAGAGTAGCTTGAGAATATACACGTTGGAAGCCTTGAAATAAATCACAATATTTCTAGTAATGCTGTGTGGTCGAAGATGGAAAACGTGTTGACAAGTTGCGAGGCGAGTGGGTGCCATCTGAGAGAACTAGTTCAAATCCAGTTTTTTACATGATTTTTCTTTAATCCTCGATGCTTCTATATTATATTATTCATTTTCTTCCTAATTGTAGGGTCAGGCTGTTGGGCTCTTAAATTGAATATATTTACGAATGATTGCTTGTGAACACAGCTCATATACAGTGAGATATTTTGCGAATATGATTCAACCACGCCCAATGTTTGTAATTTTTTCTACATTCGGTGTCACATTATATGTCCGTTTGTTCAGTTTTACCAGAATCTGACCAGATCTGTTTGTGTATCCGTTTGTTCAGTTTTACCGGGATCTAGCCATATCTGTTTCTATGTCCGTTTGTTCAGTTTTACCGGAATCTAGCCAGATCTGTTTCTATGTCCGTTTGTTCAGTTTTACTGGAATCTAGCCAGATCTTTTTCTATGTCCGTTTAGTTAGTTAGTTAGTTATTTAGTCGTCGGATCATCATCACTGCACACTGGACACGTCCATAGTTGCTCCAATCTCTCATTGAGTGTATCCGCCATTACACTTCTGCTGACAGTACCGGTCCTATGCTGGTTGACCATCATTCTTCTGCGCCCTGCAAAATGTTCACCTCTAGCAGCACCGCATTTCAATCCCTGATCTTTAATCCTAGCTATTGAAACGGAATCATCATCCACATTAGTCTCACTCTCGCGTGTTATATCTCTTAAGGAGTTCAAAACGTCAGCGTGATCCATTGCCCCATCGCCCTGTGCCACAATCGCGCATGATGCTAGTTGATCCGCTCTTTCATTGCCTCGAACGCCCACATGTCCCAGTACGAAAATAAATGTAACCACTTTCAAGCTCGCATTTCTCAAGGCCTCAATCCACTGTTCGCGAACGAACATGTCCGTTTGTTCAGTTTTACCGTGATCAAGCCATATCTGCTTTTCAGAAGATCTAAAGATACCACCGCATTCAAACACTTCATCCGACAAGACAAACCTGTTGTTGCCTCTTATTCACATCATCACAAGGTGCCGCCTGGAACTGTGTCCCCAATTTTCGTTTAATTTTGAACAAATTTTAAATTTCAAACGTGACAGATTTGCGGCGATAATTTTCTATAAAATAACGTCGCGAGTTGATATTGCCCACAGGCAATATTCTGTCAGAGAACAGACACGCCGATGTAATCTTGTATTCATAAATCACATCTCCTCTACATTGCATACCACAGATCGAAAGAGCCTCCTAATGGAACCTATTATCTGTAGCTATATAACAGTGGGCGCCTCTATTAAGTCGTGTTTCGTGCCGTCTGGAAGACTGTTTCATTCATAATTACATTAGCATTGATTTTTCTCTCCATCTCTCTCTCTTTTTCTTTAAAGCGTAGCCTCTCATTCTTCTTCTTCAATTATCATCTCAATAATTGTTACCTAATTGTAGATTTGTACTTTCTCACTTTCCTAGGGACAAAAATGTTTCGCTTCACTTTATTTTGCACGTTTATTCATTCATTTTCCGCCTCTATATTTTTCTTTCTTTTTTGTTTTTGGAGTACCAACATTGCTCAGAGACGTTGCACTTCTTTCATTGGAAAGTAGTTATATATGACGTCATCGTACACGGCTTCTTTCGTTGTTAATTAGTTAAATTACGTCAATGTAGACGGCTTCTTTCAGTGGAAAGTAGTTTTATTACGTCAGTGTAGACGGCTTCTTTCAGTGGAAAGTAGTTTTATTACGTCATTGTAGACGGCTTCTTTCAATAGTATGTAGTTATATTACGTCAGTGTACACGGCTTCTTTGTAACATTCTTCTTCTGCGTTCGTTTTCAAACTCCTACAGATTGATAGGCAGGATGTAGTCCGGTAAAAGGAATGCGTTACGTCATTGTTTATAACTTTGCTGCAATGCGTGCACCGTTCGGTCTGACACATCCGACTTCAGTATTGTATTTTTTTGGTCTAACACTCCATATGAGATGAGAAAACCACCTCCACACCCAACAACTCCTTAGTCTTCTTTTAGGACATTATTGAACATAAACAATGTTGCTATTCTTTGCCTCCTTTTTGGGCTTGGAATGATCAACATTCTTGCAATGTTATATAGTTGACATAACCATGTTATGTAGTTGGCATTACCACAACAGAAGCAACTTACCAAAGCAAAGTGGAACAAGTACAGTGTTCCATATTAACCAAAACAGTTGAAACTCCCCAAACAAAAGTGACATTAGTACAGTGTTCCATACGAATCATAGCTGAAGAAAACCCCCCAAACAAAAGTGACATTAGTACAGTGTTCCATGCGAATCATAGCTGAAGAAAACCCCCCAAACAAAAGTGACATTAGTACAGTGTTCCATACGAATCATAGCTGAAGAAAACTCCCCAAACAAAAGTGGTTTAAGTACAGAACTTCAGATTAACCATACCAGATAACCATACTATCATGGTTAAAATGTGCGCCCCTCCCCCTGTTTACCGAAAATGTACCTGCTGTTGATTGGGAAGGGGTGTTGGTTTATAAAATACGAAAGAGGCGGCAACAGGGAAAAAGTTTAAGAAATATTTATGCATGAAATCATATCACGATGTTTAGCAATGAAGGTGTAGAACAGGAATAGATACTTCACGTATGCATAGCTTAGCTAATGGAGACCGTGTTCCTGTAGGCGTTTGCAACGGTTTGTCAATTTAGTGCATTCAAAGCATGATTGCTTCTCGGCTAAGTACAAGAGCATGTTAAAAAAAAATATTTGTAAGAAAAAAATAAAATAAATAATGACTATAGTTCCAAATACAGATCATTTTTATAACCACAGTTAATTTGATTATGTCATTGGGAGAAACTCGCACCGACCAAAAGAGAGAAAGATCTTATTTTTCTAAGCCATCTTATTTCTTCTTATTTCCATCTTATTTGTTATTTCCATCTCATTTCTTATTTCCATCTTATTTCGTGTTCTTAAACATTTTATGTCCATCTTATTTTTTTATTTCCACATGTCCAATTTGACTTGTAAATTTCCCGGAATTATTACGTGGTAGAACAAATACGGAAACAGATGTTCAGCTTGACTAATAATTTCCCGAAATTCCTCTGTTCTCCCCCCGCCCCCTTTTATTTCAACGGTACTCTGCAGTGTTGCCTTTTGACTATGAATCATGTCTGCATACATGACCAAACCATGCTAGTTTTCGTCGTTTCACTATTGAAATCAATGGTTCTTGTACACCTGCATACATCTCTATTTAATTTCATACGTACAAATTTGTCTTATGCTCTCTATAGGAAATTTGTAGAATTCGACTGTATCATTTGTACTCGAAAGTCTGTAATCGTCTCTCCGTGTCCACAGTGAGTGTCCAACTCTCACAACCATACAGCACAACAGAAGGCACTAGTGAGTTTGGTTTTTACTCTAAATCTGATGTTGTTTTTCTAAATCAACGTTTGCCTTGACATAAATGCTAAAGCCATCTCCAGTTTTTAAAGAACTTTCCAACTGTACTGTTTGATAAGTCAGCATTACGTGGATTTTTGTAAAGTTATTCAACAGTAACTGCATATTTTCAGTGGCAATATACGGTTATGGAACATGGACATTAATTAAAGCAATAGCAAAGATAATAGTTGCTTTCTAAATGAGATGCTACAGAAAAATTTTACGTATACCATGGGCAGCTAAACAAAAATCAAGAAATGTTCAGATCAATAACAGTCGACGAGGGCCGACTCCTAAAAAACATCCTTACAAGAAAACTGTGTATTTTGTGTCATATAAAGAGACATAACAGCATGGAAAGATTAATAACTGAAAGCAGAGTTAACGGCAAAAGGGGAAGAGGGCGCACAAGACGACGATGGTGCAGTGATATATCAGATTGCTTAAATGTGTTTCTAGCTACGGCATGTCAACTCGCCCAGAATCATGGAGTGTTCAGAGAATCCATAAGGAAGATCATGTTCTGGAGAAACATATTTCACATGATGATGATTCAATATCGTAGTCATTCAACACCATAATTGTGGTGTCAAAATTAAAGTATCTCAGCATTGGCCACAGACCATCGTGCCAAACACGGTCGAAGGCCTTTGTAAAATCAATGAAAATGTGGTATAGATCATGTTGGTGCTGAATACGTGTTTCAATTACTGTGTGGATGTTAAATATTTTTAAACATTGCTTCTGTTTGCTCTGAGGCCAGTTTGTTCTTCTGCAATTACTTCAGAGTAGCAGTAATAATAAAATAAGGTGAACGTTTAAGGGAAGGTAACCTTTGAAGAGCACAGGGAACGTTTGAGCGGTCGCCGAAACGTAACTACGATGCATAATACTCAACAAATACAGAAAATTATCATTGTTGTACAGATATATATATAGTACTTACTTAGAACACAGGTTTTTGTAAGCAGTCCGTCGTGTTCAAGTGAAACTTTCAAAATACTGTGTTCTACGTAAGTACTATTATTGTTCCGTTTCACACAGTATTACCATATACAGATAGACATGTACAGATATTGTAGAATTTAGCTATAAGTACTACTGATTATTGTAGCAATGCTTACAATTGCAAAAAAAAATGTACAAACAATAGTGCTTCCAGCTGAAGTTATATTCACAAATAAAAAAACATACACAATTAATATTGCTCCCGGCTGATGACATACTTACAATTACACAAACATACAAAAGTATAATAGCGCTCCCAACTGACGTCATATTCACAGTTAAATTCACATTCACATTTATAGTTATATTCATTATATGGCAGCCCGGAATGTGGAAGATTTACCTATTCATTTGATCTGTTTTCATGTGCAATTCTCTCTTTTTGATAAGAAATGATATTATATTTTAACGAAAAATCGCTGAGGGAGAGATTTTTACCCACCTTTTGCCTATATATCTAGTATTAAAAGTGATATTCACTGGGGGTGGGGGTTTGAACACCGTAAAGTATTCACAGGTGTAAAAATCTTGCAAGAAATTATATATCTCGTAAGTTATTATGATCACACAGTCCTGAATATCTGACAAGACCACATATCAATATGTATATCGAGATAATACAGATCTAGTGAACTAACAAGACCACATATCAATATGTCTATCGAGATAATACAGATCTAGTGAACTAACAAGACCACATATCAATATGTATATCGAGATAATACAGATCTAGTGAACTAACAAGACCACATATCAATATGTCTATCGAGATAATACAGATCTAGTGAACTAACAAGACCACATATCAATATGTCTATCGAGATAATACAGATCTAGTGAACTAACACACGTATACAGAAGAGTATCATAATGACAAACTAAAAACATATGACCCAACCCCTCTCCCTTTATCTATGGGCTTGATGGCATCAAAGATAGAAGTTTTACCTATTGATTTGATCTGTTTTCCTGTGTAATTCTCTCTTTTTGATAAGAAATGAGATTATATTTTAACGACAAATCGTTGAGGGAGGGATTTTTACCCACCTTTTGCCTATATATCTAGTATTAAAAGTGATAAAAAAAACCTAGTGAGCTAACACACATATTCATAAGTGCATCATAATCACAGAAGATACACATATGACCCCACCCCACCTCCTTTATCTATGGGATTGATGGCATCAAACGGCAACGGTACATGGTTCAGATCCCGCCAGGATTTGTGTACCAGCCGTGACAAACAGCTGAACAACTGTCAACAAAATCACTACACCAAAACAAAAATAAAAATTGTTGGTCTACACATTGAATAGGATATGACATACATTGCGAAGAGCAGCTAGCTTGTGTTTTACTGCGTCCGTCCATGGTACATAATCTGAATCACCGTGATCTATTGACACTCCGACTACTCTTGACTTTGTCTACTGACTACTTCGCAAGGAGTCATCTTCAGAAATAGAGTTCATGGTCTGTGGAAGCGATTGGTCTCGATTTATGCCTTCTGTACACACTGCTTGCATGTCTGAAGTAAACATTGAAATACTTTGGCCAGTTTTGACTGTATTTGAACAGAACAGAAGGTGTTTGTATAGTCCATGCCTGTTCAAAGTCTGACCTATATATTTATTCCATATAATACCATATATATCAGACGAGAGAAAAATAATGACGATGAAAATATACAACAAAAATTATTACGTATATAATTATATATAAATATTATATATGTATATAGTTGTAATGTTTCATATGTGTTTAGTCTGTGATCATGATACACTTCTGTATATGTGTATTAGCTCACTAGGTCTGTGTTAACACGATGGACATATTGATGTGTGGTCTTGTCAGCTCTTCATGGACTGTGTGCTCATAATAACTTCCGAATGTGTATATGCTCTTGCAAGATTTTCACGTCAAGTGAATACTTGTGCTTCCTTTGCTCTTTCCAATAACGACCGAAAGTATTCCAAAGATATTAAAGGATAGTGTGCTGACAAATAGGTTCATTCTATGATATTTGTAAAATACTTTGTCTTACTTTATGGAGCTCTCTTTGATATTCATTCCAATATAGAAAATCCTCTACTTGACAAGGTTCTGTGTTTATGTTATTATATTATTAAGTTGTTTTTTGTGTGACTGCAACTGGAGATTTGTTGTTTGTTTGTTAGTTAGTGGGTTTGTCTTCCTAGAGAAATACACGCCTCTTTCAAACATGGAATAGTTTTCCTGTGGTTACATCAGGGCGTATACTGTGGCCTAATGGTCTGGGTTGTCCTGTTAGGGACTGGTGGTTTGACCTGGGGTCTGGTCTGCGTGTCCTGATAAGGACAAAAATATATTGGGGGATTAGGATGTAGCCCTGAGAAGGACTGTTTGATTGTGTAATTGGTGCTTTTGGTTTTGAGCTTGTGATCTTCGTTCTCCTCATGGAAATGGATGGTTGGGGATCTTTTGTTGCTTGGCATCCTAAGGTTGAGATTTTATGTACCTTCTTTAAGATACTGACCAGAGTACACGTAAATCACGATGGGTGTCAGTATATTTATTCATGTATGACAGGTAACGAGAATAATAGCGACATCAGAGTAAAAGTGACGTCAAAATTAATGTCATATAAGTATTAATGCTAACAAAAATAAAAGTGAAACATCATGAAAGTGACATCACGAAATGAGATCTTAAAATATTCATTCATTCCTTCATGTTCCTTTTGAGCTGAAGTTAGCGCATAGGGCAGAGGTCAGATCTCTCCAATTTTGTCTGTTCAAAGCTATTCTGTGCAGTTCTTGAATAGTATGAATATTGATTGTTTTACTTTCTTTAAGTATTGTTCTTCTGAGTGTTTCTTTTGGTCTACCCATGGCTCTTAAAATATAGAGAATCTTTTACAAATCTGTCATTGATAACGTCTACTACCTACATAAACATGTTTTTCGCCCAGCGATACTTATATGAAAATGTTTCGAAATGTATCAACGAAATCCGGTGTGTCGATCCACTTCTACACATACAATTTCGATACAACGCATATTCGTTCCCTAGACTATATCCTGCTAGAAATCTAGATGGGCCAATTGCCCTGCTACAAGAAAGATCCAGTGGGAGTTTGAGAACGAACCATAAATAGTATATCTTGAATACAATGTGCAATGATACATGGTACAGACATATACTTATAATAATCAGCATATCCTAAGAATGTTTTGCTAATGCCCACGATAACATCTGAATAATGTTAGCTCTAACACAAATAAATCATGGACATCATATAATCACAATACGGATGTCCCCCACCTCTCCTGATTTACATGAGAGACGTGACACGTGAGGGTGATGTGAGGCCCCCCATTTACATGAGAGACGTGACACGTGAGGGTGATGTGAGCCCCCCCCCCCCATTTACATGAGAGTGATGTGAGAACTTCTACCCCAAGCGCTATAAGAAAAGTACCCAACTATTTGTGAACCTAGTTTGTGATTGTAGTTTATAATCACATGACGTACGGCACTTATAATTGTATTCTCTGCACATGTTGGCACGAGTCATCCGACTTCAACTATACATGTTCTTGGTAGGTTTCAACAGAACCGTTAGTCAATGCCATTCCCAACCCTCCTTAATATCCCTTTACGATAAGTATGGAATGTCACAATGTTACTATTCTTTGCTCCCCTCTTCGGGCCCTACCAGCAGAGACGGACGATATTACAAATATAGACTACTCACATCCTTATCTGGAATAGTCCTACCTACAGATACCAAGCAGCCTAACTAGGTTGATGTGACTAATAATTTGTCACTTTCCGAATATTTTTTGGTCCCAAATACACGGAATGAAATACACGGAAAACGTCAGATAAGAATAAGTACATCAAATAAATGATGCTTTTTTAGATATGCCTACAGGACTATCCTGGAGACGGACATGCTGTACGAGTGTGGCGTCCAATCAATTGCGCAGTTGGTTGAACAATCGCTAGGATATCGTATCGATATTCACAATATAAGTTCAGCTTTATTGATATTTACAACCTCCCGAAACCTTTACGTTCATTTGTTGTTTTCTCTTGCTATGATTCATTAACATTCCACTGATACACTTGGGACGAGTCCTCAAGCAACATCTGCCATAGTTGATTATCATACGTGGCAATAGCTTGGCTTTGCTCATTACTACTAAATCTGATTCTGTCTTATGGATGTAAATAGTTTAACTGTGTGAGGAATAAATTGGCCTAATCGTGTCGTAAATAACGAAAATCACCAACATATGTTTATTCTTGGGCCTAGCAGCCTTCATATAAAACCAGAAATGTTGCAAAGAACATCATCGCAGAAGATAACGAAGCTCGTTAAGGAGGAAAATGGTGTAAGAAAGAGAGAAGGTAAAAAAATATTATCTTAATATATTTGATATAAAAATGTGAAGTTATAGGCAAAAATACGTTTGTTATGTCATCTCTAATGATATTAGAGCAGTGTGAATATGGAGTATCGACTGTACACGAACCACTTAAAGCATACAGGAAAACACACATACAGTTGGCGTTTCGAACAAAAGCCTTTATGGAAAGTAAAATATAATACGGCTAGTAAATGTGAGTGTTTATCAATACATCATGGGATAATGTTTTTCTATCTATCTATACGCTGTGTCCCTTGTTTGCCTTGCAGCGTCAGGGGTGGAAGAGTTCTCTGGAGATGGCCTTCTTGTGCGCTGTTTGCAAGCTTGTGCCTGTGGCTTCTTTGATTTCTGTGATCCATCTTTTACATGGTCTGCCTCTGGCTTTATAATCGTTATGTCTATGTGTCATGGCCATTTGTGGCATGCTATAAGTTTTTAAAGGGACGATCTGAACGCATGAAAATTTGTATTGATTATTGATGAATTAATTAGAATATTATGATGGAGTAGACATGTCATATAAGATAATAAGATAATAACAGTAAATATCGGTGTATCGAAGTTGGAAGCGAGAGAGGGAGATGGCCTGTATACTCGTTACGAAAGGGATTATGAGACGAACAAGTTTGAAACACTGCGGAATGTCATGTTTTAAAGTTTTTCTTCTGATATACCTGCATCATTCAGTCTCACACGTCCACATTCAACATGGTTGTGGGTCACTTTGACATATAAGATCGTACATTCTTTCATACTCTTACTTTTTACGAGTCTTCAAAAAATTAATGGGCATTTAACTTGAGTGCTTCACCCTCTACTCCAGCACTTTTCGTTTGTAGCGCATACAGAAAACAATAAGAATTACACTTTCTAGACATGAATACAAACATACAACAACAGACCAATATTTGTTTATTGTTGCATGCCTCGCTAGAGTCTAGCAAATATTTCTTTATATTACTGCATGTCTCCCTAGTGTCAAACATGCAACTACAAACTAATATGTTTATATCGTTACATGGCTAGCTAGATTCAAACTAATATTTGTTTATATCATTGCATGACTAGTTAGAGTCAAACCAATATTTGTTTATGTCATTGCATGGCTAGTTAGAGTCAAACCAATATTTGTTTATGTCATTGCATGGCTAGTTAGAGTCAAACATATAGCAACAAAGCAAAATTTGTTTATATGGTTGCATGCCTCATTAGACACAAATATAAACAACACTGCAGATATAGACATTATTAGCGAACGCAAGAAGAAGAAGAAGAAAGACACAAATATACAGCAACAACCAATATGTGTTTATATCGTTGCATGCCTCGTATCAAAGGCTAGAGTCAAACGCTAAGGTCAAATGTTAGAGCCAAACGCTAAAGTGAAACGCTAAAGACAATCCGAATGAAATTATTTCCTATTTTCTGTTGCTATATTGTCATGTGACGTATACCTTCCAGAACGTTGATTTCCCAATAAACTCTCCGAACCTCTCTCTGTCTTGGGCGATGTGGTTTGCATTTTCTAGCGATGTATTCATGTTATCTTTAATGTCGTCAGTCCATCGTCTTCTTGGTCTGCCCTTTCTCCTCAACCCAGGTACTCTTCCCTCCATTATTTGTCTTTCTAAACAGTTGTCTCTTTATATGACCAAACAGGCGTAGTTTTCTTTTTGTTATTGTGTTTAAATATAACTTCCAGGAGCAAACTATCTGAAGTTATTTATTTCTATGACGTGGAACATCCCGTAGCACGTCCTTGTAACAATATATCCATGGTTATGTCTATCATGACAGTGGTTCTCTACCTTTTTGCCGGTAGCCAACCCCCCCCCCCCTTTTAGAAACGTGTTCTTCCCATTTCCCCTTTGCTCGCATGGTTTGCGGTCTGTGGGTCTCACCAATGGCCCACTAGACAAACCACTCATACAACAGAAAACATTAGTAGATGACATGCCATTATATTGAGCTTATCTTCTTACAGAAGCTTCATGGCATGTTATCTATACAATTATGCTTTTCATGCTTGTATTTTATTGTTTCAGTGTGTTTTATGATTTGTTATTTTTATATGTGTATGCACCTTCTGTGATTGGGAGGGAGCCAGAGATGTACTGCGGAGCACTTGAAAGGAGGAAACTGACAGCACTGTTTCTTTTCCTATAGCCGAGGCCCATCATAGAGGTACAATGACTCAGGACGTGACAATCCTTTTGACTTGAACATTTGGTTGCATGCCTGGAGCAATAAAAAAAAGCTCGGCATAACCAGTAGTCAATTGGTGTTGGGGAATGAGCACAGTGAACCCTATCTTGGCTACAGTGGCTCGGAACAGTGCATAAGTTGAAACCTATCTTCCTGGTGGTGTGATAGTTATTCTCTGACTCTGTCCGGAGTGGGGCGAAAGTCCACAGATTCCTCAGCAATATAATGCCAGTAAAATGGCATTGGGTCTAAGGGCGTGAGCTCATGGACCGCTGAATCAGCAACTAACCAACCATTTCCCCTTTGCTAAATGATTTTCCTCCCAACACAAATTTTGGGCTAATTTTGTACCCAACACCCCTTCCCCTCTTCTTTTTTGAAAAAAAAAACAATTTTTCTTCCCATCTCCCTTTTTTGTTTACTTTTTTTTTTATATTTACAACCCCACCCCCCTCTTCCATTAATCATCATCAGATGACATATTCTTTTCAGAACGTAGTCTTTCATATGGATCTCTTGAATTCTCAATGGATCTCAATTAATTCTGCGAACATGTCTTCTACACTGTGGAAAGTCACGGTTTAACACACTCCGTCTAATACTGTTTAGTGATACTGGCGAACAAGGTTTAACACACTCCGTCTAATACTGTTTAGTGATACTGGCGAACAAGGTTTAACACACTCCTTCTAATACTGTTTAGTGATACTGGCGAACAAGGTTTAACACACTCCGTCTAATACTGTTTAGTGATACTGGCGAACAAGGTTTAACACACTCCTTCTAATACTGTTTAGTGATACTGGCGAACAAGGTTTAACACACTCCGTCTAATACTGTTTAGTGATACTGGCGAACAAGGTTTAACACACTCCTTCTAATACTGTTTAGTGATACTGGCGAACAAGGTTTAACACACTCCTTCTAATACTGTTTAGTGATACTGGCGAACAAGGTTTAACACACTCCGTCTAATACTGTTTAGTGATACTGGCGAACAAGGTTTAACACACTCCTTCTAATACTGTTTAGTGATACTGGCGAACAAGGTTTAACACACTCCTTCTAATAATGTTTAGTGATACTGGCGAACAAGGTTTAACACACTCCGTCTAATACTGTTTAGTGATACTGGCGAACAAGGTTTAACACACTCCTTCTAATACTGTTTAGTGATACTGGCGAACAAGGTTTAACACACTCCTTCTAATACTGTTTAGTGATACTGGCGAACAAGGTTTAACACACTCCGTCTAATACTGTTTAGTGATACTGGCGAACAAGGTTTAACACACTCCTTCTAATACTGTTTAGTGATACTGGCGAACAAGGTTTAACACACTCCTTCTAATACTGTTTAGTGATACTGGCGAACAAGGTTTAACACACTCCGTCTAATACTGTTTAGTGATACTGGCGAACAAGGTTTAACACACTCCTTCTAATACTGTTTAGTGATACTGGCGAACAAGGTTTAACACACTCCGTCTAATACTGTTTAGTGATACTGGCGAACAAGGTTTAACACACTCCTTCTAATACTGTTTAGTGATACTGGCGAACAAGGTTTAACACACTCCTTCTAATACTGTTTAGTGATACTGGCGAACAAGGTTTAACACACTCCGTCTAATACTGTTTAGTGATACTGGCGAACAAGGTTTAACACACTCCTTCTAATACTGTTTAGTGATACTGGCGAACAAGGTTTAACACACTCCGTCTAATACTGTTTAGTGATACTGGCGAACAAGGTTTAACACACTCCTTCTAATACTGTTTAGTGATACTGGCGAACAAGGTTTAACACACTCCGTCTAATACTGTTTAGTGATACTGGCGAACAAGGTTTAACACACTCCTTCTAATACTGTTTAGTGATACTGGCGAACAAGGTTTAACACACTCCTTCTAATACTGTTTAGTGATACTGGCGAACAAGGTTTAACACACTCCTTCTAATACTGTTTAGTGATACTGGCGAACAAGGTTTAACACACTCCTTCTAATACTGTTTAGTGATACTGGCGAACAAGGTTTAACACACTCCTTCTAATACTGTTTAGTGATACTGGCGAACAAGGTTTAACACACTCCTTCTAATACTGTTTAGTGATACTGGCGAACAAGGTTTAACACACTCCTTCTAATACTGTTTAGTGATACTGGCGAACAAGGTTTAACACACTCCTTCTAATACTGTTTAGTGATACTGGCGAACAAGGTTTAACACACTCCTTCTAATACTGTTTAGTGATACTGGCGAACAAGGTTTAACACACTCCTTCTAATACTGTTTAGTGATACTGGCGAACAAGGTTTAACACACTCCTTCTAATCCTGTTTAGTGATACTGGCGAACAAGGTTTAACACACTCCTTCTAATACTGTTTAGTGATACTGGCGAACAAGGTTTAACACACTCCTTCTAATACTGTTTAGTGATACTGGCGAACAAGGTTTAACACACTCCTTCTAATACTGTTTAGTGATACTGGCGAACAAGGTTTAACACACTCCTTCTAATACTGTTTAGTGATACTGGCGAACAAGGTTTAACACACTCCTTCTAATACTGTTTAGTGATACTGGCGAACAAGGTTTAACACACTCCTTCTAATACTGTTTAGTGATACTGGCGAACAAGGTTTCCACTTATTGTGTTTATTTTTCTGTTGGAAGATACTTTTATTAGAGAGTGCAGGAAGATACTTGTGTTAGAGAGTGTAGGAAGATACTTGTGTTAGAGAGTGCATGAAGATACTTTGGTAGACAGTGCAGGAAGATACTTGTGTTAGAGAGTGCAGGAAGATACTTGTGTTAGAGAGTGTAGGAATATACTTGTGTTAGAGAGTGTAGGAATATACTTGTGTTAGAGAGTGTAGGAAGACTCTTGTGTTAGAGAGTGTATGAAGATACTTGTGTTAGAGAGTGTAGGAAGATACTTGTGTTAGAGAGTGCATGAAGATACTTTGGTAGACAGTGCAGGAAGATACTTGTGTTAGAGAGTGCAGGAGGATACTTGTGTTAGAGAGTGTAGGAAGATACTTGTGTTAGAGAGTGTAGGAAGATACTTGTGTTAGAGAGTGTAGGAAGATACTTGTGTTAGAGAGTGTATGAAGATACTTGTGTTAGAGAGTGTAGGAAGATACTTGTGTTAGAGAGTGTAGGAAGATACTTGTGTTAGAGAGTGTAGGAAGATACTTGTGTTAGAGAGTGTAGGGAGATACTTGTGTTAGAGAGTGCAGGAAGATACTTGTGTTAGAGAGTGTAGGAAGATACTTGTGTTAGAGAGTGCATGAAGATACTTTGGTAGACAGTGCAGGAAGATACTTGTGTTAGAGAGTGCAGGAAGATACTTGTGTTAGAGAGTGTAGGAATATACTTGTGTTAGAGAGTGTAGGAATATACTTGTGTTAGAGAGTGTAGGAAGACTCTTGTGTTAGAGAGTGTATGAAGATACTTGTGTTAGAGAGTGTAGGAAGATACTTGTGTTAGAGAGTGCATGAAGATACTTTGGTAGACAGTGCAGGAAGATACTTGTGTTAGAGAGTGCAGGAGGATACTTGTGTTAGAGAGTGTAGGAAGATACTTGTGTTAGAGAGTGTAGGAAGATACTTGTGTTAGAGAGTGTAGGAAGATACTTGTGTTAGAGAGTGTATGAAGATACTTGTGTTAGAGAGTGTAGGAAGATACTTGTGTTAGAGAGTGTAGGAAGATACTTGTGTTAGAGAGTGTAGGAAGATACTTGTGTTAGAGAGTGTAGGGAGATACTTGTGTTAGAGAGTGTAGGAAGATACTTGTGTTAGAGAGTGTAGGAAGATACTTTTGTTAGAGAGTGTAGGAAGATACTTGTGTTAGAGAGTGCAGGAAGATACTTGTGTTAGAGTGTGCAGGAAGATACTTATCTTAGAGAGCGCAGGAAGATACTTGTCTTAGAGAGTGCAGGAAGATACTTGTCTTAGAGAGTGCAGATATGTGTGTTAGAGTGTGCAGGAAGATACTCTTGTGACGGTATGATATTTAACATTTATTTGTGGTAGTAATGTGATAATGTTCCTACCAAACAAGCTGTCCTACTCCGCGGCAGAATGATAGCTCAGAGCGCGTCTGTGACGACCAAGGTACCTAAACTGCCGCAGGCATTTGTGCATCCGGACCGTTCCGAAAGCAATGACAAACTTCTCAACGTATTTATGTTGACTAGAAAATCACTACAGCCAAAAATTGCTGGGTTGATGTCTACGTCCTGAATAGGACATGCTAACAATTTTTGCCACACAAGCAGCTATTACTTGTAGTTAATATAGTGATGTTCCTACCACACAGACACCTATTTTCTGTAGTGATATCATGATGTTTTACCACACAAATAGCTATTTGCTGTAGTAATTTAATGATGTTCCTACCACACAAATTCCAACCACACTTTATTCCTATTTAGTGATGTGATTTAATGATTTTCCTACCACACAAACATCTATTTGCCATAGTGATATAATTCTTCTTCTTCTTCTTTCGTTCACTTGAAACATGTCTATATCTGTAATTCTTTCAACCATACAAATAACCTTATCATGTGGCATATTATTTCCAGAACGTGGTTTTCCTTATGGATTCTCTGAACACTCCTCGGTTCTGGACGAGTTGACCAGCCGCAGCTGATTGGTTGATTGATTGAGAACCCCAGGAATTGAGAGCGATTAGCTCTTACTTGCTATGTGCAGTGGGGTGGTTTTTTCTGAGCTTTCAGCTAGAGACATGTTTAAACAATCTGATATACTACACCGTCGTTGTCTAGGGTGCCCTCTTACCCTGTTGTCGTTAAATCTGCCGTCAACTATTAATCTTTCCTTGCTGTTATGTCTCTTTACATGACCAAAAAGCTACCCATAGTAGTGATATAATGATGTTGCAACCACACATCGGATGGCGGGTTTACACACACACACACACACACATCTAGAGCCATGTGTAATGCGTATATGAGTGTGTGCTTGAGACACATCAACTATACACGTCATAACACACAACTGCACACTTCTATCACACGCATCAATTGTACGTCTTTTACATTGGCAGATCACCTGTACACATCACATACACCAAATGTTTACGACTCATGCACACATCAACTGTACACGATTCACACATACAATAAGTATACACATTTCTCTCACACACCAATTGTACACATCTTACAAACTACATTACCACACCTGGTTGAATAACACGCCCTATCAATCACCTTATTGACTCCATCAACACTCCTCACGTACACGTTTCATGTACACTTCTCATACACACACATCAACTACATATCTCTCTCACACACCAACATACACATCTCACAAACTACATTACTGCACCTGGATGAATAACAGGCTGTTATCAATCACCTCTGTGACTTGATCAACACTTCTCTAGCACATCTCCTTACCTTTTAATTCAGACATTAACCAGCTCACGTCAACACTTATATTTTTATTAACACAGATTCCTGGTAAAACTTATTTTTTCCACATGAAGAATAAGCACATCAAATGTTTCTCAAATGTTTATATAAAAATATATATTGAAGTTACGTAGGAAGAATCTGAAATCTCTGAAAGTAATCAAAGAAGTGGTACTATTGATGTGCCTTGGACTGCTAGATTTAGAAAATGACACGTGCTGGTAAAACTTCACCGAAAATGAAGGTTGTTACTTACAAATTGCCTGGATTGTGTATTATTTTCCTAGTCCTTCTCTAAATAAGCCCAGCGTTGTTGATCGAAAACTTCCCTTTTCACAGTAGTGCTAGTGCCGCCGTTAGGAACGTTGCGTTAGGTCTACTCAGAAATATGTTGGTTGTTAATGTTGTTATGTCATCGCACACACGCCACGTCTTTATGTGTAAGAGCCATCTACCTATCTACCTACTTACCTACCTACCTACCTATATCTGTCTGTATGTTTATTATCCATCCATTCATCTACCTATCTATCTACCTATATGCCTGTCTGTTTATTTAATTATCCATCCATCTACCTACTTACTTACCTATCTGTCTGTTTATTTAATTATCCATCCACCCATCTAGCTATCTATCAGCCTGCCTGTCTTCCCCCAGGTTTAACATATGCCCTTAACGCAGGGAAGGAGTTTTAACTAGAACAATGTATCTCACGTGGCTGAACTGTATCCATATTTATGTATTGTACTTGTGAAGTTCTCTTCTGTCCACCTATTTTCATGGTCGTTCTTAATTTTTTGCTTATCTATGCAATCGTTTTGCTTATCTATAACGTTATGCCAATCATATTTCTGATTTCGTCATTTTGTATTGTGTCGCCTCTCCTAACTACAAACAACTATTGACAAGCGGTTTAAGTAACGCGTGAAGGGTGTCTTCTGGTGGTATTATGTTTCAGAACCCCAGGAATTGCGAGCGATTAGCTCTTACTTCCTATATGCAGTGGGGTGGTTTTTATGAGCTTTCTTTCATACCCAGGAGACTTAGCTTTCGGCTTAGTGCAATGCCTATTGAAGGAACCTTCTACTCAGAGGCAGTCTATAATTGTATAGATGACATGCTACAAAGCTTCCATAAGAGAGCCGCATTATAAGACATGTCAACCGCATGCGTCTGCTGGTATTATGATAGGGGGCAGTTCGACTTAGCCATCATTAATAATGGCATGATGATATTGTGATAAAATATAAGACGTGAGTTAAATAATGAAAATAATCCTTCCAGCGTGACGAATATGACTTTTCCTGTTATTTTTATCTCCTGTCAACACAAAGTATACACAAAGTGACCAATGAAAACCAAGTGAAAAACCAAGGCATCATTTAGAAGGATGATTGTTAATGAGCCAGCAGGACTGTATACATGACGAAGGCACGAGTTCTGGCAAAAGTGTTGGTTTGTACGAGTCTGTATAATTTCACTCATAACTACCATATTCATGTTGGGATACTAGCCTAACCACACGTAACTTCAAAACTGGTTCATCAGTTGCGTGACCTTTGATTGATCCGCGTTTTTATCATTGACTGGCAACACAAAACATAAGTAGAAGTGACCAATAAAAAAAAAACCAATCTGTTGGGTCAGCAAAAAATGAATGACGTAGACAGGTGATGCTGTCAGCCCGTATACACTAGAGTAAGATCTTGGACTAACAATGTATGTGGTTCTGAGACCCTCGTCGATTATAGTCATGTTATATTCTAGGAAATCATCTTTCGAAGGTGAGGTTATTTGATTTTCCCGGTTATTTTAATTGGTTATTGTGTGCATAGTTTGTCTCGACAGCCAATGAAAATCATAAATAACCAAATGGTCAGAGGGTGTCCGACAAAGTGGATGGTGCCGCAGTAACCTAATGAACAAATAGTCAAGCAAAATTAATTAAACAGGTTACTAAAACACTCACCTTGCCTATTAATAAAAATATATTTAAAAAAGTATATATAAAAATACATACAATAAAACTAAACAGGACAATTCTCCACGTATCGGCTCAAATTGAACCTTTTTCAAGAGACAAACAGAAAACAACAAATAAAAAACAAAATAGATGACTAGATTTCATCAAGCCCCGTCTCCATAGCGCAGGGATGGCAACGCGTAATTCGAAGAAAACGCTTAGAGGATGGCATGATGATTAACATGCGTTAAGAGGTAGATGAAGTGATATAATAAAAAAACCTATGCTAAGTGAAAATGAGAACAAAAACAAGTAGACAACGAAAACCATGCGTTATATAAATAATTATGCGTTGCCATCCCTGCGCTATGGAGACGGGGCTTGATGAAATCTAGTCATCTATTTTGTTTTGTATTTTGTCGTTTTCTGTTGTTTGTCTCTTGAAAAAGGTTCAATTTGAGCCGATACGTGGAGAATTGTCCTGTTTAGTTTTATTGTATGTTTTGTTATATATACTTTTTTAAATATATTTTTATTAATAGGCAAGGTAAGTGTTTTAGTAACCTGTTCAATTCATTTTGCTTGACATTGAAAATCATGAGGTCAAACACTGTCACTTGTAAAGGATAGTTCGTGATAGGTCAACATTACTGTAAAATTACGAGGGCCTCAGTCGCGTATAACGTATCAAATATAATGTAGTTCAACATGTGAACTCACGCCGACAAAGATTGTTTACTAAACATACGCCATAATGTAACCAAAACTAATTATCATCTACTATAGAGAGGTCGTGCTTGGGTAAAATGTGGTTTTATTCGTCACTAAGCAAAGAAAATGTAACTCAATGAAAAGGTCATACAGTGGAAAGGATATGACAAAGTGTATAACTGTAATCTAGAAGATTGCCTTGTCGCCTGTCCGAAATGTGATACCGTGGCTTTCAGTACATGTTCTAAGAGACGACTAAAGAAGGTTGAGGTTGTGGCTGTCCCATATAATTCAAGGCCAAAGTTATCCTAATGTCATACTGAAGTCGGATGTGTCAAAGCACAAGGTCGTCTTTTTTGTTCATTCTCAGATCTGCAAAACAGCAAGAGACCGGGTAACGTTATGTCATGGTTTACAGTTTAGCTGCGATATATGCACCTTTCGGCCACACATCAGATTCAGCATGACTTCTGAGTCACTTTGACATTATATGAGACGGGTAGCCAACTCCACCCATAAACCTACTTAGTCGCATCCTACGACATGCATAGAAGGTAATTAGTGTTGCTATTCTTAGTTGCCTTTCAGGACCCAGCAACACAAACAACAACGCATTCCATTCTCACTGTTCTATACGCCCGTGTGTTGCTGGGGCCCGAAAGGAGAGCAAATAATGGCAACACAGTTCACCTTCCATGCATGTCGTAAGAGGCGACTAAGGAGGTTATGGGATGGAGTTGGCTGTCCCATCCCATATAGGGTCAGTTACCCAAAGCCATGCTGAAGTCAGAAGTGTCAGGCCGAAAGGCGCAGATATCGCAGCAATGCTATAAACCATGACACTACGCATTCCGTTCTCCGGACTACATCCTGCTAATCTCCAGGATTTTGAGAACGAACGCAGAAGAAGAAGAAGAACTGTTATATACGATGTGTTACAATCTGGTAGGAAGTAGACTTCCTGATATCATCCATAGTTCTATATCTGATGTGATCACACAGTTTCATTATATTGTTTACATAGGTAGCACTCTCGAGTATGTGGTCACACAGTTTCATTATATTGTTTACATAGGTAACACTCTCGAGTATGTGGTCACACAGTTTCATTATATTGTTTACATAGGTAGCACTCTCGAGTATGTGGTCACACAGTTTCATTATATTGTTTACATAGGTAGCACTCTCGAGTATGTGGTCACACAGTTTCATTATATTGTTTACATAGGTAGCACTCTCGAGTATGTGGTCACACAGTTTCCTAATGGTGCTTACATTGTTGCGGTTGGATTATAAAAATATGTTTATTGAGTATATGGAAGTAGATAATGGGATTGTGATTTCTCTTGCAATATGGCTGATACTGTCATCACTGTTTGGGATGGCCATATTTCTGAACATCTCTCTCTCTCTCTCTCTCTCTCTCTGTTTTCCCTATTCCCCATTCGTTCATCCAATTCACAGATCCCTTAAAATGAAACAAACAAACACATATGTACATGCGGTTACACACTTGAGTCGTCAGCATTGCACTTTATGCCCTGAACGTGCATATGTTACCTGTAGAACTGAACAGGTAGAGTCGGAAAGACGTTTGATAAAAAGAAAAGGTGTTAATAAATTTCCCTTAAAAATATTTCAGAACAGGAAAGTCTAA
Source organism: Meghimatium bilineatum (assembly GCA_034231615.1). Lineage (NCBI taxonomy): Eukaryota > Metazoa > Mollusca > Gastropoda > Stylommatophora > Philomycidae > Meghimatium > Meghimatium bilineatum. Next base: position 42,862,509 of record CM067306.1, on the reverse strand, counting down.
TATGTGACAGGAATGTTGAGAATAGTGTTATCACAAGCGTAGACCAGCGTCCTGTCATGTGTGTGATGCCGACATCAGGGTCCTGTCATGTGTGTGATGCCGACATCAGGGTCCTGTCATGTGTGTGATGCTGACATCAGGGTCCTGTCGTGTGTGTGATGCTGACATCAGAGTCCTGTCATGTGTGTGATGCTGACATCAGAGTCCTCTCATGTGTTTGATGCTGACATCAGGGTCCTGTCGTGTGTGTGTGATGCTGACATCAGAGTCCTCTCATGTGTTTGATGCTGACATCAGGGTCCTGTCATGTGTGTGATGCTGACATCAGAGTCCTCTCATGTGTTTGATGCTGACATCAGGGTCCTGTCATGTGTGTGATACTGACATCATGGTCCTGTCATGTGTGTGATGCTGACATCAGGGTCCTGTCATGTGTGTGATGCTGACATCAGGGTCCTGTCATGTGTGTGATGCCGACATCAGGGTCCTGTCATGTGTGTGATGCTGACATCAGGGCCCTGTCGTGTGTGTGATGCTGACATCAGTGTCTTGTCATGTGTGTGATGCTGACTTCAGAGTCCTCTCATGTGTTTGATGCTGACATCAGGGTCCTGTCATGTGTGTGATACTAACATCAGGGTCCTGTCGTGTGTGTGATGCTGACATCAGGGTCCTGTCATGTGTGTGATGCTGACATCAGGGTCCTGTCATGTGTGTGATGCCGACATCAGGGTCCTGTCATGTGTGTGATGCTGACATCAGGGTCCTGTCGTGTGTGTGATGCTGACATCAGGGTCCTGTCATGTGTGTGATGCCGACATCAGGGTCCTGTCATGTGTGTGATGCTGACATCAGGGTCCTGTCGTGTGTGTGATGCTGACATCAGTGTCTTGTCATGTGTGTGATGCCGACATCAGGGACCTGTCATGTGTGTTATGCTGACATCAGGGTCCTGTCATGTGTGTGATGCTGACATCAAAGTCCTGTCATGTGTGATGCTGACATCAGTGTCTTGTCATGTGTGTGATGCTGACATCAGTGTCTTGTCATGTGTGTGATGCCGACATCAGGGACCTGTCATGTGTGTTATGCTGACATCAGGGTCTTGTCATGTGTGTGATGCTGACATCAGAGTCCTGTCATGTGTGATGCTGACATCAGGGTCCTGTCGTGTGTGTGATGCTGACATCAGAGTCCTGTCATGTGTGATGCTGACATCAGGGTCCTGTCGTGTGTGTGATGCTGACATCAGGGTCTTGTCATGTGTGTGATGCTGACATCAGAGTCCTGTCATGTGTGATGCTGGCATCAGGGTCTTGTCATGTGTGTGATGCCGACATCAGGGTCCTGTCATGTGTGTGATGCCGACATCAGGGTCCTGTAAAACATTGATCAGAGAAATAAAAGAATCCATGAAAACAAACATATGAAGCACAAAAAGGACGTCCCCAGAGAACTCTTCTACACCTGACGCTGGAAGATATAAATGGTAGCGACATTTTTAAAAATCTATTTAGGGACCCCCACATTTCCAAATCCTTTAGCAAAGTTGTATCTACGGCCTGTCCCTCTTCCGAAATTGTAGACTAGATAACCTGGTAAGTTTATGACAAACACAACAGACACGTGCGGAAATTCCACTGACGAAAAGGTGAAGGCTAAAAACACGGCGCACCCCCCTACACAACCGTGTCATACAATAGCATAACGCTGACAAGGCTGGAGGTGACACACCGGGACTTCTCACTGCGTATCTCTCGGACTATTCACCTGCAAGCAGTGTTTACTACTTAGTTTATCATGACCTAGTCCCGGAGATCACGGTGCATTTATTTATCACAACTGCAGGCGTGTATTTAGTTTGTAGTGTGTTTAACATTAATCTGGGCTTTTTAAGTGTAGACAATACAGTATACAGATTTCATTAGGATATCTTACTCGTAATATTCTCCACGGATCAGTGTTAATGTATAGCCTAATTGTTAGCGACTATCAAACTTGAATGATGTTATTGTTAAGTTAGCTCAGTCGTATGATGGCCTTGTGTCTGCCTTATCAATTGATGTTTGATTGGTTTGTTACTGGTGCTGCAGTCAGCGATATTCAACTTTGATATCTGCGTTGTTTTTTACATTCCGTTAAGTCTTACCTGAATTTAGTAACATGTGTGTTTAGTGAATTGTCATGTTTCAATGTTTAACAACAGTTCACGTGTAATTGCAGTATTCGGATCTTGTCGTTAAACTTGTCGTTTACTTTCAAATGTTCAAATCGACTTCTAGACACATTCGTTCTCAAATTCCAGTTGGTTGGACATAGTCCGAAGTAAGGAATGCGTTGTGTCACAGACAAATGTCTACCACCCACCCGCCCCAAAAAACTGCCTTAATTGCCCCGTACGACATGCATGATTGTTATTATTCTTTGCTCCGCTTTCGGAACCGGCAACACGCGCATTTTACATATGGCTTTGTCGCAGAGATCGCAGTCATACTGGATCCACAAGTCGATCACCAAGTCACGTTATTTGATCACCAAGTCACGTTAGTTGATCCCCAAGTCACGTTAGTTGATCCCCAAGTCACGTTAGTTGATTCCCAAGTCACGTTAATTGATTACCACGAAAGCTGTATCACGTGGTTGTATCATTCCCCCTTGCAGTTACTGATGGACAATGTGCTTCTTAAACAAAACAGTTGAGTGTCTGGCTCCATGATTTAGTAGGTAGTAGCTTAAACTTGGCAAATAGAGGGTTGCTCAAATAGGGTACATAGAGAGTCACTCAAATATGGTAGAGTCACTCTAATATGGCACATAGAGAGTCACTCAAATATGGTACATAGAGGGTTAATCAAATATGGTACATAGAGGGTTAATCAAATATAGTACATAGAGAGTCACTCAAATATTGTACATAGAAGGTTCCTCAAATATTTAACATAGAGAGTCACTCTAATATGGTACATAGTCACTCAAATATGGTACATAGATGGTTCCTCAAATATGGTACATAGATGGTTCCTCAAATATGGTACATAGATAGTTCCTCAAATATGGTATATAGAGAGTCACTAAAATATGGTATATAGAGAGTCACTCAAATATGGGTGTGATATTTATGAAATAGTATCGTAAACACACGTATGCATGCTGTATGATTATTCCCAAGCCCCTGCAGATTTGCAGGATGTATTCCATAAAACTGAATGCGTTGTGTCATAGTTTCTGTATCTTATCTTTTTCCCCTGACACATTCGTTTTCAGCATGGCTTCGGATTACTTTGACCCTCTATGGGATAGGACAACCATCTCCGCCCCTAAAAGCATCTAGTGTCCTCCCCTCTTACAATATGTATTACTGTTAGCAGTGTGGTTATATTCCTTTTCTGATCCCAACAACACACAAGAGTGCTGATCATTGATCTGACTTCTGATAACACCGTTCACAACACTGAACCAGTGGCTCTTAACATTTGCTCCACCACGGGTCTCCTATATGTTTTACCTGCCAAGTACAGACATGACTTTTTCAGGTTTCATTTTATGAACCATCCAAACATTAACATAAGAAATAATTGCTTGCAAGATTTAAAAATAACAAAATCCTTATTTCAGAATACTTAAGGGCGAGTCAGAGTCAGCGGTAATACACTGATCTAAACCTTGACCCGCGTCACTTCACGGTGAAGCCCACTGATAGTGTGTGAGATTCAATCATTTCATCTTTTGAAATTTGTAAGAGTGGCACAGCAATGTCCTTTCTGAAGTAGAAGATTACCCCATTCCTGGTGTATGGCAACCGTAGTCATGTAGTTAATTAAGTATAGTCATGTAGTAGTCGCTAGTTGAGTCTAGCTTAGTCACCGTAGTCACTAGTTGAGTCTAGTCTAGTCACTAGTTGAGTCTAGTCTAGTCACCGTAGTCACTAGTTGAGTCTAGTCTAGTCACCGTAGTCACTAGTTGAGTCTAGTCTAGTCACCGTAGTCACTAGTTGAGTCTAGTCTAGTCACCGTAGTCACTAGCGGAGGCTAGTCTAGTCACCGTAGTCACTAGTTGAGTCTAGTCTAGTCACCGTAGTCATTAGTTGAGCCTAGTCTAGTCACCGTAGTCACTAGTTGAGTCTAGTCTAGTCACTAGTTGAGTCTAGTCTAGTCACCGTAGTCACTAGTTGAGTCTAGTCTAGTCACCGTAGTCACTAGTTGAGTCTAGTCTAGTCACCGTAGTCACTAGCGGAGGCTAGTCTAGTCACCGTAGTCACTAGTTGAGTCTAGTCTAGTCACCGTAGTCACTAGTTGAGCCTAGTCTAGTCACCGTAGTCACTAGTTGAGTCTAGTCTAGTCACTAGTTGAGTCTAGTCTAGTCACCGTAGTCACTAGTTGAGTCTAGTCTAGTCACCGTAGTCACTAGTTGAGTCTAGTCTAGCCACCGTAGTTGTGTAGGTGAGTTTAAAATAAGGCTCTGAATATTTATCAAACGGGAACACGTCGCCGAAAGTAGTAATAGAACTGACATTCAACAATACACATTATTCATCAGGTAGCATATCATGGACATGAGGTAGCTGTCATTAAAACCTTTCTAATCTGCTGATCTTAAGATAGTTTTCCCTCTTCTGTGAATGTAACACATTCACATAAAACATCCATGCAACACGGATCCGATGTGGCTGTCTCGAACAACCAAACTGAGTACACCGACTCAGTGCATTAGTTTCATCACACCGTGGTAGCTCCTGCAAGGTGGTAGCAGTTTGAGAACAAATTCACAAAGTAGAAGAAGAATATACCGAAGACTTTTGCAATATGAAATGTTTCACTAAATAGAAGAACTAGTTTTTTGTTACAGGACCAATGCTTAGTCTGACATTCATTTGTCATGAATGATGTACCGTAATCTCATGTAGAGTCTATAAATATTATTAGGAAGCTAGAGGTGATGTAGTAGACGCATGCAATAAATAAAAAAATATTTGGTTTTAATGTGTCCACGCTTTTAGCGAAACAAAATCATACATTATTTAACGAAACGAACGTTAGCTAAAGGCGCATAAAGCTCGGCATCCATCAATGTTTGCGTAACGCACTGAGAGGCCCTCCTTTCCCCTCCTCTGGAAAATCCTTGTGGGGGGGGGTGCTTTCAGTGCGTTACGCGAAGATCGAGGTAGCTCTATTAGGCGCTTCACGTTTTTTATCTTGCGTCACGGAAGCTCAATGAGTTCAAACCTATTATTAAAAAGATGGACTGTGGTCGCGTGGGTTTCGTCATATTAGACAGTAATTATCACGCCTGTGTGTTGCCAAGGCCCGAAAGGGGAGCAAATAATAGCAACACTGTTTACCTTCCACGTATGTCGTAAAAGGCGACTAAGGAGGTTATAGGATGGAGTTGGCTGTCCCATCCCATACAGGGTCAGAGACCCAAAGTCATGCTGAAGTCGAATGTGTCAGGCCGAAAGGCGCAGATATCGAAGCAATGCTGTAAAAAACGACACAACGCATTCCGTTCTCCGGACTACATCCTGCTAATCTGCAGGAGTTTGAGAACGAACATAGAAGAAGACAGTAATTATCAAAATATTTTCAAACAGTTTAATATAAATCCAGGAGTTATAGAAAACAGTCAGAAGGCGTTAGACGGGATTGAACCATGTCCTTTCAGCTGGCACATGGTCACATCTCAACTTGAATCAACACGTTTACCTAATTCGACCACAGTATAGAAAAGATGTGATTTTAGTGAAGACGCACCGTGTTATATTCTCACGTTACTATCAACTTGGAGTGGTCATCCAAATCATATACAACAACACACACTGCACAGGTATGTAAATAAATCGAGGACCACATATATTTAACACTAGTACGTGCCATCAGGCATCACTATCACAATACTGGTAAACATAAATTACGCATAAACATAGACATCGTTGCTTCCGCGTAATATGGACGGACACATGAATAATATAAATCGGAAACTTCGAGAAGTTATAGAAAACAAGTCAGAATATTAAATGGGATTTGAACCAGGTCTGTTCAGTGTGCACATATTCACCTCCGCAACTTCACTCAACACGTTTTCCTAGACCATCAAGTAGTGTATGATGCTTATTATCAACACATATTTTTTTTTTTTAAATTGTTGGTGTGGTTGAATTATTTATGATTGACACACGGATGTCTGTTATCAGCAAACCTATTCAACGCTTGTCTAAGATAATGCTGAAGCTAATAACTGATATCGCACCCTGAACTTATATTAATATGCCATCGTGAACTGGTGTTAATCTTGAATTATCAATTTATCAGATCGGGGAAAGTCTGGCGCAGTCGTTAATCTATTCTCTCCTACTTAAGAGGATCGAACCCCACCGTGGCTCTCCATGATACAGGCCTCCTAACTGAATTTCGTTGCACCCTTCCTTACGTTTTTGATTACTGCTGGGCGTTTAACTGATCGCTATTTAATACTTGGAGTAGCATGCCGAAGATAGCCAAGGCCAGGGGTGGGCAAACTGCATCAAAAAAAAGCCATTGGATATTTTGCGGCCCTCAAACACATTTTTAAATACACGAACATTGTTAAAATATTTGCAAAACCTTTTATCCATATTAGAAAATATACTGTTATAGTGTAAGTCTGTTAGAAATGTAATTTATTTCAGAAGTTATCTACATTATGTAAAACTACCTTTCTTTACAATAAAAATATTTAATTGATTACTTACCGAGAATTTTAAACAAAAACATACATAATATTATATGCGGCCCTCCAATAGCTTTACAGTTTTCAATGCGGCCCTCTGCACATAAAGTTTGCCCACCCCTGGCCAAGGCCAACCAATAGATTTCACGCAAATCTAAAACTAATTCATGTTTACGTTTTAGTTGACAGGTCTCATATACGGTCAGTGGTCACAATCCCACTGGTAAGTGGATTTTTTTTGAGCTCCTTGGAGTTTGACATTTTAAGTTACGGAGTGCACGCCTTGAGTGGTACTCTCGGCAGGAGGCGCAGTATGATTTCGAGAGGTAACATACAGGAGATGACAGATATTGGCCTCCTACATTCACTCCTAATTAAAAATCCTAAGATTACTGACTGAAACACAGCCGATTAAAAAAAGCATTTTCGTACCTTGTCACTAGTTAGTCAGTCATGTCCACTAACTTGACATCAGATACTTGTATGTCAAACACAAGAATTCATCCGAAGTAATTTGTATATCGTATGTAGAAAACAACATGGCAAGAGATACCAGCTTGATAAGGAAGTTGGTGGTTTCTTTAATAAAACCACTTTAAAATAAGTTGTGGTAGACTTTGGTGGATCTATTGTACTTGTTTTGTACTATTTTCAAAAGGGTTGGAGGGGGTGAAGTAGACACCGTCAAGAACATCAAAATTAAGAGGATGTTTTGATTTAAATATAGCAACAAGAAAGTTTCAAATTTCACCCGATGCCATTAACATGGTCCGTCCAGCGCCTTGTTACTAGATAAGCCAATGCTAACTACTATCATGTGGTTTGACAATTAATTTCGTATTCGTGTCATTAACTTCGGAGCTTCCATTCTGACTGCGATAATTTACGTGTGATATTGTACATCCTTTTAGTTAACTGTTTCATTACATGGCTTCCTACACAATTTGCGTATTGAATATAATTCCCGAATATTCTTGTATTAAATATAATATACTGCCTTGTGGATGTTGTGAAATATTCATGGATGTAACTGTTCATAGAAATGGAATAAAGCAGGCGCCTAGTGTTAGACAATATAGACATATTAGGCAATATAGACATATTCTCAAACATATACCGCTGTCTTGAGCACATTTGTGTGCTTGCTGATAAACCATGTGTAGTCTTCAGAGCGGTGTGTATCGATCTTTGTACACACACGTCTTCAGATCCAGTAAGTATAACTATAGGCGTTTGAAGAAATCTGATGCTTTACCATGTTGTGTGTATATGTGCTTGTTTGCTTACAGAGTCGTTTGTGTAGTGCATGGATTTGTGGTGGACTGGTGATATGTGTAGGTCTTCTATCTTGATGTGTGTGTATTGAATGTGTGTACATAATTCATTGTATATGTTGATTTGTTTTTCTGTCTTCTAGCATGTCGTTCTGTCTCTGCCTGCCTGTCGGGCCGCTTCCCTGCCTGACCTAATTTCCTGCCTGAAATTCTGCATGTCTTAACGCTTTCCTGCACGAATGCCTGCCAATCTGATTGTTTGCCTGCCTGTTTGTGTCTGTCAGTCTACACACTCACCTATCTACCTTTAAAACCTGTTTTTTTTTCTGCGTCGAATAAAAGTGCATAGGACATATACCACTTTGAGCGATATAATGTTGATAGTATACTCAGTGTAACTCTTGCATGTATATTAGATTCGTAGTCTTGCATGTATATTAGATTCGTAGTCTTGCATGTGCTTTAGATTTGTAGTCTTTGCATGTATATTAGATTCATACTTTGATGACTGGTTTGCGAAGAATTCCTCTTGTTTCTTCTTTCATTATCCATGATTTATCATATTGGTGGATGCTCACTTCTGTTTCCAGGTGTATTTTATAATACATTTGCCTATTGTCTCATCGTGTCTGCAAATCTAATTTAAGTGTTATGGTTGGTGGAATAGCCTGTTAGCCACTACATGATTGCCGCTCCCTTGCAGAAATAATACGCGAGAAAGTTCGAACATCGTCTGTCTGATCTCTTGACTATGAAGAGGTATTTGAGAGCATCATGTAACAAAGCTTTCCAATCTGGAAACATCTTGCAAATCAACAGACTATTTTGTTTATGATATCTACACAAATTTTACACAGTCACCAATGAAATTCTCCGGAAAAGTCAAATTCATCACTTAGGATGATCTCCAGGTGGTCAGCAGGACTGTCTCGTGACCAATTGCAATATAAGACATGTGAGATACATATGAATTAATCCTTCTGAAGTGACGCCTTTGACTTTTACCCTGATTTTTTTTGACTGTCGACACTAAGTAACCAATGGAAGTCATGGACAATGTCATATGCGTCATTCTAGACGAACGATTTCCAATGAGCATGCAGGAATATAGTTTATGAAGTTGGGAAGGGGCAGTTGAATGGATTTTCTCTGTCAGTTGACCCTGCACACGTCAGAGGTTGACAACTTGTGTGGGTCGGAGGGCAGAATGAGCTCTTCTCATATGGTACGAGGGGGGGGGGCACAAACACTTTTGTTATAGCTCTTGATTCACCAAGCAGTCTTTTCTGATCTCGAGAGATAACCTATAACATTTAACACTGTAAGAGAAGTTAAAGCACTATAAAAGAAGTTAAATAAAGATAACTTTCTTCTCTCTACCACAATCCACAACTAGTGTTTTCTCACATTATAAATATAACAATAACAAAGTGAAATGAGGTTTTTAAAAAACCAGCACGTCTGCGAACCTGCCCGTTCCTGACATTACTATAGCATAAATCAGTTGTGGCATGCTAAACTCTTCTTTGAGACACTGACGTATTTCTGTTGTCTCATACATTGTCTTGTCTGTTTCTACCTGCCACTACAATTCATCATCATCATCATGGTATTTGATGTTTTTTACGAGGCAAGTCAATAAGTAAGTCACAAATGGCCGTAAAAAAAATAAAATAAAGATGGTAACTACTTGGAAACCGATTATTTTTTAGACTTACATTGTCCCTTTTATTTTTCAACATAATTCCCACCAACATCGATGCACTTATCCCATGGTTTTGTCAGTCCTCCCGAACCCGCTACATAGAACTGTGTGCTCAGTTTTATAAAGGGATAAATGTTCCAGTGTTTATCAATGACAAACCAGACGAAAGCCGTTAGTATTGCTTCTTTTTGCCCGAAGATTCCCCCCCCCCCATTCTCGCGTATTTCAATGGTGGGGAAACTGGTCTGCTATATATCCTACCTTTACCACCTGGTCAGCTCGATATGTTGGCTGTGTCCATTCGTCGGCTATTATTGTCTTCTTTCTACCTGAGTTCAACGTGTCTTGGCCCATTTGTTTAAGTATCTGAGTTGAACAGGACATATCGAGCGTAGTTACCTGTTTATACTTTTTATTACTAATGTTTAGCTCATCTAACCTGCATGTGTCATCACTGTATTTTCTAACTATATTTATTTGCTTTCATGGCACGTCTCTCTTCACTATTCAATACTTTTCTCCTCCTGTTTGGTTATATGTGCTCTTTGGCTTTCTCTTTCTCTAGTCTGTTCTTGCCTGTTTCTCTCTCTCTCTCTCTCTCTCTCTCTCTCTCTGTCATCTGATCTCTCGTACCATCTTAATTTGTTCTTCTCTCACACTATGATTCTTTGTTTGTAATATTCATTGCCTGTTGCTTGTTTGTGTCCTGATGAAGACTTCTTAGTTGAAACGTCGTTCGTCACTATGCCTCGTTGTTAGGTTGTTTTATGACTTATTTTTGTAACACCTATTTTTGCTCATTTTGTCAGTTTTATCAACCACATTTTCACTTGTTATTCAACTTCTGCACCATTTACAAAATGTCTCTCGCCCGCCAAAATGTGAGTATTCAGTAGACCAAAAAAGGTGGAAATCGCTAGGGGGCTAGGTCTGGGCTGTAATGTGGCTGCTCCGGAAGTTCTCATCTTAGATAATCAATTCTCTCCAGAGTTAATCGAACAGTAACAGTTCAGTAACAGTTCAGTAACAGTAACAGTTCTGGCACAGTCATGAAGGAACATCACTCAAGTCATCAATAGTGTGCCTGGACGTTTTCTTCGAATTGCATCCCGAAGCATTGACAGTACTTCACTGTATGATTCAGAATTCACATTGCCAGTACTTCACTGTATGATTCAGAATTCACATTGACAGTACTTCACTGTATGATTCAGAATTCACATTGCCAGTACTTCACTGTATGATTCAGAATTCACATTGCTAGTTTTCTTCTTGAAATTGATTAGAAGCACTCCTTGATAATCACAGATTACTATCAACATCCCTTTCCTGCTGATGGCGTAACCTTGAATTTTTGAACACAAGGCGAAGGATATTTCAATTGCATTGAGGCACGCTTTGATTCGGGTTGGTAGTGATTCCCCATGATTCGTCCCCAGTAATAGCCCCGTTCAGCATGTCTTCTCCGTCATCTGCGTAGCAACAGAAATGCTGTAGGGACAGGAGTAATCGTTTCATTTTGTGTTAGTCCGTCAGTTGTCTCTGAGCACACCTTCTTAAATTTCAATCGATCACGCATTATGCTATACCCTAAACCATGTGATAACCTTATTACAGCCGCACCGAGAGTCTAATCATCTTCTCCACCCGCTGCACGGGTGCGTCTGTTGCAATCTGAACAGGACAGCCAGATCGGATTTCATCAACCATTTTAGAGCGTCCTTGAGAAAATATTTCTACCCAGTTATGCACCACTTTTAGGGACAAGCATTAGTCAGAATAAGCAGGAAGCAATTCCTTATGAAAGTAATTTGCAAGCAGGCCTTATGTCAACAAAAAACAACAACCCCACGCTGTTCTTTGATTTTACACTCCTTAAGTAAATTCGTCATTTTGTTTATGCGTTGCGTATATGATACCTGGCACCACCTAACGACCGGGAACATAAAGCTCGATGTTGCTGTCACCTAATGTAAACTTTAGAACCATCTACTACATTTATCTGTCATCCCACATAACTTTGTGACTTTTTGACTCGCCCTCGTATATCTGTGCCATGTTTCTAGATGTGACATAATTCTAGACGTGTCACGTTTTTAGACGAGTCACTTTTCTAGGCGAATCATGCTTCTGGATTATTCATATTTCTAGACGTGCCATGTTTCTAGACGTCTTATATTTATAGACGTGTCATATCTCTAGACGTATCTTTTAGACGTGTCAATTTCTAGACAAGTCATGTTTCTAGACGTTTCATGTGCCGTGAGTCTAGACGTGTCATAAGTCTAGACGTGTCATATTTTTTGTACCTGTCCTATTTCTAGACATCTCATATATCGCATACATTGTCTCTATAATACTAGTTCTCATTACATACAAAAACTCTATAAATGTAAACTATTTAACAAAGTATCGCAGTCAAATTCAATTCAAACTTGTCATTCACAGAATCAGTACTTGCTTGTGAATGGATATCTAAGACAAATTTACATATGCTTTCAGCTGTATCTTCAAATTACATCGCTCTATACTTGTTTTATCGCCTTTTCTTTCTATCCAATTATCTCTGTCAGTCATTCTATTCATCCCATGTCATGTTATAATATTGTCCTGCTTCGTTATTTATGTTTTTAGTGGATTGTAAAATTAGTTGGGAAGATTTGAAATCAAACACAGTTGTCAGACAAGAGTCAAAACAAGAATATGTATCCACCTTTATTAGAAAGCGCCGCTGGAATTACATCGGACACGCGCTACGAATGGATACTGAAAGACTTCACTGTCAAGCTTTGATGTGGTCACCAAAAGGCAAGAGAAAACGAGAAAGGCCAAAAGAAACTTTATGTAGAACTATTACAAGGGAACGTTTCACCATCGGTATCAGAAACAATGAAGATCTAAAGCAAATTGCAATGAAACGAGAGACATGGAAATCTATGACATCCGCCCTATGTGCCGTCTTTGGCCCTAGAGGAATAACTAAACTAACTAATGCTCGTCTCTAACTTGTCACGTTTGTGATAGTATGATCGCTTCTAACTTGTCACGTTTATAAACGCATGCTCGCCCCACTTGTCACGTTTATGAACGTATATTTGCCTGAAACTTGTTACGTTTATGGAATCATGCTGGCCTCTAACGTATCACGTTTATGAACGCATACTCGCTTCTAACTTGTCACGTTTATGAACGTACGCTCGATTCTAGCTTATTTTGTTCTAATGAAGCTAGATATATACATCATGTGACACGTTCTTTCCAGGAGGTAGTCATTTTTATGAATGTTATGAACTATTATGAACCTTAACCATCTCACCTGTTTCTGTCATCTTTAAACAATCTGACATTTCTGGTGTCCATTGTTCGTCCTCTGCCTCTGCTACAGTCGACCATGACCTCCATTATTTGTCTTTTTATATGTCCAAGCAATCTTAGATTTCTTATAATAATGGTTTTTACTATAAATTGTATCTATGTTTATATATATATATATATATATATATATATATATATATATATATATATATATATATATATATATATATATATATATATATATATATATATATATATATATATATATATATATATATATATAATTATCAGAAATGTTTCGGCCTACTTGTGATGGTATGTATTCCATGGATGAACTATCTTTGTAGATTTTTTCAAAAGTCCTATGTATGATTAAATAATTCTAATGGAACTGTATGTTTGGTTGATATTGCCCTTTGTTAAAAGTTGTACTTATTTTATTTTAAATTTAGTAAATGTTATCTCAATTTTCAGACAATACACACATGGGACAGGAATCACGCCATTCAGATGACAAGCCCCGGAGAGTCACGGTCAGTTGTTTTGTGTGGCTCCATGTTTAGAAATTATAGCTGTTTGGAAATAATTTCTTGTTTAAAATTTAACAGTTTTGAACTTTTGTGTTCTAACCTATTCTGATTTTAGCTGCTCCCGTTAATAACTTTTCCTGTAATGATTCTATAATGAACTTTCCTGTATTTGTCACGATGTTCACGACCGTGACCAATATCACGTCTTGTTGATGTATTCAGGTCATTACACAAGATTGCTTCCCAGGATTGAGGTTCAGCTACTTGTCTCTCGATATGAATATCCTAAGTTCCAGTCAGCCATAACCATCTGCAGTAAAGAATACCTTAAACACACAGAATTCATTAGGATTTCATTCGCTACGATATTTGATTATTGTCGTGTTTTTCATTGTCACTATTTCTATACATGGGGTCGCTTTGGCTGTTTTTGGCATGCGACTCCAAGTATATAGTGACCAACGGAATTAAAGACAATAATAAAAAAGTAACGAATGAAAGTCTAATTAATTATGTGCAGATGTCTTCTATTGCAGGCGGTCATGAACGGTTTCTGAAGTAATCTTATTCAGGATAGAATTATGAAGAAGTGACGAATTTAAAATAGGAGGTCCCGCGTGTAACATGCGCTCCTTAACGTATCATTGACATAATCGGTTAAGAGACAGCTGCATAACATCTAGATATCAAGCAGTCAGATCGGACCCAGGTTTCTACAAGTCAACATAAATAGTTTACATACAGTACACCATCATAATACACAAGTAAGACATTTATAGAATCAACAGAAATAAGAAGCAGAATAGGGCAGGCAAAACTGCATTCAGAAAAAAGAGAAATATTTTGTGTAATATGACCTTATCATTAAAGCTGAAGAAGAGTGATATATAACTCGTATACTAACATATGGATGCGAGTCTTGGACAATAAGCAGACAGGAAAGTGGGAAATTAGAGGCAGTAGCGATGTGGATATTCATTTTTTTGGCCGTTATGAGACTTATCATTCGTTATGAGACATGGAGGTTTGGAAAACATAATCACAACAAGTATGATTGAAGGCAACAGAGACCGAGGCGAGCTAATGTCAAGCTGATGTCAAGACATGTAAAATGTAGTTATGTAGTTATAAGTGAATGTCAAGATATGTAAAATGTAGTTATAAGTGAATGTCAAGATATGTAAAATGTAGTTATAAGTGAATGTCAAGATATGTAAAATGTAGTTATAAGGGAATGTCAAGACATATAAAATGCAGTGATTTAGAAACAAATGGAAGAGGAATACAGACATGATGCAATAGATCTCCTCCAAATATATCAACAGACCACAATATTTCTCCTTAGAACAGGCCACTGCAGACTGTTGGGTCACCTTTACCGATTGAGGATCTCATACACAGATGAATGCCCATGTGGATCCGGAACCCAGACCTCAGAACACATACTTCAGGACTGCCCAACATACAAAGAGTAGAGACAGCAGACCTGGTCAGAGGATACAGACTTGAGGCAAAATCTATGGGGCAGCCGCTCTGACCTGGAGTAGACAGTGGACTTCGTCTTGACGACAGACCTGACAATATAGCATGACCACAGATGCTGAACGCAGAAGAAGAAGCCAGAAGTAAATGTCACATATGTAAGATGTAATTACTCAAATAGAAGTAAATATCAATACATCTAACTTGTAGTTCCCGATTGACCGACCACACCTGAATAAGATTGAAACAACATTCACGAGCAGTGAAAGCACTTAGTTAATATACAAAAAATAAGCAATTTAAATAAACAAGTTACAAAGATATGCACAGGTTAGGAAAAGGTATAGATTGTTAACAAAACTTACCCGTGGAAGTTTCTAGAGTAGTAAGCAATCTGTGAAA
This sequence comes from Meghimatium bilineatum, assembly GCA_034231615.1. Classification (NCBI taxonomy): domain Eukaryota; kingdom Metazoa; phylum Mollusca; class Gastropoda; order Stylommatophora; family Philomycidae; genus Meghimatium; species Meghimatium bilineatum. Next base: position 42,847,099 of record CM067306.1, on the reverse strand, counting down.
TTTCTTTGTTTACAAGCTATTTTATAACCATAGTATAAACACCAGCTATGTACTTAAGTCTCTGGTCAAACGTTCGGGGTGTTATGTTAGCTATGGAAACAGCAAAGCCTCCACAAGTGACTTATCAAATGTTAAGAATTCCTGTCGTTCTAAACGAAAGGGGAATTTATCCAAGTGAAAGACACAAATGGACATGTATCTGTTATCATTACGAACATCTGTGCTATCAGGTGCTAATAACATCTGATGGAAGGTGTGTTAAGGAAGTTAAATGTAGAATTGCGCAAGAAAAAGCAACATTTCACTAGATGAAGACCATCCTATGTAATATACCTGTGTCAGTTGAGGTGAGAGAGTTCTTGAAGTTATATAGATCCAATTCTAATGTGCGGAAGTGAATCTTGGATACCCAGCAGAGCAGTGGAAAATTATAATTATGCAGCAGAGATGTGGTTTTATAGAAGAATGTTAAGAACACCATGGGCAGATAAAAAGCGTAATGAAGATATCTTGAAAGAAGTTAATTTAAAAAAAAAGAGTGCTGCTTACCAGTATTAAACAGGGACAGTCTACATTTTGTGGACAGATCATGGGAAGATGGAACATGTAACAACAGACAAGTTGAAAAGTAAGCGAGGTAGTAGATCAAGAGAGGCGATATTTCCAGTGAAGACATGTATTTTGAGGGCATTTTCTGCTGATGTCTTGTGAAAACAGAGATGTTTGGAGGAATTTTTGTACTGATAAGTGAAAACAGATGTTTGGATAGCTTTTTGTGTTGATATACTCTGTGCACGGCTTGTTATTTGTGTTAATATATCCGTTGAAAGGCTTGTTTGTGTTGATATTTGAAGGGCTTTTTGCACTCATATCTCGAGAGAACTTTGAAGGGTTGTTTCTGCTAATGTCTCCAGTGTGGTTTCCGTGCAACACTAACGAGTTATGGGTCTATTATATTAGTATAAACACGCATTCATAAACCCACATTACAGCCATATCGTTGAGACGATAATCCTTGTACAAGTTCCGATGTCACCTCGGTTACTCAACTGTAGAAGACCAATACTTTGGTAGAAAAATCTTTGGTCTGTCAAGGGCTGCCCGCTCGCTTCCAGAAGGGATTATATCATCGTCGTCGTCGTCGTCATCATCAATATGGTAGTTTTTATCATCAACATTATTATAATAATGAAGGGGTGCAAAGGGAACGCAGTGCTCTAGGCGGACCCAGGGTTAGCAGATAACCAAGATCCCAAATGTACCTCCACGCGGTGCAGCCTGGAAACAGAAATACAGCAGCTCGAGCTGATTCTGGCCAAATCATTTGGGGATCGTGTCCGAAAATGTGGAGGTAGCAGATGGAAAGAGATTTGCCTGCACACGGACAGACATATCTCCGACACCACCAGCAACACCACATATAGCGACACTGTCGACATACAGTGAAGCTAGTCAGTCCAGTCCGAACATTGGAGGAGCGGCCAATGTAAAATGCACGTAAAGGTAGATACATGGCGAGAGACATAGATTTCATACAGAGTACAATGAAACAATGAAAGGGCAGAACAGCGCTAGAGGGCAGCGCGAACTGCAAATAGAAAGTGAAAAGTCCCTAGGAAAGGGGGAGCTACAAGCTCCGTCAGCTCGAGACGGGCTTCTAGTTACCTGAGTTCCTTACAGGCAGAGACCCAGACCCATCCACTGGCGTTTGGTAAAGCAAGAAGACCTAACCCAACTCTAATGTCGAGCCTTCCTAAACCGGAAATATGCTCGCGAAGAGAAAGGGTTCTGTACCCAATGGGCTTAGGCAAGAAAGGGACAACGATGGTAGTCCTGGCCCAACTCTACTGTCAATGTTTCCTATACCGGAAGTACACTTGCAGAGAGAAGGGGTTCCGTACTCGATTCGCCCAGGCACAAAAGGGACAACGATTTAGCCCTGGCCCAACTCTACTGTCAAGTTTTCCTACACCGGAAATACACCTGAAGAGAGAAAGGGTTCAGTACCTGATGGGCTCAGGCGTTATTGGGACAAGGACGCTCAGCTCGAGAACGCCTTGCTCTCAAACGCGTGGTGTGAGACTCGAACTTGGACAAGGGGTACACGATGTCGGTGAATGACACCTCGGCTAAGAGGGCGAAAGAGCCAGGGTCCAACTCCTCTGTTGAGTTCTTCCCCTTAAGGAACCAGGCTCACGGATGAGAAACGGTTCAGTACCCAATGGGCACAGCACGTCCAATTACACGAGACAAGTTCATAGACAGTGGAACACCTCGTTTGAGTCAGACTAAGAGCAAGAAAATCGTCTGGGCGAAGAGTCTCCATTACGCGTGCCTGGAGACAGATATAGAGGCTGTCACAGGCTAAGGGTAGCCCACCCGAATTGTCAATGCATGCCGAAATCGGATGTGCTAGGCCTACAAGGCGCATAACGGTGGCACAACGTAATCACGCTCCCGGCGGAAATCGCACGGATATCCGTGATGGTTACAATGGAGCGAACGAAAAACAAACAAACAAACATAATAATGAAGAACTATCATTACTATTTATTACTATCGTCTTCAACATGGTAATCATCGTCCAAGCCATCTATATAACCATATTATACATCATCATCATCATGTTGTTCACCATGAACGTAATAATCATCATCATAATCGTCGTAGTTGTCTTCATCTGTCCTGTACACAAAGTCGTTTTTGTCAAATCCTGCCTCGAAGTCTCGCCACATTCTGCCTAGATGTCTCGTCAAATTCTATGTAGAAGTCTCGTCACAGTTTTCCTAGAAGTTTCGTCGCATTCTGCGGAGAAGTTTCGTCACATTCTACGTAGAAGTCTCGTCAAATTATGTCTAGATGTCTCGTCACATTCTACCAATAAGTCTCGTCCCATTCTGCCTAGATGTCTCGTCACAGTTTGCCAAGAAGTCTCGTCAAATGCTGCCTGGAAGTCTCGTCACATTCTGCACATACGTCTCGTCACATTCTGCCTAGATGTCTCGTCACATTCTGCCTAGATGTCTCGTCACATTCTGCCTAGATGTCACAGTTTCACTAGAAGTTTCGTCACATTTTGCCTAGAAGTCTCGTCACAGTTTGCCTAGAAATTTCGTCACATTCTGTCTAGAAGTGTCGTCACAGTTTGCCTAGAAGTTCGGTCACATTCTGCCTAGATGTCTCGTCATTTTCTGCCTAGAAACCTCGTCACATTTTGCCTAGACGTCTCGTCACATTCTGCCTAGAAGACTCGTCACATTCTGCCTAGAAGACTTGTCACATTCTGCCTAGAAACCTCGTCACATTCTGCCTAGATGTCTCGTCACATTCTGCATAGAAGGCTGACTCTCTTGACAATCCGATTCCCTTATCCTTCTGTTATCTTTATTCATGCACGACTCCGATGATGATGGTGACTAATAAATAACAATGCACGATGTTATGTTTATTTTTGAATGTTGTAATTATAACTCACTCGCATGCTTGCATGTACCTTTCTTTATGTAGGAAGGATCATTTGTATCCCAGCATGCTCATTTTTGGGAAAACCACGCCCCTAATATTCAGAATGCCGCTCCCTCTCGCCAGCGCTCAAGCATTCCCAGCCGCTACACAGGAGACAAAGAGAAGGTAACAATATCAGCCTCCATATCTGCAGTAGAAGTAGCACAGTCATTACTTTCTAGTCTTGTCATTTAGGTGAATCTCATAACAAGATGCCGTTATTTATCATGGACATTAGTGTCAACCACAGCCGAGCAATGTTTCTGCGTTGGCGTGATGTTTTGTTTTTTTGGTGAGGTATAGGATCAAGAAACCTTAATGATTTTAGTTCTTTGTATTGAAACGTTATATTTTCTGAGTCTAAAATAAGCGCATATAGTACTTTCAGATAAGCATGAAGTGCCAGGAAAGAATGGCTTGTTTTAATAGGGTTATTTGTCTTATTTTTGCCCGTACCATACCATGTCACGCATAAAGGGAACCTTATGAAGCATTGATAGTACCTTTTGAAACATCAGGGTACCATTTAAAGCGTGATGGTGCCATTTGAAGCATTTGGGTACTATTTGAAGCATTGAGGAAACCATTTGAAGCAATGGGAGTATATTTTGAAGCATAAGGATACACCCTAAAGCATTTAAACACCATTTGAAGCATTGAGGGTACAATTTGAAACATAAAACATCTATAACTTCTACCTTTTTTATATATCATGTGTAAGTCAGTTTAATTCATTTCAGATTACATTTACCTATTTTGTTTCCACTGTATCTACACATTTCCTCCAACCTCTAGCTACCGGCATTTCACTGCAGAGCTATGTATGGGTATCTGGTATTTAGAATGTTCAGTGTTTGTTCCAACCATCTCCATCTACAATTCCCAATGCTTTCCTGTTATATTATTAACACTCGTTCTTTGAATACCATGCAGTCTTTGACCTCAGAAATTTAAATAATTCGTCAGCTTGCACAATGGGCCCGCCAAGCCAGTTTGCTTGGCCCGCCAGACTGATATATCGATAATATATGCATGGGCTTCTGAACTAAGAAAAAACTACTTTGAAAACCCAAGGTACTACAAAAAATACAAAATAAACACTGTGGCACCCTACCGCTCTAGACATGTCCAAACCTGTCCGCTGACCTACAAAGGTTGCACAATTATAATCTAATTGATCCTGCACTGAAGATGTCTGTCATAAGTATGTGTTTTCCCTTTCTCTAATCAAGGACATGCGGAACTAGGAATAATGAAAAAGAAACATTCTGGCAACAGACATTATCAATAATATGTGCAGTCAAATAGGAGCATTCCAGCAGATAAAATAATGAGTCAGACACATATGCACGCTATCACTTGATCTGTTCTCTTTGTGCCAGTGAAATCATCATGATAGCTACATAAACATTCCTGGCAAAACATAAACAATCTGAGATATGATGATGATACCGGCCTGATTGATAAAAAATAATAATAGAATTTGCCATGTCTGTGCACTACAGTAGCAAAATAAAATAAAGGATTCAGTGTGAATAACAGTTGGTAGTGGTTGTCATTTGTAGGAACAAGTATCCTCTTCCAAAGCAACTTTAAAGTCAACGACTCAACACTAAAACATATCCACAAACATGAACAAAAACGTGCAGTCCTCATAACATAAAATGGAAAAGTGCATCCAAAACACAAAATAGAATAGAACAGAAAAAAATCAGCTTTCCATAAAATAAAAAGTAATGAATACATTTGTATAACTTATTAATACATTTGTAAAACTTATGTATATGTTTGCATATAAGGGTATATAGCCCACTAATGAATATTGCCAACATTTATATAACGTATGAATACATGTGTTTAAGTTATTAATACATTTGAATAACTTAGGAATACATTTGCTTGATTCTTGATTAGAAACTGGCTTCACAGCACGCGGGACATTCCCATAAGTGCTCCGCCCTCCGCTCCAGCATCCATCCCAGTGTATGTAGACTCATAGTTCCGGTCAGGTGTTGGTTGTGTGATTACATTTGCATAGCTTGTTAATAGGGCACAAATTGGTACAATTAATGAATAGGACCCACATTTATATAACTTATAAATGGGGCCCACATTTGTACAATTAATGAATAGGGTCAACATTTATCTTGATTAGAAACTGGCTTCACAGCATGCGGGGCATTCCCATAAGTGCTCCGCCCTCCGTTCAAGCAGCCATTCTAGTGTATGTAGACTCAGAGTCCGGTCAGGTGTTGATTGTGTGATCTTCGGGACTTTCCAAAAAAATTACTTTTCCTTCCCTCACCTCTAGATACTCCTATTTCTAATATTCTCTGTATGTGTACGTTCTCAGCCTCATTGACATCATTTGCATCTTGAAATGAATTTATTACTGCCTTCATTAAGTCTGCTTTATCTCTTCTCAGCAATGTGCCGTCTATCGCTGCATTGCCTGCCACGAAGCCGGCTGTCTCGTTTCCTCTGACACCAGCATGACCAGGATAGTATATCCATGTAATGCTCTGGACAATTAAGTTGTTAATTAAGTCCCACCATTATTTTCTCAGCATGTACTTTTCTATCTTGTGCAGTATGCTTTGAGAGTCTGTGAGTATTACCGAGTGTGTTGATATATCAACCAACTAAATGCTGCTGTAACTCCTTCTATCTCAAAACCCCAGCCGCTTTTATTTGTGTTTCTGTTAACGGAGTCATTTATGTAATAATTATGTCTTGTGGTTTCGAATGTTGCTGGACGAGTTCATGCACTGTAACTTGGGCCCTGACACCCACCCATCGACACGCTTTATCTAGTTGTATTATTACTTTAGTCAATGATTTCTTCTCAATGTCTACCTCCACCCATTCACTGCCCTTTCCTACTTCTTCCAATTCACATACTCTTCGCAGTGTGTCTTCAGCCTCTGCCATCCATGATCTGCCACGCTTGATTCGTTTCCCCCTTGACTCATCTAGACCAACATTTATGAATTGGGCCCACATTTGTATAACTTATTAATAGGGTCCACGTTTGTATATCTTATGAATAGGGCCCACATTTGTATAACTTATGAATAGACCCACATTTGTATATTATTTATGAATACATTTATGTAATGTATAAATACATTTGTAGATATATGAATACATGTGTATAACTTATGAATATATTTATACAACGTGTAACTTATCAGTTAGTAGTAAGTTCAATATCCCATCCCTGTTTCATAGAAATACTCTATTATCTTGTATCTTGTCTGACTAAAATATTGGATATTTTGATATCAGAGTCTGGTGGATGAACAGTCAATCATCATATGCTGTCTCCGCAACGAAGGTTGGCTGCAACAGATCTCCAACATCCCATGTCTCTTGTTTTGGTGTTGCACTCTGCTAGACTGTAACCTGCCTATCTTGTGAAGTTACTCTCCCACTTGTATCTCTGTCTACCTCTTGCTTGCTTCCCATTGACTTTACCCTCAAGTAAGGTCTTCAATAAGATGTCATGTCTTTTAATGTGTCCAAAGTATTTTATTTGCTTGATCTTTATTTCTCTTAGTAATTCTTTCTTCATATTAAGTGTTTTTAGTACCGCTTTATTTGTTTTCTCTTTCCATGATGTTCTCTCTATTCTCATATATACCCACATCTCAAAGGCATCAATTCTGTCTTCTGTTTATTTAGTGTCCATGTTTCTGAGCCATACAAAAATAAAGAATAGATGTAAAATTTTATAATTCTCATTTTTAACTTGTTTGAAATTTGTTTAACTTCTGTTTCAGATCTGCAATCATTTGTGACTATGTGTCAAAGATATTGATACTGTTTTACTTGTTGTTGTAGTTTCTCTCCATGTATGTTTATGTTTAGCTCTTGTTCTTCTGTTTCTTTGTTGAATGTCATGGTTTTTGTTTTTTGATATTTATATCCAGTCCATATTCATTACTTAAGTTATTGACTTGATCTATTAGTCTGTGTAGTTCATGTTCACTTTCTGCCAAAAGAACAATGTCATCTGCATATCTAATGTTGTTTATTATTTTCCCATTGATCGTGAGATATTCTGTGTAGATATTAAATAGGCTTAGTGATAAAATTCAGCCTTGTCTTTAACCCTCTTCTTATTTCTATTTATGGTTTCACACCTTATGGATGAGATCTGTTCCCAATATATATTTCTAATCAGTCTGATGTCTTTTCCATCTATGCCTATTTCTTGAAGACATTTGATTAATTTTTCATGTTGGACTCTGTCAAAGGTAGTCTATGAAGTCTATAGTCTATGAAGCAAATATAGATACTATTTTGGAATTATATATATTTATCTATCACTAGCCGGATACTAAGTATAGCTTCTCTGATATATTCCTTTGTATAGTATAGCTTCATTTGGTTTTTTTTTTCTAAAACGAAATTGCTCTTCACCAACCTCTGTGTCTATCTTTGTTTGGGTGAACAGAAGTATAACTAATACACAGCCCTGTGAGAAGATTTTTGTAATAGAGGGTGCTTCAATCAAACAATCAAATGCCATGACGAGTGGCATAGCCCATGACAAGCGGCATAGCTGATCATGCTTCTTCACAACTCTCTGTCTCTTGTGTTGTTAATAAGTTCAGTTGGTGACTTCTTTTTGTGCCACAGTGACTCTCTGTCTCTTGTGTTGATTCTTGTTAATAAGTTCAGTTGGTGATTTCTTTTTGTGTCCCAGTGACTCTTTGTCTCTTGTGTTGTTAATAAGTTCAGTTGGTGATTTCTTTTTGTGTCCCAGTGACTCTCTGTCTCTTGTGTTGTTAATAAGTTCAGTTGGTGACTTCTTTTTGTGCCACAGTGACTCTCTGTCTCTTGTGTTGATTCTTGTTAATAAGTTCAGTTGGTGATTTCTTTTTGTGTCCCAGTGACTCTTTGTCTCTTGTGTTGTTAATAAGTTCAGTTGGTGATTTCTTTTTGTGTCCCAGTGACTCTTTGTCTCTAGTGTTGTTAATGAGTTCAGTTGGTGATTTCTTTTTGTGCCACAGTGACAACACATCCAGAAAATTTCTCTCTTTGTCTTTCTCTGTCTCTTCTCCTCTTGAATTTTCAGTGGTTACTAAATGTTGAAGATTTGCTTTGTTCATCACAATCCCCAAAAATCTTGATTGTCTGCTTCAAATGTTTGCTATAATTTGTCTTTTTTCTCCAGCATCTCTGAGAGCCTCTACATTAGTTTTCTTGGCTGTCCATGGAATATTCATCATTCTTCTAAAAAACTAAATCTCAATTGCCTCCAACTTATTTTGAGATCTTACCTTTGCGTCCATGTTTCACGTCCATAAAGAAGTATTGACTCAATAGAACATCCTAACACTCACATAGCCCTATGCACTAATACTATTCCATTGCATAGAATGTTTCTCTCTTTTTAAATGTTGATTTGACCTGTGCTATCCAGTTCTTGATTTCATTGGACCACCGGCCATCTGATGTTAAAATGGTGTCAAGATACTTGACTTTATCTGCTTGATTTAATTTTGCATCATTGATATTAATACTGCATCTTGACTGTATATTTCTTTGAAATAACCATTACTTCTGTTTTTTTCTTCTTGTTTAGACTGAGGCCTTTGTTTTAACTTTCTTGTATTACCATGTATAACACAGATTGAAGTTCTTGTTCGCTCCCTGAACTGTGTCCTCAACATATCTTAGAGTATTCAGATTGTAACCTCCAACTGCTATTCCTGGCATGCTTTCTATGTTTCACTAACACCCTCTGTATACAGGTAGAAAAGATCTGGTGACATTACACATCCTTGTCTGATGCATATTTCTATCTTTTAGAATTCTCCTACATTACTGTCAAACCTATTCACAGCTGTATGTTTCTAATATATATTCCTTACTATCTTTACATCCTTCCCATTTAAATTGAGTTTTTTAAACATTTTTATCATTTCTGAAATTTATGAATACATGTATATACAGTATTAATACATTTGTACACATTATTTATATACATGTATGCAATTTATAAATATATTTATATAATTTATTAATACATTTATATAACTTATAAATATATTTATGCAATTTTTGATTACATTTATACCAACTTATGAATATATTTATAATTTTCCATTCAGCTCAGTGCCACCAGACAAAAGTTTATGCAGAATGCTACGGCAGAGTTCACTTCAACAGCAGCACCTAAACCCAAGACAGAATCTGCTGAAGATGCTGCTCTAAAACACATTGCTCGAGGTCGAACAGACTTTAACCAGCTGCTTCAAAAATTCTCAGGATCAGAGTCCAATTCTGAAAAATCTGACACAGATACTGGGTTGTCTACAATGAGTGGTATTCCTAAAAGAAGAAGCTTTGTGAGACGTCAAGAGGCCAAAGATGTCGTCAGCTCGAGTGATGAATCAGATGTTAGAAGGACACCAGAAAGAACACAAAGTTTAAAGTTACCATCCCGACATGAAGATAGACTGCGATCGGGTGTCTCTCCAGTAGTCTTGTCTGAAGCATCATTACCTGTTAACAAACGGTTAAATATTCACTCGGAACAGATAAAAAGAAATAGCATGCAGAAAAACAGCACTGAAGCTCCTCAAACTAAGGACATTTCGCCCGGATTGAGTATTGGTTCATCTTCTACAAACAAAGATCAACAAAAGTCCAAAGTAAACACTGAGACATTATCTGAACTGAGAGTCAAACAAAGTCACATAAATTCTGTAGAAGGCTCCGGGGTTGTTGACGTACCTAAATACTCCTTACAAAATAAGTCTCCAGATTTAAAGTTGGTTTCTAAACATGGAAATGTACCTGTGCCTGCCAAGAGTGTTGGTTCAACTTCTTCAACCTTAAAACCAAATCTTGATGAGTCCAAAGAAAACATAAGAAAATCATTTGTTCCCAGTGACAAACAAAGTCAGGCACATTCTAAAAGTCTGGAACAGTTATCCCATGCCTCAGATTTACTTGGTTATCACAAAACAGCTGCTTCTTTACCAAAAAAATCAGAAGATCTGAAGCTGATTTCTCATCCTGCCAATATATCTACTGGTTTGCAGAATGTCGACCAAACTTCAGTTACAGTAAAAACTGATGTTAAGTTTAAAGATAACACAGGACAGCTATCTGTTTCAAGTGACAGGCATGATAATGGAACTGCAGACAAAAGTCTACTACAATCATTATCTGAGGTTTCAGATTTGCAAAGTCAATCTAAGGAATCACCAGCTTTAGGCAAAAACTCTGAAATTCAGACTGTCATTTCGAATCCTCTCAAAAAGTCCAAAGCTGCTCAGAGTCTCTCATCCAATATTACGACTGTAAAAACTCATGATGGTCCAAAAGTGGACCTTCCAAAAGAGGTTGTTCCAAAAAAGGATGTTCCAAAAGAAGATGTTCCAAAAGAGGTCATTACAAAAAAGGACGTTCCAAAAGTGGATATTCCAAAAGAGAACATAGAAAAATCGTCTGCTTCCAGTGGCAAACTAAATCAAGCTTCTGCCAGAAATCAGGAACTGTTATGTGGAATTCTAGATGTGCAAGGACAGCCCAAGATACCCTCATCCTTACACAGTAAGCTTCTGGAAACAAAGTCACTTTCAAGCCATATCAATACATCCAATGTTGTGCAGAATATCAGCTCATCTGTGATCAAAAAAGATCTCAATGAGTCCAAAGTTAATATAGAAGGAACATCTACTTCCAGTGAGAATCAAAATCAAGCTTCTAGTAAGAGCCTCAATCTGTTATCTGGGGTTTCAGATTTGCCTTCATTTCCAAAGACACCTTCATCTGTGCAAACTAAATCTAAGTTAATTTCTAAATCTGATAATACAGTCGCAACTGTGCAGAGTGCCATCCTGACTTCTGCTGATAATACAGTCGCAACGAGTGCCATCCTGACTTCTGCTGATAATACAGTCGCAACTGTGCAGAGTGCCATCCTGACTTCTGCTGATAATACAGTCGCAACTGTGCAGAGTGCCATCATGACTTCTGCTGATAATACAGTCGCAACTGTGCAGAGTGCCATCATGACTTCTGCTGATAATACAGTCGCAACTGTGCAGAGTGCCATCATGACTTCTGCTTTAGTAAAATCTCATATCAATCCCAAAGAAAATCTAGAAAATTCATGTTCTGTAACCGACAAACATGATCATCAAACTGTTGGCAAAAGTGTACAACCATTAACTGAGGTTAAAAGTGTACAACCATTAAGTGAGGTCAAAAGTGTACAGCCATTAAGTGAGGTCAAAAGTGTACAGCCATTAACTGAGGTCAAAAGTGTACAGCCATTAAGTGAGGTCAAAAGTGTACAACCATTAACTGAGGTCAAAAGTGTACAGCCATTAACTGAGGTCAAAAGTGTACAGCCATTAAGTGAGGTCAAAAGTGTACAGCCATTAACTGAGGTCAAAATTGTTCAGCCTTTAACTGAGGTCAAAAGTGTACAGCCATTAAGTGAGGTCAAAAGTGTACAGCCATTAACTGAGATCAAAAGTGTACAACCATTAACTGAGGTTAAAAGTGTGCAGCCATTAACGGAGGTGTTAGTTCATCCAATGCTTACTTCTTTCCTAAATGATTATCCAGAAGTGACGTCGCTTCTAAAGCCTGAAAATGAGCTAACAGATGTGCAAGGTGGTGTAGCAGCAACTGCAATAATAACAACTCATATCCAACAACAAAATGTCACAAAGAAAGCATCAATTTCCAGTGATAACCACACTGCAACCACCAGCAACAATCCAAAGACACAATCTTCTTGTGTACAAGACAAGGCAGAAGATGTAACTTCACTTGAAAAACTTGAAGTGAATCTATCCAAACAGACTGATATTTCCATCACAACTCTAGATAAATCAGATGTAACTAAGAACAGAAACTCAGAACTTGATTTCTCTATCAAGAAAAGTACATCTAACAGCAATGACACGTCAGTGTCACATCTTACTACCACAAACATATCCAATATCAAATCAATAGTACCAGAAGTAACTGACACAAACAGTTATAGCAGATTAACAGACTCAGGAGAACTTAAACAGCATCCTCAAGCTAAGCCAAGAAGTTCATTAAAAAATGATCCCAAGCCAACATCCACCTTATCTGCTACATCCCCAGATGCTGCTGCAAAGACATTAGCTCAATCTTCTTCTTTGACATTGGCTTCGTCAATATCTTCAAGAACGCAATCAACCATCGCTCCGGCAGATGCATCATCACATAAAGGCACTGAATTGCGCAGAATTTCTTCCTTTAAGGAAACAGCTGTGAGCAGAACAGATTCAATAGAAAGAAGGAAAGGCATCTTGAAAAGGAATACTTCACTTACGAAACATGACATCAGTGAACATATAGATAGTTCCAGCTTTCCCATCGTTGACCCGCAGTTGGCAGCCATTCTCCATCAGAGGAAGCAGATGGTGGGTGATGAGAGTGATAAAGAAGAAGCAGAGGAGAAGAAAGATGAAGTGTCTGACCTAGTGCGGAGAGTGAAACCCTTGTCTGCTGCGCAGGAAATTGAGGAGACTTTAAGGTAAGATGTTCATTCGTAAAGTAGTTTATAAATGGGTGAGGCTTAATTGATACAATCATTTATTGAGATGTTTATTTGATACTGTAATTTATTGATAGAAAAGGCGGAACTGGTTTGGAATTAGTGCCTACCTATTTGATTATTTCTCTTGGTTATGTTTATCAGTTTATGTTCATTATTTATTAATTTAAATATAAATATAGTTAGGGTTAGGATTAGTTATGCTTAACATAACTAACCGTAACCCTAAAATATGAATATTATTAATTTTCTTAAATTAAATTTTCTTAAATTTTCAAATATTAATTATTTATTAATTATTGATATAATATTTAAATTAATGATGAAATAAATATATAGGTAGGCACTAATTACAAATAAGAACCGAATATCCTCAGCATTATTGGGACACTACCCATAACGTTAATTAATGACAAGTTGTCTTTTCTATGTCAGTGTTCAATAACGCCTATAAATGCCAGTATTTGTCTGTGAAATATTTTCCTTTACAGAATTTGACCTATTCGGTTTCTCTTCAATGGCCAGGCTTATTTATTGCCAGATAATTTTAAATAGAACTTTACTAGGTCACAACTTTGTGTTACTAGGCCGGAAATGATGAGTAAAGAATAGCAACACTGAGACTTGCCATCCTAAGAGTCAACTAAGGAGATCTTGGTGGTTAGGGTGGTAAAGATAATCCACATACACATTAGGGACAAAGTTATCTAGAAGCCGTACTGAACTTGGATGTGGAAGGTTGAGAGACACACCACAGCAAAACTATAAGTTATAAAACATGGCAATACGTTCTTTTAATGATATCACTATAAGTCATGGAACAAGGCAATCTGTTCTCTGAATTATATCACTATAAGTCACGGAACAAGGCAATCTGTTCTGTGAATGATATTGAAATAAGTCATGGAACAAGGCAATCTGTTCTGTGAATGATATTGAAATAAGTCATGGAACAAGGCAATCTGTTCTGTGAATGATATTGAAATAAGTCATGGAACAAGGCAATCTGTTCTGTGAATGATATTGAAATAAGTCATGGAACAAGGCAATCTGTTCTGTGAATGATATTGAAATAAGTCATGGAAAATGGCAATCTGTTCGGATTAGGGTTAGTTATGTAAAACATAACTTTCTAACCCCAACCCTAAAATAATTAATACTGAAGTTAATTGTTGATTAATTGTTGGTATACTAATTTGATTAGTTATCCCTTAAATAAGCTTGTATAACACGTTACAAACAAGGACAGTACGTTTTACTTCATCAAAAATATCCAATGAAAATTGTTGGAATCGGAAAACCTTTTGCGAGCCCAAATGTCGTCGCAATTCAAGAGTTGAGCACAAACACTGTTCTACTCTTTCAGTTTTCTGATTTCTAGAAAAAAAATGTCTATCTAGTGTCGTCTGATCTTGTTTATCCGAATTCCACTTTTCTTGTATAGCTAGTTTACATTCTGCTGCATTGTTTGTTAGCAAACTTCCTCTAGCCCACACTGCATATTTTATTAGCAAACTTCCACTAGTTTGCACTGCATTTGCTAGCGAACTTCCTCTAATCTGGCACTGCATTTGCTAGCAAACTTCCTCTAATCTGGCACTGCATTTGCTAGTAAACTTCCTCTAATCTGGCACTGCGCTAGCAAACTTCCACTAATCTGGCACTGCGCTAGCAAACTTCCTCTAATCTGGCACTGCATTTGCTAGCAAACTTCCTCTAATCTGGCACTGCGCTAGCAAACTTCCTCTAATCTGGCACTGCATTTTCTAGCAAACTTCCTCTAATCTGGCATTGCATTTGTTAGCAAACTTCCTCTAGTATTTCTCTGCTTCTATTGTTAGCAAACTTCCTCTAGTCCGCCGTTGCGTCTGTTAGCAAACTTCCTCTAGTTTGCGGCTGCATTTGTTAGCTTACTTCCTTTAGTCCATCACTGCATCTATTGTTAGCTTACTTCCTTTAGTCCATCACTGCATCTATTGTTAGCTTACTTCCTTTAGTCCATCACTGCATCTATTGTTAGCTTACTTCCTTTAGTCCATCACTGCATCTATTGTTAGCTTACTTCCTTTAGTCCATCACTGCATCTATTGTTAGCTTACTTCCTTTAGTCCATCACTGCATCTATTGTTAGCTTACTTCCTTTAGTCCATCACTGCATCTATTGTTAGCAAACTTCCTTTAGTCCATCACTGCATCTATTGTTAGCAAATATCCTCTAGTCCATCACTGCATCTATTGTTAGCAAATATCCTCTAGTCCATCACTGCATCTATTGTTAGCAAATATCCTCTAGTCCATCACTGCATCTATTGTTAGCAAATATCCTCTAGTCCATCACTGCATCTATTGTTAGCAAACTTCCTTTAGTCCATCACTGCATCTATTGTTAGCAAATATCCTCTAGTCCATCACTGCATCTATTGTTAGCAAATATCCTCTAGTCCATTACTGCATCTATTGTTAGCAAACTTCCTTTAGTCCACCACTTTATTTTTCCTTTAGTCTATGGTATTCAGATGACGTTTGAAGACATGACGTCATTATCAAAAATAAAGTTCTTAGAGGTCAGTTCTCCGTACAATACGGTATATCTTTGAGAGCCACTCGTCCTTCATTATAACAAATATACATATTAATAACATATGCTGGTCAGATGCTGGAAATATGATATCATTGTATTTATGTGTTCTGTTGTGAACGCATTTCCAATTCGTAAAGTCGCTTGTATGGGACATGATAATAATGTATCATGTATAGGATCTTGTTTTTCAAAAAATTATTCATTTATAGGCACCACGTATATGATGTATTAACATTGCAAAAACAACATGAGACGGAATGACGTTCATAACTTGGATTCCACCGACAAATATGCGCTAGATGGGACTGTCTTTCTACTTGCCCAATTTCCGCGACAATAAAATGGGACTTCATACGTGTATTTTTAAACATTTACCTTTCCTTTATTATTCGATTACTTCCCTTATGTAATGGCGGTCTGGTATACACGCGGCTGTATTTTAGTAGATGATAATGTGATTGTAATCAACAGAAAATATGCAAATGTGGGTGTAGGGAAAGAAGAGTGAGAGAAAAATAAAGCTTTTGTCAAATATGCGAAACAGGCACTGATTATTGATGCTCTAGCAGAGAGTTTGAGATAACGCCCGCTTACATTACGGGTTGTGGCTCATGGAATCGAACACTCATCGCATAAAATCTAAAACGGCGGATCCAAACCTGATCTTTAAGTGCTAGATCAGGAGTTATTTGCTCATGCGTTTTTTGCCAGTTCAGATCATCGTGTGATCCAATGAAACAGAAATTTTTTTTAAGGGACCATGGGTTGGACACAAACACACAAACACACACACACAAAAAAAGGATAGCAAGTAATTGTAGTTTCAAGCGACAATTACCAGGAATCTCTTTACATATTCACTTTGTCAACAAGACATCACGAGCTGGGCTTAATCACTCATGTTCTTGGCCACACTGCCATGTGTACATGTAGCACAGAGTGCCAAACATATACTTCAAGAGTGTTCTGAGCATGAAACGCTGAGGCAGACATATTGGCCAGAGGAAAAAACACTGGAATCAAAGCTCTATGGGACACTGTATGAACTATGTATGAACTACAAAAGACAGTGAGTTTTATTCAGGAGACAGAATTACAGATATAGACATGTTTCAAGTGAACGAAAGAAGAAAAAGAAACTCATGTTCTCTGTACATATTCACCTTGTCAACAAGACATCACGAGCTGGGCTTAATCACTCATGATCGTCTACAACATAAAACCGTCTGTTTAATGGGAAAACCACGCCTTCTTAATGACTCATTTTACTATTGTCGTGATTTTCATTTGGTCACTAACACTATGCTTTGTGTGACAGCCAATAAAATTGAAGGGTTTAGTCAAACGAGATATTTTTAGAAGGTTTTATTTCCCGTTCACCAATAAGTGTTATATTTCCGAGGATCACAAATCACTAAGTCAGGGGGATCCCTAAACATAGTGACAACATTAAATCTTTCTGAGTAGATGGACAAAACACCGTGGGCTAATTCCACGTAGTATCTCATTCAGTTACTTTGAGACTGCAGCTATGTTTTGCCCAAACTGGGCTCGCCGAGGAGCGGCAGAGAACAGGACGTTCTAGAGTTACTGATGATGGTGTATCTCCTTCGCAAGCTAAGATGAGCATGGCATGAAAAACAATAAATGCGATGAAAAAAGAATTTTAAAAATGATAAATAGAATTGTAATTGTCTAATTTGGTTTGTGAGTTCGTAGATGTCTGATGAGTCCTATTTGTGCACGGAAAGTTCTATTGCTGTGCACGAAGGAGTGTTGAAGGTTCGGGGTAGGAGAATTTTCGGATTTTTCCTTCTGCTTCTTGCGCTTGTGGACTGCCCGCAGTGTTCTTTCTTTTTCAAATTTAGTGATGCCAGCAGTGATCTGGGTGTGCCAGGCTGAGAGATCAATTGCTGTAGTCTCCCAGGAGCTAGGATCGATGCTCAGTACTTGAGAGAGCTTTTAAAGTGATCCTTGAAGCGCTTTTTCTGCCATCTGCTTGAACATTTACCTTCGAACAGTTCCCCATAAAGAGTTACTAGGCATCGAGCAACGGCAATGCACAGGATGTCGTAGAGTTACTACGCATCGAGAAGATCGCTTCATTCAGAAGCTCACACCCCAACAGAGAACTACGCGTGCAATTGATATAAGAAAATTCCTCAGATTTGCTACCGACACTGTAGTCAGTAATTCGACTTCTCGGAATCCCATCACCATTGTCGTGCTTGTCTAGCCATTCGACACACATGACTGCTGCCCACAGTGCAGCTCGTTTACCATGACATGCAGCACCGGTATTGGCGATGTGCAAAGTGGGCTAATGTGTTCACGGATGAGTACTTGTCCTGAAGCCTACAAATAGAGGAGTATGGAGGCGTCGGTGATGAACACATTAGGTTTAGTGCAGTCCTCGAACGTAGCCAATAGGGAAATCAGTGATGATGTGAAGATGCATTAGTTTGCTCCACATAACATACCTGCAATATATGATTAGGAATCTGAATGATGACATCTATCTTGACGAGATTCTACTGTCTCTTGCCATCCCAGCACTGCAAGTTATTAGATACAATGCAGTCCTTCAAGATGAACATGCAAGAACACAGCGTTCTTATGCAGTAAATTCTTCCCTACAACAAGATGGTGTTAATACAATGCATTGGCTTGCAAACAGTCCTGATTTGAATACCATTTAACATCTTTGCTGCGAGCTTGGTGGAGTTAAGCAATATCAGCTATTATCTGCAACTCTGCATAAAGAGCTTCGAATACTTAAATATTAGTTACAGGCAGTGCCCTAATGTTTCATTCGCAAATGAATCATTTCCATGTGACAGCGGTACAGCAAATAATGAAATTGCAAATAATATATGTCGCAAATAATGAACGGCACACTAGCAATGTTGACTATTTATGTTATTCTCATTAATTTTGAAAATGAGGCTGTGTTGATTGCTGTACTGACATTTTACACACGTTAATGCCAACGTCACCTAATAGTGTTGATCAGATAAGCATGTTATGTTATATTTTGAAATGACGAACTTTTAAAATGACTTGTACTTTAATTGATTTAGCGTACTTCCAAAAGTGTGGTCATAAACTTTTTTGAAGTGTGCATTCTATATATATTGTTGTACACTTATTACCACTAATGACAACACAAACACATTCTTAGATAGACGGGGATTTTCAGGGGCTGGCAAGTTGCCCTTTAATTATATTATTATCGTCGATATGTTTACATGATATAAATTATGTTTATATACAGAGGAAAAAACTTTGGAACACTGTGTTATTGAAGAAAACTGTCTATAAAGTCATTTGTGTACTCATTGCCATTATTAGAGATATTGCGATACATGGGTTGAGGATATTTAGTGTGGTTCTGTGAGGTGAATGACACCTAAATAAACACAAAATTTATGAAGGAAAAAAAAACCTGTTGATGTCAATCGTATGTAAATCGTAAGTTTGACAGTAAATCAATGTCTTCTTGTTGACATCGCATAACAAGTCTGTTAGCAATTATATCATATGAAGTTTTGTTAGCAGTACATCACAGGTCTTCTTGCTGACGTCACCCATCAGCTGAGTACTCTCTTGTGTCATTTACTTCACCCATCAGCTGAGTACTCTCTTGTCATTTACTTCACCCATCAGCTGAGTACTCTCTTGTGTCATTTACTTCACCCATCAGCTGAGTACTCTCTTGTGTCATTTACTTCACCCATCAGCTGAGTACTCTCTTGTCATTTACTTCACCCATCAGGTGAGTACTCTCTTGTGTCATTTACTTCACCCATCAGCTGAGTACTCTCTTGTGTCATTTACTTCACCCATCAGCTGAGTACTCTCTTGTGTCATTTACTTCACCCATCAGCTGAGTACTCTCTTATGTCATTTACTTCACCCATTAGCTGAGAACTCTCTTGTGTCATTTACTTCACCCATCAGCTGAGTACTCTCTTGTGTCATTTACTTCACCCATTAGCTGAGTACTCTCTTATGTCATTTACTTCACCCATCAGCTGAGTACTCTCAGATGTTAAATCAGATGTTAACGTCAGCTGATAGTATCATAAAAACCTTAACAAATCAATAAAGAATACACGATGATGGTAAGTATGATTTCAACAAGAAGACGCAGACAAATTCAAGAAACCAGTGTGCCCTCCAATGTCTTTATCAGACTATAACAAAATCAGTTTTAGTTTTATCGAGGCGGCTCATGATGTTAACAACATACAGCCTCCAGCACTGACGAATCATGCCAATATGTCTAATGGAAAAAGTACGTGTTACTTAACGATGTTTGAGTCAGCAAACAACCCGCTCACGTTCTAGTTTTACCATCTCTCGATAAACCAGGTACTCACAACAGAAAGCGGTACAGCGAGGATTGAACCCTGACGAAGATGAAGGACTGAAACGGATAAGTGTTGCTGAAAGGATTTACTCTATGCAGAACAAAATTGAGGAGGAAAAGTTCGCCAGTGTTACTCCCAAGTCCAGGTCGGGGTTATCCACCCCAAGGTCAAGACCAAGGTGAGTGATTGTCATGTACCATTGGAAAAATATCATGTTCTATCTAACTATCTGCTGTAGTAAATATGTTCTATCTATCTGCTGTAGTAAATATGTTCTATCTATCTGCTGTAGTAAATATGTTCTATCTATCTGCTGTAGTAAATATGTTCTATCTATCTGCTGTAGTAAATATGTTCTAACTATCTGCTGTAGTAAATATGTTCTATCTATCTATCTGCTGTGGTAAATATGTTCTATCTAACTATCTGCTGTAGTAAATATGTTCTATCTATCTGCTGTAGTAAATATGTTCTATCTATCTGCTGTAGTAAATATGTTCTATCTAACTATCTGCTGTAGTAAATATGTTCTATCTAACTATCTGCTGTAGTAAATATGTTCTATCTAACTATCTCCTGTAGTAAATATGTTCTATCTAACTATCTGCTGTGGTAAATATCATGTTCTATCTAACTATCTGCTGTAGTAAATATGTTATATCTAACTATCTGCTGTAGTAAATATGTTCTATCTAACTATCTACTGTAGTAAATATCATGTTCTATTTAACTATTTGTTATCGTAAATTTTCTGTTCTTTTTAACTAACTGCTATTGTAAATTCGCGGTTCTATTTAACTATCTGCTATCGTAAATGTGTTGTTATAATTTACTAAGTACCATAGTAAATATGCTGTTCCATCTATCTGCTATCGTAAATGGGCTGTTCTATTTAACTATCTGTTACTGTGAATGAGAATGAAAACAAGTAAAACCAATGTATTCCCAAAAACTCTGGATGCATACAGATCGATGTTACGATCAAAAAGACTTTATCGTGAGGAAAACATAAATATGGGCTTCAAATGATTAGCAAAACCTCATTACTAGATACTGTCAATTTTTGCCAATCGGAGGAAACTTTGCTTCAGTTCTACCAATTATGGAGATAAGTAGTGTGTAATATGTAGTATGTAGTGTCTTCAATTTAACTGTATGTTAGAGATCTGTCTGTTACTTTTAGATAAATATGTTCAGTTTACCTGTCTCCTACTTCCAGACATAATATGTACATGTTCAATTTACCTGTCTGTTGCGGTGTTAAGGTTTCGTCATGTCCAGATAACGTGTAGATATATTTTCGAAAATAAACTTTTGCACGTGTGAAATAGTGTGGGAAGTTCTGAAGTGAACTTCACGGAAGTACTAGTTGATAGGTGAAGTAAACTTCACTACATATCACTAAGCTGATGGATGAAGTAAATTACACAAGAGAGTTTTCAGCTGGTGACTTATGGAGTCCTGAACCTAATTTACGGTATGAGTATTCAGGTCATCGAATTGTGTTGGAAGACTCGAAGTCGGATGTGTCTGAACTTTCGTGCAAATAAAACAGATATAACCCATCTCGTTCTATAAACCACATATAGTAGGACCATTGTCACTAGAAGGTTGTCAGTTGATGGGTGAACCACATATAGTAAAACTATTGTCCAGCTACAAAAGAGATCCGGTGAGAGTTTGAGAATGAAAGCTTCAAAAAATGTAGTAAAATATGAGGTAAACTTCACGACAAAGTATTCAGCGGATAGAATTACATGGGGGTGATCTGTAGCAAACTTCACGACACAGTATTCAGCAGATAGAATTACATGGGGTGATCTGTATAAAACTTCACGGCACAGTATTCAAATGATAGAATTATGTGGTGTGATCTCAAGGTAAAGAGAGAATATTCAGTCGATTGAATTATTGGGGGGGGGGGGTGTGATCTGAAGGTAAAGAACGAATATTTTATTTGGCTTATGGGATTTTGTGGAATGATCTCAAGGTAATGAGAGAATATTGGTCGATAGAGTTATGTGGGATGACCTGAAGGTAATGAGAGAATATTGGTCGATAGAGTTATGTGGGATGACCTGAAGGTAAAGAGAGATTATTCAGTTGGTAGAGTTACCAATGTAGAAATGTTTTAACAAACAGATTGTATACAATATGTGTATTTGGCTTTCACAGATCTGGATTAATGACTCCAAACAGCCAAAAACAGAACGATGAAACAGTCCTACAGACGTCCATGACTTCCTCGGTCACAGCAATGTTAGATACAACAGTATCAGTTGGCAATAATAACAACAATGACAGCATCGTTGTCTCACAAGAAGATCTACAGAGCAGTCACCTCACAACCTTATCTGGACCTCAACTGATAGACAAGCTTAGCAAGATCGCCAATGCTAACGAGAAGTATGCAGAGAAAAGACAGCGTTTTCAACATCGGGCCAGAAACGATTGGCGTTATCAGACCCAGCCTGTGACTTTTGAAGAGATTAAGGCAGCAGATAGGTGAGTATACGCCTCTGGTTATAATTATATAGATCTTATGTCCTGAAATACAGTAATCTACGTTGATAATCTATGTACTGTTACAAGTAAAGCACACATACATTTATTTGAATCTTTTCCCATGAGTTACTAAAATACTAAAATGTTTGCCAATAATCCGAACATTGCCACCACCAAGGCACATACTTGCTGATAAAATAGCACAGCTGGGAGCAATGTCTTTTTTTTCTTTATTTTTTTTTTCTACGGGATTTTGGCAACTATCACTACAACTCTAGGAAGTAGAAATGCGCACCCATGATTTTCAGCATTCTTTTCCGTAATCATCTAGCATTACTGGGGTCAAAGGTTGGCACTTAACTGGTTATGCACATTGTAGATTTACATTCAGTACAGGAGTGCCATCAGTTGATATCTCTTGTATGTTATTACTTTCTCTGCCACACTTTCTGGCTATTATTTTCTGTGATCACCACCAGCCCTCCCCCACCCACGTGACTATTGCATTTATTCTCTTATTTATGTATCAGATCTTATATTTATTTATCAGATCTCATGTTTATATATCAGATCTCTATATATTCGTTCCCATATTTATACCTCGGTTCTCATATTTATACCTCAATTCCCATGTTTATATCTCAGTTCTCATGTTTATGCATCAGTTTCCCTGTTTATAACTTGTTTACCATGTTTATATCTCAATTCCCATATCTATAGCCTATGCCCCATGTATATTCCTATGTTCCCATATGTATACCTGAGTTCCAATATTTATATCTCATTTCCCCATGTTTATACCTCAGTTCCTATGTTTGTACCTCAGTTCTCATGTTTATACCTCAGTTCCCATGTTTATACATAAGTTTCCATGTTTATACCTCAGTTCCCATGTTTATACATAAGTTTCCATGTTTATACCTCAGTTCCCATGTTTGTACCTCAGTTTCCATGTTTATATCCCAATCCCCCTGTTTATATCCCAATCCCCCTGTTTATACTTCAGTTTCCAATTTATAGCCTATGTCCCATGTTTATATCTCAGCTACTGTATCTCGCCCTCACTTTTATCTCGTCCTTCTGTGTTTCGGTTTTTCTGTCTCTAGCAGGAACTCTCGCGTCCCATTCCTTGCCATATTTCACACGCAGCTGTCATCTCTTTTTAGTTGATCAACATTTCTACTGTTGTTCATTTAGCCAGGAAATATGTTTATCTGGTTCCATACTGGGAAGTGCTGCAGTTAACCCTTCTTCACTGTTTGGGGAAGTGCAAAGTGCAGAGCAGATAAAGCTTGGCTTGGCGCAGAATTTATAAAGAGAAACATATAGTTTGGAAGATCGTACAGTGTCACAGTGAAAGAAGATGTAGTATTGCGGAGGATGGTGTGTGTGAGAACAGCTGCAATAGAGATATGACAACAGTTCGGTGAAAGATACTGCTCAGTGAAGATGAATAGTTTATAGCTAGGTACGAACTGGAGAGTAGTACAATATGGACAGACATACAGTTTGGAGAACTTGTACATTCTTGATTAGAAACTAGCATCATAGTACATGGAGCATTCCCATAAGTGCACCGCTCTCCGTTCCAGCAGCCGTACGAGTGTATGTAGACTCAGTGCCAGTCAGGTGTTCATTACTTGATCTTCGGTTCTTTCAAAAAAAGAGTATATTTTCTTCCCTTTCCTCTAATAACTTTCATTTCTGTCAATCTTTGTATGTGTATATTTTTAGTCTTATTGTCAATATCTTCATTTTGCAATGCAATGAATTCATGACTGCTTTCATTAAGTCAGCTTTATCTATTCTCAATGTCTTTCTCGGCAAGCTCTTTTCTATCTTGTGCAGCATGTTTGAGAGTCTGTGAGTATTACCGAGTGTGTTGATTATCAGTTATCAATCAACTTAGTGCTGCTGATGTATCAGTTATCAATCAACTTAGTGCTGCTGATGTATCAGTTATCAATCAACTTAGTGCTGCTGTAATTCCCTCTATCTCTATCCTCATGCTCTATGTAATAGTGAAATATGCAGATGATCTGTTAACCAACTTCAAGTCGTTTCTGTAGGCAACAAAACCTCAACCGCATTTATTTGTATTTCTGTTGAATGTGTATATAATTATATCTTGTGGTTTCGAGTGTAGCTGGACGAGTTCTTGTACTGTAACTTCTGCCATGATACACGTCCCATTTCCAAGACGATATATCGTGTTGCCTGTGTACATATTCTGTTTCAGTGTATGCTATCAATCACTTATAATTATTTATTACGCTTGTATTCACCAAATTTAACTGATATTGTTATAAGAAATATTTCTGTTAAATTCAGCATCTTTTTATATAGCCATCACCTGTTATATCAATCATCCGTCTGTATAAGCATCACCTGTATTTAGATGATATTTTTATATAAACTGCTTGAACTAGGCCTTAGATATCTGATCTCACTTTTAACACGTCGCTACTTACCATTCTCATAACTAGAAACAGACCTTAGATATCTGATCTCACTTTTAACACGTCGCTATTTACCATTCTCATAACTAGAACCAGACCTTAGATATCTGATCTCACTTTTAACACGTCGCTACTTACCATTCTCAGTACTAGAACGTTGTGAGATTTCTTCTTGAGAAAGATATAGTATTAGCATATAGATTTATTATAATCTTCAGAAATTACGAGAATAAGCTGTTGCATATTTTTTTTGAATTGGAGATTTCTCCAGAGCTTTGTTTATATCCAAAAAACTTCAACTTTCAGCGGTATGCAATGGACGCCCCTGTGTGTGCAATGATTTTAAAAGTAGCCACTATATGTGCAATGGTTTAAGAAGTAGCCATTGCATGTGCAATGGTTTGAAAAGTAGCTCCTGTGTGTGAAATTATTTGAGAAGCCCCAATGTGTGCAATGGTTTGAAAAGTAGCCCCTGTATGTGTGCCGCGGTTTTAGAAGCCCCTGTGTGTGCAATGGTTTGAAAAGTAGCCCCTGTGTGTGTGCCGCGGTTTTAAAAGCCTCTGTGTGTGCAATGGTTTGAAAAGCAGCCCATTACAAAGAGAGTGTACAACATAATTGTATAGATGAAATGCTGATTGGATCCACAAGAGGAAAGCCTACCTATATAGTCGTACCATCTTGGGTTTTGTTTTTATTGTGCTTGGCTTGATGGACCTCTGATGAGAACTTCATATGTTCCACATAACAGCAACATCTATGGTAGATACAATGTAAGCTTAAGTAGTCATGATGACATTGCACCAATAACTAAATATTGATTTGTTTGAAATAACACATACTGTAGACATTTATGTCGAAACGTAGATCTTATGCTCTGCTATAGTATCTTGAAATATGCATAGCTTATATGTTATTGCTTTCACATTTTCCGGTTTGCCTACACTCACCATGTTCCATGAGCTAGATTAGCTTGTATTTGTGAACTCTGTTGAGAAGTTCTTGTTTTCATGTCAGGGTCGTGTCATGTCAAGGTTGTGTCATGTCAAGGTTGACTAGGACACAAATAATATCGTTTCCTCTGATCAATATTTCTACCAAAGCCTGCAGATACTGGGGGGGGGGGATGATAGTATGAGTTGTTCAACTCCCCCACACCCTTTTTTCCTTAGAAAAAAGCATGCTATTTTGTACTTACAAACTAGGAAAAGTGTTGAGTAATACACCTTACCCCCCCCCCCCCCCCCCCAACAATTAAAAAGTTTTTGCTCAAAACAATCGTCCAATAGTCGGCAAAAATAATATTATTGGCTGTTCTATTTCTTATTAGATAGCTATGTTTGCTTCCGCCGTTTAATATATGGATCTGAATCTCCTGTAATCTTGTATCTTTTTCATGAAGTTTTCATGTCTAACTTATGAAATATCATTATGTGAAATAATCTAGCTATCTTTACCGCAGTGTTTCTCGGTGGTTCTCTGAATATCTCGCGATTAACAGTAACAGACCACTTCACACCTTAGAAATATCTTCCTTTTTCCACTGATCATTTGAAATATCTCCCCCACCCCTCCCTCCAAATACCCTTGAAATATAGTTCTTCTATTAACCGCTATAAATATATTTTTTGTGTCCCACTGAAATGCCTTTCTTTTTCCACTGACTCCCTAAAATGTCTTTCTTTTCCCACATACCCCCTTAGAAATATCTTTCGTTTTCTACAAATTCCCTACAATTCTTTTTCCACGGACCCCTTAAAATGTCTTTCTTTTTCCACTGACTCCCTGAAATGTTTTCGTTTTTTTCACAGACCCTACAAGTACCATTATTTTTCACTAACCCCTATAAGTATCTTTATTTTTCTCCTGACCCCCTGAAATATCTTTCTTTATCCACATACTCCCTGAAATATTTTCTATGGCCACAGACGCCCAGAAACATCTTTCGTTTTCTACACATCCCCTACAAACCCCTATAAATATCGTTTTTATTATTCTGACGCCTATAAATATCGTTTTTATTATTCTGACGCCTATAAATATCGTTTTTATTATTCTGACGCATATAAATATCGTTTTTATTATTCTGACGCCTATAAATATCGTGTGTATTATTCTGACCCCTATAAATATCGTGTGTATTATTCTGACCCCTATAAATATCGTGTTTATTATTCTGACCCCTATAACTATCGTGTGTATTAATCTGACCCCTATAACTATCGTGTGTATTAATATGACCCCTATAAATATCGTGTTTATTATTCTGACCCCTATAAATATATATTGCATTCTGCTAATCACTATAAATATAATTAGTTAATCCCAGTGACGCTTATAAATATTGTATTTATTCGTTTGATGCCTATACATATCCGTGTTATTCCATTGATGCCTATATATATATATATATATATATATATATATATATATATATATATATATATATATATATATATATATATATATATATATATATATATATATATATATTTCAAACATTTCCCTGATCCCTATTAATATATTGTTATGCCTCTAACACGTATGCATATTGTGTATATTATTTATTCCTCTGATCCTATACATAACCTTCTTCTGCATGTCACATTAACTGTATTCTTCAGTGGACCACTAAAACATCTCGTATATTAAAATATTCATCAAATACTGATCTGACATATAAACTGTATGCACGTTGTCTCAGTAAACTTGCACTGTATATTTGTTCCTTGATTCAATCTATTTTATATCTGCCATTTTGTCCATTGTACATCTAAAAGAACATGAACATTTATGAAATGTTCTAAAATTGTATTACCCCGTGTGTTCACTTTACAGACCCCCACAGCCACCCGACAAGCTGGAACGTTGCTTGTAGACTCCCTTCTAAGAGTTGTAGGCCTCTCGGACCCTTCTAAGATATGATTGCGGATCGCAAGGGTTCCGCAGTGCTAAAAATTAAGTTCCACTTGCAGTATACTCAAACATTATATGTTCTATTTCTAGTACAGTTAATTTTACATTCTTCTAACTAACTTTAGTACCAGACTTTCTGGCTTAGGGTGAGAGAAGACAAGTCACCGTCTCCGCAGTGACTATTATGTGATATAGACAGTTAATGAAAAACTGTGCGTCTACAGGGAGGTAGAGATTAAGTCACGCCTATTCTGACGCTTCCTGTATGAACTAATATTGTATTTAAACTCACAGCTTCCAAGTATAATCCGAATGAAGAGTTATTCATAAGTTTGAAACGTTTTAAAAATTTACGAAAAACAACTGACACGGTAGATAGCACATGTTAATGCAGTAAAATATAGTTGACGTCTGCAAATTGTTTTTATACATACCACATTAATGCAGAGTCCACATTTGCTGATGCGGCAGACGTCTAGTTAGTGAGTCACTTTGTTCCACGTACGTGTCAGCTTATCACGGTCAATGAGAGCTATAGTTGAACTCAGAGCTTGAGTAGTTAATGTCCGAGCGAAGGTATTTCATAAAATGAATTAGTAAGAGAGCTTGTCGTTCTATTTGGATAAAAATTACCAGTCAGATATGAAATGTTATAGTGATAAATGTGTCTAAATTGTCAGAATATTATGAACTGTGTTGAATATTAACACTTGAAGTTATTTCAATATTATTATTGTGTTATGACCACTGAATGGTTCCACGATGTACACATTTCTTCTATTACCAATGTGATACATTAAATCAGCAACATACAGTTAATACAGCAGCTTACAGTTAATACAACATACAGTTAATACAGCAGCTTACAGTTAATACAACATAGAGTTAATACAACCTACAGTTATTACTACATACAGTTAATACAGCAGCTTACAGTTAATACAACATAGAGTTAATACAACATAGAGTTAATACAGCATAGAGTTAATACAACATAGAGTTAATACAACCCACAGTGCATACAACCTAGAGTTAATACAACATACAGTTAATACAGCAGCTTACAGTTAATACAACATAGAGTTAATACAACCCACAGTGCATACAACCTAGAGTTAATACAACATACAGTTAATACAGCAGCTTACAGTTAATACAACATAGAGTTAATACAACCTACAGTTATTACTACATAGAGTTAATACAGCAGCTTACAGTTAATACAACATAGAGTTAATACAACATAAACGTAATACAACATAGAGTTAATGCAACATAGAGTTAATACAACATAGAGGTAATACAACATAGAGTTAATACAACATAGAGATAATACAACATAGAGTTAATACAACATAGAGTTAATACAGCAGCTTACAGTTAATACAGCATATAGTTAATACAGCAGCTTACAGTTAATACAACATAGAGTTAATACAACCCACAGTGCATACAACCTAGAGTTAATACAACATACAGTTAATGCAACAGGTTACAGTTAATACAATTAAAGTTAATATAAGCTCCAGTTATTACTACATAAGTTAATACAGCAATATACAGTTAATAAAAACAATCTACAGTTAATA
This sequence comes from Meghimatium bilineatum, assembly GCA_034231615.1. Taxonomy (NCBI): domain Eukaryota; kingdom Metazoa; phylum Mollusca; class Gastropoda; order Stylommatophora; family Philomycidae; genus Meghimatium; species Meghimatium bilineatum. The sequence goes on along the minus strand of CM067306.1, from coordinate 42,817,613 downwards.
CATACAACCTATAGTTAATGCAGCAACCTATCGTTAATACAACAACCTACAGTTAATACAACAACCTACAGTTAATACAACAACCTACAGTTAATACAACAACCTACAGCTAATAAAATACGTACAGTTAATACAACAACCTACATCTAATACAACCTACAGTTAATGTAACAGCCTATAGTTAATACAACATCTTCAGTTAATACAACAGCCTATCGCTAATACAACAACCTGCAGCTAATACAACAACCTATAGTTAATACAACAAGCTGCAGTTATTACAAAAAAACTACTGTTAATACAACACACGTGGTTGGGTCTGTGGGTCTCACCAATGACCCACTAGACAAACCACCCATGCAACAGAAATCCTTAGTAGATGACATGTCTTTATATTGAGGCTCTCTTTAGGAAGCTTTGTAGAATGTCATCTATACATTTATAGACCACCTCTGAGTAGAGGCTCGTTCAATAGGCATTTTGCACTAAGCCGAAAGCTGAAGTCTCCTGTGTATGAAAGAAAGCTCAGAGAAACCACTCCACTGTACATAGGAAGTAGGAGCTAATTGATCGAAATTCCTGGGTTTCCCAAACAAATAAACAAACAGTTAATACAACAACCTACAGTTAATATAACAACCCTACAGTTAATAGAACTAACTATTTTAATACAACCTACAGTTAATAGAACAATCTTCATTTAATGCAACAAGGTACAGTTAATGCAACAACCTACAGTTCAACTGTCCTTCTGTATTGCTGAGAGGTACAGAGTTAGTCTCTGAAAATCCAGGTTCAAAATCTCATGTAGGCAATTCTGAATTCTGACCCTTCACAAAGCAATGGTAACCTACTAGACCGTAATATTACCTCTAGATTCACTACAACAAAAAATTATGGATTTATGCTTACGTCCCGAATGAATAGTATATGCTAGAAACTGTCAACATTTCATCAAGATCATTGATACATTACACAGACGTTTGTCCTTGAGGACAACTGAAGCTGGCACTTTTTATTTATGTCCCCTTAGTTAATTAGTGGAAAAATTACATCGATCCACCAGTTAATAAATCGGCATATGTTCTCGGACGTTCCTCAAGGTGTCCCTCAGAGTATAGCTATACCTTCCTCTGTGTTTGTTTATTGGTCTCCTCTGGGTACTTGCATAGTGCTCTTGTTTACCGGTCTCCTCTGGTTACTTGAATATTTCTCTTGTTTAGCTACACGCCAATTGACAGGACATTCTTGCAGTCTGCTCAAGATTGCAGATTCACAAGTATTTGTTATATCGGCCAATTACATTCTTATATCTCCCTAATTGCATTCAGAAGATCAGATCAGTCTATTTCTATTCCAGTCCCCATGATCGCCATACCAGCAAACATGATTGCTCGATCATTTCCTCGGACATAAGCATACCTAGAAACACATGTCAAGCGAGGTATTTTTTTCCAATTGAGACCGTTTCACAATGCCTATCTAGTCATTCTACTCCCCAGCAATATAATGCCATTTTAATGGCATTGGGTCAAAGGACATGAGCCCATGGACCGTTTGATCAGCAACCAACCAACCATCTAGTCATTCTCAATTTTCTCATTATCAATCGCATGCTCATAGTCGCTGAGAAGCTGCATACGCGAGTGCAGATCAGAGACACAACATACATGAGTGTAGATCAGAGACACAACATACATGAGTGTAGATCAGAGACACAACATACATGAGTGTAGATCAGAGACACAACATACATGAGTGTAGATCAGAGACACAACATACATGAGTGTAGATCAGAGACACAACATACATGAGTGTAGATCAGAGACACAACATACATGAGTGTAGATCAGAGACACAACATACATGAGTGCAGATCAGAGACGCCAACAATCGATTTCCATGGCTATGGTAGTTATTGTTTTTGCAAACCACTGCTGTCCTCAGTCAGAATTCTCTTTCAATCCCCGTCATAAAGCCAATGAGATACGCACATTCTGAAAAACAGAACCACCTGTGTAAATTATTATGTCTCTATAGAATTCGTATCAATCTAGTAATGAACTTCTACCCCCACCATCAAGGGATTCTGCAGTCTAGTCGTGAACTTTGTCTTCCCCCATCAAGGGATTCTGCAATCTAGTCATCAACTTTGTCTTCCCCCATCAAGGAATTCTGCAATCTATTAATGAACTTTGTCTTCCACTAATGATGGATTCTGCAATCTAGTCATGAACTTTTGCCTCCACCATCAAGGGATTCTGAAATTTAGTCATGAACTTTGTCTTCCACTAATGATAGATTCTGCAATCTAGTCATGAACATTTACCTCCACTATCAAGGGATTCTGCAATCTAGTCATGAACTTTGTCTTCCACTACCACTGGGTTCTGCAATCTAGTCATGAACTTCTACTTCCACCAACAAGGAATTCTGCCTCAACTACCAAGGGATTCTACCTCCACCACAAAGAGATTCTGCAATCGGGATGTTCTTTCAAGAATGTACTGAAATAACATTACTGGATTTTTATGGTACGTTATTCCATTCTGCTCCAGGATCTATGTCCTCGGGTGAACGTATATGTTGAATAATATTATCCGACAAGCCCATCGTCAAGACATAATATGGCCTATCAGGATTTTCATCTGTTAAGCATGATTTCTTTGATTTTAATGTCTTCGCGTAAAGGATGATGTATGTGAGCACTGACTCGGAGGAAAATTCATGCTCAGCAGATTCTTCTCCCATCCTCCATAATTGGAAAATCAAGTAGGTAAGAGATCAATCTGGCTCTGCTCACAATTTGCTGCAGCTACTACCCTTATTTCACTCAGACGTTCCCATTCATGGCTTGATTTATCCTTGTATAGAAACTATTTGTACAGAATTTACTTCTTTATATGTTAAATCTATCTATATTCCTTCAGTGCCGAATACGCTGCATAGGACAGAAACCAGCGCTCTACAGTTCGATGATGTGATGCTGTTTTTTCCCATAGTTCATTCACCTTGTATATTGTCTGTTCCCAGGTGGAGTTGCCGTAGCTTCCACATTTGCCGTTGAGCGTAGGGGTTTGTGGAGATGTCTGGTTCCAGAGCCAGGTGTGTTGCTCTGGTTGATGTGTAGTCATCTTTATTTAGGATGGTCTTGATGTTGTCTATCCACATTTTCCTAGCTCTGCCCTTTCCTCTGTATCCTGATTCCATCATGTTATAAGCTCTTATGGGAAATTGATCGTTCATCCTCATAATATGTAAAAACCATTTCATCTGTTGTTTTTCTATATATTCGTTGTATGATGTGATACCTATTATCTTTCTGATGTTCCCACTGCGCATTTTGTCAAGTCTGGGGACTGAAATAACCTTCTTAGACATTTCATTTCGCAAATCTCGACCTTTCTCTTATGTGTAGATGCCAGTTGCCAAGTCTGACATTGTTAGCATAGTGATGGTATAAAAATGCTCTTAATCATTTGTTTCTTTACTTCCATGTTGATTTTTGGGTACAATAGAAAAGGTGACATCTGGTATGTCACAGCATTTGCCTTTTGACATGTTGTTTCTATCTCTCTATTGTGTAGTCGGTCTTCTGTGAAGATTTTTCATCTTGTTTCTACCAAAGTCAAACACTCTTTGATGTTTGTTCTGTAAAGTTTCTTTTGATCCCCCCCCCCTATCTTTAATTTGCTATCTGGTACCCATTTTAATGACAGTCTATTTTCATTCGTTCCATGAGCTATTTCTGTTTCTGTAACAACATCTGTTTTTTACGATAATATCTTGTTAGGTCTGATCAAACCTGACCTCCAACGGATCTTTTTTTATATCATGACCTATTACTTGGAGTGTTGTTTATGTGATTAGGTATTGAATCACACCATGTACTTGTTGAAATACTTGTTATATCCATCAAGCGTAATTCTAAACCGTGAATAATTATGAACATGCATATTTTATTTAATATGGAAATATGAAAATGTAAAATTGACATCATTTGTCAAACAAATGATGTTTTAAGGGAGATAACTACATAAAATTGCCTGCTGTGAGGACAAATAATGGTAACGTGTTATTCCCATAGCGTCGTCTTCATTATGGATTCGATGAGCTCACGATTCTGGGCAAGTTGACCAGTTACAACTAAGCAGTGTTTAAATACTCATTGAGTCTTCTATCCATCTTCGTCTAACGCTGCTTATCTCCAATTACAGCTAGCGGATGTTCCATTAATACTATTCCCATGTTGTTATATGAATATAAAAGGATAAAAAACGGCAAACAGAAATGAATAAATCAGTGTTTCCCAACATTTTGTGTACCATGCCCCACCTAAGTCTTTCTAAAATTCTGATGCCCCCTCTATGTAACGTATACGTATTTTGTTTATATTCAAAATTTGAATTTTTCCCTAAATGAAGCCTAATTACAACTTTTTCGAATCGCCCCCCTGAACAATCAAATTGCCCCCGTGTGGGGCGTGGGCACCACGTTGGGAAACACTGTTGTACATCGTTTCTGTCTACCAATCTTGTATAGTGTGTTAGTATATTCTTGCTGTGTAGTGTGCTAATAATAGTTTTGCTGTGTAGTGTGCTATAATATAGTCGTGCAATAGTCTTCTCTACTAATATTACTGCTGAATTTGCTTCTTATAAATGTCTGTATTCATTGACCTTCCAACTGCTTGTTGCTTGTGTTTGTTTCAAGTATGACTATGCATATAACATCCCATGCACACATTTTAAAATGTTATCTCATATCTTCTTATACATAAATATTCCATTTCAGCATCTTATTTTTTTTAATTGTTAATATGTATTGCCGCAGAAGTGATATAGTGCAACAAACACCCACCTTGTCGCACACACACAGAGTGCACTTATTCTGTACACATTACGTGCATGTGCATGTTTTGTTGCATGTTTTAAATGTTGTTTTATTATATATCTTGTGTCATGTACTGTTGTATAAGAAATATTATGTTGGAACTGGAATGAACGTGTGCCATTCTTTCTTGAAGGTAATAATTGGTAGGGATGTATATGAACATTATTTGAGCATTCTGTGAAGATAAATAACAAGCCATTCCCAAGGAAGATTGAATTTTCTCAGGAACAAACCAAATATAAATATTTGTCTTGGGAACAGTCGAAATGGTTCACTACTGAAACAATAGGCAATTTCTGTCTCGAAATCTGAGACTCATTATCAAACTAACGAGACTCATAATGAAATTAATGAGACGACTCATCAAAATAACGAGACTCCGTAATCAGACGAGACTCGTAATCAAACAACGAGACTCATATTCAAACTAGCGAGACTCATAATCAAACTAGCGAGACTCATAATCAAACTAGCGAGACTCATAATCAAACTAGCGAGACTCATAATCAAACTAGCGAGACTCATAATCAAACTCACGAAACTCATAATCAAACTCACGAAACTCATACTCAAATTAATGAGACTCAGTAGCTCTAACGAGACATAATCAAACTAATGAGACTTATAATCACAATCAAGATAAGAAGATTCATAATAAAACTAACGAGACTTGTTACACTGGTCAACATCAAATGTGCTGTCTATATTTTTTTATTTTTTTTTTACAGATTTAGGATAATTTTATTGTGCTGAATCCAAAAATCACATTGGTTATGCTCAATCAGGTCAGGTTTTTAATCTAGCACCACATGATGTTTTTTTATAGGTGGGTCTTTTTCCATGTCAAATCAATCAGTAAAACGACAATTGATTTACACACATTTGATCAAAAGTGTATTTGTTTTCCTATTTAAAATAACAAATGATATAGAAAGCAAGTATTTTATTGTCACATGTATGGATATTTTCACGCCATATGTTGCAAAATTTCTTAATTTATCTTGGAATATACAAATTCTGAAGATTTCACATGTTTAAACTTACTAGTATTGCTAATTTTTGGGGGGTATTTTTTAAGGTTTCAAGTGATTCAAATGTCTTCAACTAGAAGATCTTGTAGAAATAAACCTAACATCTTCTGCTACATCTTTGGTGAATACATGGTGTGCAAGTTATGCACTGAATACCTGCGTCAGTGGATTAAAGGCAAGAAGAGCAGTCTGAAATATGGAATACCCATGGTTTGAAGGGAGCCCACAAACCATGTCACTGACTTCTATTTCTGCACTATTGATGTGACTGGGATCAATAGAAAGAAAAGAAATGTCTTCAAGTATCCTGATCTTGAATCAGCACGTCGTCTAGTAGGTCACTCTGCTGAATGTCCAGTACCTGTCTATGCAGAACGCCCTGACATCAGTGATCAAGATTCTTCCAGTTTTCTAGAAGGTCAAGAGGAGAAAGAAGAAGAAGAGACTTTTAGCGATGATGCTCCACGTCTTTTTACCAAAATAAGCTTAACGATCTTGTTCGTGGTCTCAATTTGTCGAAGTCCTCAGCTGAGCTCTTGGCATCCAGATTAAAAGAAAAGAACCTCTTGTCTGACAGTACACGCATCACTTTTAACCGCAACAGCCATTAAGAGTTCCTCCATTTTTTCTTTGAAGAGAAGGACTTGGTGTACTGTACAGATGTTGTTCACCTTCTGCAGAAGCTTGGAGTGCAACATTATGAACCCAGAGATTGGAGACTGTTCATCGACAGCTGCAAGAGATCACTAAAATGGGATACAGTAATAATGGCTGATTACTGCTGGGCTCTGAAGAGAGACATCCCTGCTACTGAGAACTCGAAAAAGTCGAAGAAATTGAAGTTTATGTCTTGAATTTTGCTCAGTGATTACATAATTTACATGTCCTTACCCTTTTCAATGTCTTCTCTTCATTTATATAATTCCATGTTTGTAACATTTAATAAATACATTCTGTTAAATATTTTTTATGTGAGAAATGTAGCACATAAATCAACTACTAATATCACCAAAATGTAGTTATGAATAGAAGGCTTTAGTCAGAGAATAAAATTTATTTTAATCAATTTAGAAAAAAAAAAAACCGGACCTGATTGAGAAAAATGGATGTCATTTTTTGCTTCAGTGGCACAAAATGCTCCTAATTCAGTAAAAAAATTATAGACAACTTTCAACTTCATTTTTGTGTGTGGTAAACCAGAGTAATCAAACTACCGAGACTCATAATCAAACTGGTTTGATCATGTCGCTAGTAAGGTTTCATTTGGTTTGATCGTGTCACCAGTAAGGTTTCATTTGGTTTGATCGTGTCACCAGTAAGGTTTCATTTGCTTTGATCGTGTCACCAGTAAGGTTTCATTTCCTTTGATCGTGTCATCTGTAAGGTTTCATTTGCTTTGATCGTGTCACCAGTAAGGAACTCACAAGAAGAACTAAAGACACGTCGTTGGAGATGGATAGAGCATACTTTAAGAGAATCGACGGCAAGCATTATAAGACATGCACTGTTCTGGAACCTACAGGGAAAGAGAAAAAAAGAAAGCGTACAAGATCTACATAGAGTAAGGTACAAGATACACATACACAAAATATAGGTAGGACATAGACAAAAGTTTCAAACGATAGCTAAAGTTAGGACAATATTGAAGAGGTTTTGTGAGGACATATGCTCCGCAGGGAGCTAAGTGATATATAGTTTGCAATGTTCGTAATTAATTGTTTTCAGAAACAAGGAATCAATGCAATTTTGAAAGAAAAAGCAACAGCAGAAAGAGAATCAAGAGAAATAACACAAATATTCCTGCATAATTGGTTTTAATAAATGTGTGGGATGAAATGTTTTCATCTGTGCTTTTATTGACGAATTGTGGAAGAAATGCATGATTTCTTTATCAGATTGATGTTTTAAGATGTCATATTTATGTTTTCAGCTGTTATATTGATGTTTTAAGATGTCAGATTTACATTTTAACTGCATGAATTATGTTTGTATAAATAACACAAGATACACGCCGTAACCCAATATTCAGTTCAGAGATTAACCACTTCATTAGGTAAGTAGCTTCAGTGGACATAGTGACCATCCTTCAACATATAGATCCCGGTCAGAAGTGTGTAATAACATGCAGACTAATTCATGTTATGGTGACCAGAAAAAAATGACAGCATGAATTATGTAACATCTAGACTAGTTATTGTTATGGTGGCCAGAACTCACAGACCAATGTCAATGTCTGTTATTTGAATATCACAGCCTTGAAACCGTCAGTGCTTTTCGAGCCCTGGTACGTAAAAAGACCTCACTCAATGCATTCGAGCAAGTCAAAGCTGAAACCACCGGTTGGGCTAGCACGCCTCTGTTGTCAACACAAGACAAGTTGGAATTTCCACAACATTTCATGCCACCTTCCAAACTCTCAAGACGAAGCCGTAAGTTAAGACACAGGACACTTCCGGTAACTGCAGAAGAGCTGAATGCGGTGCCAGAACATCAAATGCTGGTGACTGATCCAGATTGGGTCAAGGTCAGTGCCAGTTTGTGTGATATATGTTCCATCGATCGTTGCTCACCAATCATCAATAATAGTGTTAACTGTTTTCAATAAGTCGAGAAACCGCCATTTAGATTCACCTGCCTGAGCAATAAACCAATCAGATCTTCATTAGTATACTTGGAATAATAAATCGATGCTTAAGTCGACTTCTAAATATGTTATTACATGTTAAATTATGGTTAACATTTAATAATTAACGATACATAAAATAGTATTTTTAAGCTACACATAAATACTTTTGAATATTATTGCTCATCAATTTCTGAAATTATTGATGAGAAAACGAAGTAGAGACTTGGTTAAGAATGAAACAATCGGGAGACAAAAAATTGTCACAGCAACGAGTTACTAGACTTCCATTAAAAGATATCTGTTCGACAACGTCATTATATTTCTTCAAGATAGTGTCACATTAACAGTGATGATGTTCACATACAGTGTATGTACAATCAGGCTACACTCACAGTTAGTGTTGGTAATCACTTTCTGTACTGAGATTCAAACTGTCTAGCATGATGGCAATCACTTGACCACGATATAGCAGGCTACACTCTTCGATATAGCAGGATACACTCACAGTTCGTGTTGGCTCGTCAATATGGCAGGCTACACTCAAAATTAACATGGGTCTATTAGGCGATGAAAACAATTTGATGCAAAGTTCATCTAAAGTCACAGATCACTTTATTATGGACACTGCAAGCTACAACATAGTTATGTGAAAGTCACACGAATACACGGGGTCTTTGTTACCTCTAATATTTTATGGCAGTGCGCCCAGATATAACCAAGTTGGACTTTGTTGTCCGCTGGTTGAAAAAGGTGCGTCTCTCCAAAAGAGAGGTACCCTCATAACTACCTCACCCCACCTGTCTACAGAGTGTTGGGCCTGCTGATGACGATTGCAGGGTACAGTGGAAAGAGAACACACGCATTTTAACACTATTCTGAGATGTATAACGCGGTGTTATAACAAGGTACAATAGAGAGACTTAGTCTGTTATATCTACAAAAGTTTGCTTCTGTGACGTTATTATCATGAGATACAGACGAGATGTAATGATTATCAAATTCTCCGTGATGTCAGTCTAAAAGGCGTAGAGGATTGACTTCAATGTACTCGGTTTCCCAATATGTACTAATCTCTCTCAATAGAGCAGAAGGCACTTTATCTATAGTATTTTTCAGCACATATTGCTCCGTAGCTGTGAAGAAATGTTATTATTTCATGTTATTGCGTTAGGCAGTTGCCAAAAGGAATTTGTAAATATCTGATAAAGGCAGAATGCCCTTGCTGTCTCCACGACATGTACAGGGTGCATTCCCTAACTCAAAGATATAATTCACAAGACACATTTGAAGCAACGTACATGCAAACAAGACGCGTATTGAACCAACCATCTCATGAACATTGAACAAATGGTAATCACTTTCTGTACTGAGATTCAAACTGTCTAGCTTGATGGCAATCACTTGACCACGGATATTGAAACTGTGTAAAGTGATTACAATAATGATGTATTCAGACTTATCGTATCACTATCAAGATAAAAGAGCTGTTAATGTAGTAACTAACGTACAAGTATATTCTTGAAGTGTGGCTATGTATGTTTCTATTATAATCCGGTTACATAAAACACTCAAGATAAGTTAATGGTCAATTATGAAACATCCATTTGTAAAATACCAAGAGAATTTCATATTGTCACAAGAAGTCCCAGTGATGTTCATGAGATTCTGTGAGACAGCTAGAAATTCTATTCTGTTTACATGTGATTTATCGCAACTTACCTGGAAAATGAAGTAGACTTAACTGATCTTGTGTAGTATTTATGTAGAAATCTGTTGATGTTGGAAATTAACGTTAAGGGTGACCTCAGATCTGTACGCAATAATATGGATCCCAACACATGGGGGGGGGGGGGGGAGAATATACACATCTTTCTGCATACATCTTAGTTTTATCGCTCCGTGTTATTTTTTACTTACAATACTTATGAACATTGGACAAATGGCAACCACTTCGCCACTGAGACCCAAACTGACATTATTATGTTATATAGACTTGCAACAAATAAACAAATCATCACTCCTCACCGGAGAACATTGTGCATCTCAGTTAGGAGACCTCAACACCACATACATCCATATATACCGAAAAACGTAAACCCCAGGCATTGAGAGAAAATTTATGGAAACTTCTACTTTCTCTCAGGGCAAATATACTTGATCACCTAGACACAGCTCACATTTGATTCATGTCTTCATAGATGAATCATCAGAGGATGCAATAAAGAAAGGAGGAGCTGGGATACCAATACTCCTCATACTAAAAACCACAAAAATAGAACTCAATCGCTACTGGCAAATTATCAACAAACTATAGGACAAATCTACAAGCAATCTTAGAAGCATCAAAGACACTAGAGGAACAGAGATTCAAATGAGTTAACATATAGTCTTCCTGTGTGACTGCATGTCAGCACTACAGACCTTCGAAAGTGAATTTAAAGATCACCTAACAAAAACAACTGTATATCTTTTTAATGAACTGTCTGCTAACAATACAGTTGTGCTGCAGTGGATCCCTGCATGCTGTGCAATTGCAGGAAATGAGGCAGCTGACAGACTGACAAAAGCAGAACAAAAACGGAACGATTCCATCACAGAATATGACTGACTGAAGCAAAAACTCTCATAAAAAGAAAATACAAATATATAGGAAGTCACTCTTCGGGTACATAACGGGCAGTAACTCTCCTAGGACCCCATTTTAAAGCTGAATAGATCACAGAAAATGGCAAATTTTAGGCTCCGCACAGGACACTAGACTAAGCCCATCTCCACAAAATAAAGGCTGTCCAAACCGATCAATTTCAAAAGCGTCCCAAGACTCCATAACACATTCCGTAGACATATCCACTCTTCATTGATTTGAGAACAAAATATGGCCGCAAGAGACAGATCTGAAGGTGAAGTTGTGGGGCAACCGTGAGGGACCTCTTGCGACATCTGAATTCATAGAGACGGCCCCTCTTCCCGTATATACGTTTGAGCATAGGAAACTGTTCGCAGAAGAAACTAGGAGACCGACAATCTAACCTTGCTGCCATGCACGTCACTTATCTTAATGTCAAGAATTACAATTTCATCGATAAGTTACCTAAATGTGTCTGTAAAAGTCTAAAATAACGCATGACCGTCTCCTAGTGTAAGAACTTGTGACAATTGCTTACAATACATTTATAACCGAGCGTGTGAGCTCTTCTGTTTTGCAGGTACCTCATGTTCAAATTGTAAGTAACTAAAGAAGATGCTTACAAAATACAATTTTTCTAACCTTCCCACATGTGATTTTTAGTTATACACAAATATTCATGTTGAAAAAAAATATACACCTGTTTAATATGACTGTAGACTGATATAATTTTATACAGCCTTTTGTCACATTTGTAAATTTAAAATTTACGTATCACATAAGCTTACATTGCTGATAGGGAAGCTTTGCCACTGCAGCACAGTAACTTCATTGTACGGCGTTGGATAACACATCCAAGAACGCTCAAGTTTGTGTTCTTGTACTGGATCATGAATATCGAAATACAAGATAAATTAAGGGGTTTGTTACGTCACGATAAGAGTTGGTTGGAAACAAACATTGTCGGGAATTTCTTAACCCTATATTACACGGTGCAGTTTTTGTTGTTGTTTTGTTTTGTTATTTTTAAAATTAAAAACTACAAACCATATCGACTCGTAAATCTTAGTCATTTTTGTGTTCACAAGTTTAACGGCTATTTCCTTTTAAAGCCAGATGCTTTTCATAGGGTGACTGAACATTTCAAGATGATCAATGGTTTCTATGATATTTTGTATGTATTTAAATTTGCAGAAACAATATTTGTAAAATGTTATGTAAATAAAACGTTTTGTGCAAGGTATATTATTTACTTTTACGTTAGTATTTTGTTTAAAATGGAAATATTCAGTAATGATACCACTTTAGTTTATTTATTCATTCAAATTTTGTAAAAATAAATTTTATTCCCTTACAAAAATACATTTTAGAGAAAAGGGTACCACCCCATTAGAAACATAAATATTAATCTTTACCTAAATTTGTGTACATGGTATGTAGAACCTAATACACTTGAACTATTCTGTAAAAATGTTTTATTATTGAAATCCTAAAATGTTGAAATAGATAGTTAACAGTACTATGACCATCACACATATGTTTTCTATAGTCACTGGGGAAAAACTTGACAAACTGGTCATAATGTTTTTGAGACAATTCTTTATCAGTACAGCTAGAAAGTGTATATACTTTAAACCAATGTTTGCCTACAACCAACTGTTACCGTGACTTGTCAAATCCCGTAGTATATCCTTGTATTTAGAGGTCCGTGCTTGGACACACCAGTTCTGGCAACAGTGGTTGATCACCAAGTGTGACGTGTTGGATTGATGTGTTCCCACAGTTTGATGAATACGAAAAGAGAGACTCCAAAGCAGACTCTGGAATATTGTCTGGCTCTGAGGCAGGCAGCCTGGCTGAAAGCGTACGCAGTTTATCACTAGATACGGACTTATCAGAGACTGATCCATCCCGTCTGAGTGTCACAGACAAAGCTTCCATGTTCAGAGTCCTGGAAGAGAAAACCAAAGCCGATAGGGACAAAGAGAAATCTGCCAGCGGCGCTAAAAGGTAACACATTATGTCAGATGTGTCCAGGGTTTGTGAAGAACTGTTGATCAATTTTTTTTTAAGTGTGTACATTATTTTTGTGTAGAATGGCAACTGATGAGTGGCAAGGAAGGAAGCTGTTGATATATCGTGTCGTTCTCACTCAATCTGTGCACTACTTCAGCAAAATTGTGTAAACATGCCTGTTTTAATCATATGAATAACTGTTTTACACTTGTTTGATACCAATAGCATTTTACATATTGCCTTTTGTTTTCAATATTATCTGTAGATTCCAATATCAACTTGTGAGCTTATATAGATTGTGAATTAGACGGTCAATATTATTAGCTTTATATGTTTCATGTTGTTTATATTTTTGGTGTTCGTCATTGTTACTGCTTGTTATTTTGCTTGTATTTAGTTTTATTTGTTTTATTAACATTTGCATTATTATTTCTTATTATTCATATTTGAATACACGAAGCACTTGTTCCTTCTTTATCTTAATGTGTTCATTGCAATTTTATCAGTATAATGTGGTTGAGTTATTATGCAAGCATCTTTGAATTAGTGTCTTCCTACTTTAAGCTTCTTGTATTAGCATTATGGGCTACTTTTGCTTTTTTTTGGTACATTTTTTTGGTTCGAATGTACTTAGCTTGTTGCTGCTCATGATAAATCATCATCTTGCTGGCTTCCCAAGCTGATCATTATCATTGGAAATATTCTAAAAGTAATGATATTGATTGATTCTTTAGCGACATCTGAGAAATGTAGACTCTGGATAGTTACAGTACAGCCAGGAATCATTTATGAAACTGACCAATCATGTTTCATTTGAGATACACTGATGATACACTGATGAAACTTTCTTCTAAAGACAAAGAATTTCTCATGTTCTTACCTATGTTCATTCTTTGTGAGACTAAGAAAACATTTTTTCATGTTTCATACAGTGTGCCTCTGCATTAGCGAATATGTGTCTCTCTCGTATGTTGTTCTCACATTCAGATCTATTCTGTTTAAATAATAGCTCTCTATTACCTACTATCTTGTGGAAGATGATATTTAATATAAGACACGTAGCCCGATAGGATCTAAAGAGTAGGGGGCATACTGGACACATCAGGGTCGTAGGGGTGCTACTCTGGAGACATCATAATAAAACCCCATCCAAAAATCTCTTGTCTTCGGCCATTCGGCCTAGTGTAGAAAAAAACATTCTTGACCTTTCTGGGACCATTCCCAGACCATTCCTCGATATCGTCAATTCAGAATTTTCTTTAATTACCTCTTCTCCTCCCATCTTCGACCGTTCCTCACAAAATAGTGTTGCAATGTTTTAGACTGATGTTAGTTATGTTCTCTATCCGAGTTGGTGTCTCTTAATTTATCGACCCAAAGACTAAATGCACTTAGTTTCCTAATCTGTGCTAAAGGTAAAGGTATGTCCTATGGCAGAAACCTGCTGTCGGGGATGAAGATAACTCTTCATGTACTAAGCCGCAACAACTATTAGTTGAGGTGGCCAGTTCCCTTCCTTGCTGTCTTTAACTCCCCTAGCTCATGCGTCATGTACTCATTTACAGTTGAGTCGACTGAAGGAGTAGTCGTGTCAAGCGAAAAATCGCAATCCGGATTTCTTTTGGTTTGGACATGGTTTCGAACCTTTCACGCTGTAACCCGGTGATATCATGCAAGCTCACTATCAACTAGGCTAGAACCTGGCCTCGCTATAACCCGGTGATAGCAAGCAAACTCACTATCAACTAGACTAGAACCTGACACGCTATAACCCGGTGATAGCAAGCAAGCTCACTATCAATTAGACTAGAACCTGACACGCTATAACCCGGTGATAGCAAGCAAGCTCACTATCAACTAGACTAGAACCTGACACGCTATAACCCGGTGATAGCAAGCAAGCTCACTATCAACTAGACTAGAACCTGACACGCTATAACCCGGTGATAGCAAGCAAACTCACTATCAACTAGACTAGAACCTGACACGCTATAACCCGGTGATAGCAAGCAAGCTCACTATCAACTAGACTAGAACCTGACACGCTATAACCCGGTGATAGCAAGCAAGCTCACTATCAACTAGACTAGAACCTGACACGCTATAACCCGGTGATAGCAAGCAAGCTCACTATCAACTAGACTAGAACCTGACACGCTATAACCCGGTGATAGCAAGCAAGCTCACTATCAACTAGACTAGAACCTGACACGCTATAACCCGGTGATAGCAAGCAAACTCACTATCAACTAGACTAGAACCTGACACGCTATAACCCGGTGATAGCAAGCAAGCTCACTATCAACTAGACTAGAACCTGACACGCTATAACCCGGTGATAGCAAGCAAGCTCACTATCAACTAGACTAGAACCTGACACGCTATAACCCGGTGATAGCAAGCAAGCTCACTATCAACTAGACTAGAACCTGACACGCTATAACCCGGTGATAGCAAGCAAGCTCACTATCAACTAGACTAGAACCTGGCACGATATAACCCGGTGATAGCAAGCAAGCTCACTATCAACTAGACTAGAACCTGACACGCTATAACCCGGTGATAGCAAGCAAGCTCACTATCAATTAAGCTAACTCTCTCCTCAATATGTGCTACATTCTTCTCATCTCAATGTAGCGGCATTCCAAGTGCCAGGAGTATCACCAATTGCAAATAAATATATCGCCTTAAGACATAATTCACAGGAGTCTCCGAAAAAATGCAATGTAAACAAGTCACGATACGAGATCGAACTCGCGACCTCTGCAGCGCAAGACAAATGGTTTAACCTTTTCCATGCATATCAACTAATCAAATCTCGATTCGAAAAACATGAGTGTCCGAATTCACTGTATGCCCATTTACAGAAATGGCTTGACTCTACGGCTTATAGTCACTCAGTGCTCATTTTCTGACGCAGAGAATGATTCATGGCAGTTATGAGTTAATATCGTATATACGTCTTCTGCATTCACGTAAATTAGTCTCGCTATTTTCGGAAGGAACAAGTCACTATCCTTCGCCTGAAGACATGACGACATCCTTCGCCTGAAGACATGGCACAATAGCTTGAACAAATATACGCATATGATATGACTGTGTTCCACACTATCCACCTGTAGAACAGATGAACAGACATCTGAACATATTCTACAGAACTGTCCCATGTGAATTATAGAGAGAGAAATCTACTTCGCCAACGACGCAACTCTACTCGCAAAGATATACGAAGCCAAAGCAGAGCTCCAGACAACGGTGGAGCTGCTAAGACATGTCTGACGGAGTAAACATCAAGTAGTGAACAAAAGAAAGTTATGTTAGATCCTCAACTGCCTCATATGGACGAAGCCCACATCTTTTTAAAAATTCGAGGTAGAAGGCCCACAGATTTGATCTCTGTTTTGTGATTTCTGTCTAGATTTTATATCATATATATATTGCGACCACCCTCCACAAACACGGACTCATTACGACTCAGGCATCACATCTGGACTTGAACAGAAACTTACAGCTCCTACGCTTAACGGCAAGTGTGGACTATATCAACCAGCTTCAAGCTGGGAGATAGACAATAATATTTGAAAACTGAACAAACTTGTAGATTTAACTGTCTGTCCACATAAATTGTCAATGGAGAGATTTAACATTGTTCGTATAACTGATACACATGCTCTAAAAATGGATAAACTATTTGTTGTATCGTTATTGTGAGATTTAAGGTGATGATTATTGTCTGTGGGAGTGTGAGATGATACAAGAATATTCTGTTAGCCGCTGAATCTGATAATTAGTCCGTCCAGACGGAGAAATCATTGAATCTAATTGTTGCACGTTTTGAGCACTGCGCCCTACTACCAAACCGTAGATAAAAAGGGGTTTCAATCCCCACAAGTCAAAACATGACATTTTGTGCCAAGGGACAAGACACGAGCGGGTAAATTACGTCCTTAAAGTATTTCCCTAAAATAAAGAATAAGTAAAACTCCACGAAGTCGAAGAGATATTCTTTTATGTAAAGGTAAACCCTCCCTCCATTCCAAATCTTACAGAGAAACAGAGAACGTGCCTAAGATCCTTTTTACGACTGTTAAACACCAAATAGGTATCGAAACTGGATGCGATTATCATGAATACTTCGAAACTGGATGTGAGTAATACGAATACATCGAAAATGGATGTGATTATCATGAATACATTAAAACTGTATGTGACTGGCATGCATACATTCAAGGACAAGATATATGTTTTGACTTTGTTCATCCATCTCATAGTTGTGTCAGTGGAGAAAATACAAGTAACTATTTACGTGTGATGACTGGAGAAATCTGCTGAATGTTTGGTGTAAATTTCTAAACCTCAAGCCTCGTATGCAGAAGGTTTTAAGGCAATGGTCCTGCCAAATCAAGCGCATCGAAACTGTAAACCCGTAGTAGATGACATGCATATATAGTGAGGCCCGTGGAAAATAGGCATCAATACATGTATACAGTTATGGTGTTACCTCTTATGATTAAGAGAGCCTTTTCTCTAAACATGACACACCGTGCTGTGTATACATGCTTCTTGTGTATATCTGGGATTCTCTTGGTTTAAAGAAGATGTTTGATACGAATAAGTTGATTTGGTTGCATGTTTCTAACAATCTATATCTATTGTCGTTTTTCTTAGTTGGTCATATCACCAATTGGTCCTAGATATTCTTCTATTCCGTCTCTGTCCTTTGCAAAATGTTCATTGAACTCTCCCATGACATAAACATTTTCTTCTCTTTTTACACTGTTCGCTGTATCATTTAAATTGTAAAAAAATTCTTTACCCTCAACTTCATTGTTTTTGGCATCACACCATTGACGTATATATGGTATTAGGCCCCCATGTTTCATAGACGTATATACGGTAATAGACCCGTATGTTTCATTGACGTATATACGGTAATAGACCCGTATGTTTCATTTACGTATATACGGTAATAGACCCGTATGTTTCATTGGCGTAAATACCGTATTAGGCCCATATGTTTCATTGACGTATATACTGTATTAGTCCTGTATGTTTCATTGACGTATATACGGTATTAGGCTCGTATGTTTCATTTGAAGTTTCATTACACTTTCTCGGGATACCTGGTACCCATTTATTTATGTTGGTTTGAGCTGTTGGTAATTTGAAAAATATTTCCAGTTATACGGGAAATAACCAGTAATAGGTAATACTAATGTTTGCAGAAAGATTGCACAAAATACAGAGGGATTGCATAATAACACAATACTAAGCCACACAGTGAAACTTTTAAACAAAATATTGGAATAACGATTACGATCAGACATTGAACAAAAATTAAAATCATCCAAATGGTCTTCCGTAAGAACAAAATCTGTATAGATGCTATCTTTACACTTAGACAGCTAACAGAAAGAGCCACAGAAAGCAACAAAGAATTATACATCGCATTAGTCGACCAAGAAAAGGTCTTCTATAGAGTAGACAGACAACAACTTTGGAAAACACTATCAATATACAGAGTACCACACAATTTAATCAATACATGCAAGAGCATTTATACTAATAGTCAATTTCTAGTAAGAACAAATACAGGAGTGTCTAATAAGTTATAAATCCAATCAGAAATTCGCCAGGTGTGTGTCCTATCACCTCCACTTTTTATAACAACATATATCGATCACATCTGAAAATTAACAAGTACTAACAAAGATGCTAACATGAGCTACAAATTGAAGAACTACTCTTTGCAGACCACCACGTCCTAATAGCGACATCAGAAGGCAAATTTCAAGAACATATAAACAGACTCCACGCAACATGTCAAAAATTCAACATAAATATTAATTATTTTGAAAAGATCGACATATTGGCAATAGCAGGGAAGAAAGAAATATCACTATCTCCATCGCTAGTAAACACCGTAAACAGGTAAAGAAGTTCACTTTATTAGGAAGCATTATATTGAGTGAAGGGGAAAACAGTAAAGAGATACACAATAGATGCAACAAAACATACCAGACCCTGGAAAACAGATGACAATAAATTTTAAGAGCACAAATGTAAACATTGACTCTAAATTTGCATTAACAAAACTATTATTATCCCTTCACTGTGATTCCAGTGCCAAGCCTGGACAATGACAGCACAAGACAAGAAAAATAGTGACAGCAGAAATAACATGTCTATGAGGAATACTCGGAGTGTTATTAAGAGATAGAGTTGGAAAGGTTAATCAGACAGATAACCAAAACAATACCAGTATTGAAACACATCAAAAGACAACGGATCAAATGGTTTTCAAACATTTCCAGACTACCAACAGATAGCGTGCCACAGATGGCCATGGCACATAGACTTCACAGCTATAAAACCATAGGCAGATCATGTAGAAGCTGGACCACAATAATCAAAGAAACCACAGGAACAAGCTTACAAACAGCACACAAGAAGGTCATGTCCAAAGACCTATTCTACCCTTGACTCGCAATGCAAACAAGGCCACATCGTATAGATAGATAAATATAATATTTGCAGCAGCAGAACAAGACCGGCTGCCATAACTTTGGCAACACTAACACCCATCCTACTGTCGAAAAGATAAGATACATTTTTGTACCATCAGAGTTATGGGAGAGTCATGACCGATTTATGACATGATTATGACAGCCCATTCATAACACAGCATATACTATTGCAAGATATTGTTACATTTAATAAATCTAACACATTTCCAGGTACATCAACCGGAAGAAGAGAGAAAGGTCTCAAACAATGCCCATCACAGACGAGGAAGTCAAGAGTGCATCAGAGATGGGCGATACCAGGAACTGTGGCATCAGTAGTCCCAACCTTACAATGCCCGTCGGTCTTGATCAGGATGAGGTGGTCAGTAGATCAAAGTCGCCCACCATTACGGAAGTTGTTGAAAAGGAACAAATAGATGATGAACTCGTAAAGTAAGTATCTCTTTTATAATTATGTACTGGTTGTGAGTTATTAGACCACAGGTGGGCAACCTGTACTGGTTGTGAGTTATTAGACCAAAGGTGGGCAACCTGTACTGGTTGTGAGTTATTAGACCAAAGGTGGGCAACCTGTACTGGTTGTGAGTTATTAGATCATAGGTGGGCAACCTGTACTGGTTGTGAGTTATTAGACCACAGGTGGGCAACCTGTACTGGTTGTGAGTTATTAGACCAAAGGTGGGCAACCTGTACTGGTTGTGAGTTATTAGACCACAGGTGGGCAACCTGTACTGGTTGTGAGTTATTAGACCAAAGGTGGGCAACCTTTACTGGTTGTGAGTTATTAGATCATAGGTCGGCAACCTGTACTGGTTGTGAGTTATTAGTTCAAAGGTAGTTATTAGATCAAAGGTGGGCAACCTGTACTGGTTATGAGTTATTAGACCAAAGGTGGGCAACCTGTACTGGTTGTGAGTTATTAGACCAAAGGTAGTTATCAGACCACAGGTGGGCAACCTGTACTGGTTGTGAGTTATTAGACCACAAGTGGGCAACCTGTACTGGTTGTGAGCTATTAGAGCAAAGGTAGTTATCAGACCACAAGTGGGCAACCTTTACTGGTTGTGAGATATTAGACCAAAGGTAATTATCAGACCACAGGTGGGCAACCTGTACTGGTTGTGAGTTATTAGGCCAAAGGTGGGCAACCTGTACTGGTTGTGAGTTATTAGACCAAAGGTAATTATCAGACCACAGGTGGGCAACCTGTACTGGTTGTGAGTTATTAGACCATAGGTAGTTATCAGACCACAGGTGGGCAACCTGTACTGGTTGTGAGTTATTAGGCCAATGGTGGGCAACCTGTACTGGTTATGAGTTATTAGACCAAAGGTAGTTATCAGACCACAGGTGGGCAACCTGTACTGGTTGTGAGTTATTAGACCAGAGGTAGTTATCAGACCACAGGTGGTGAACCTGTACTGGTTGTGAGATATTAGACCACAGGTGGGCAACCTGCAGGCCTACTGGTAGTGAGATATTAGACCACAGGTAAGCAACTTGTACTGATTATTAGTTATTGGACCACATATAGGAAACATGTACTGATTATGAGTTATTAGACCACAGGTGGGCAACCTGTACTGTTTGTGAGTTATTGGACAACAGATGGGCAACCTGTACTGTTTGTGAGTTATTGGACAACAGATGGGCAACCTGTACTGTTTATGAGTTATTGGACAACAGATGGGCAACCTGTACTGGTTTTGAGTTAGACCACAAGTGAGCAATGTTTTTGTCTCAGAGTCGGATTAAGCTCTTTGCATGTGCTATGGGGATATTTGTCTCAATTATTTTTGACCCTTTGATCTTATAGTCAATGGCTACACTACATTTAGATCAGCCTCAAGGGTCAGTGGATATAGTACATTTAGATCAGCCTGAATGGTCAGTTTTTACAGTACGTTTAGATCAGCCTGAAGAGTCAATTTTTGCAGTATGTTTATCAGCCTGAAGGATCGATTCATACAGTACGTTTATATCACCTTGACTTATCAGAAAAAATGGCCGTGGGGGGCAGTGGGCCATATTTTGACAATTCTGCATTAGTCGAATTACTCCAAGAAGGATAGTTAATAAAATGCTCAAATAATAAGAGAAGTCGTCTTCTAAGTCAGTTGCACACTTGGGAAAACAATAAAAATATACCATCTATCTCTGTCTGAACTCCCAATCTTCTCCATGTCAGAGCGGATGCTCCAAAGTTTGCACCTCAGTCTAGTGTTGTCACGTCTTGCTTCGAAGTTCTTTGTAATCTGGACAATCTTCAGACGTCTGTATGCCTGTCCGCACGAACATTAATTTGTTTGGGCTACCCTGACCCTGTACAGATCGCCATATAGTCTGCAGTGACGATGTACTATCAGATGTGATTTGTTTGTGAAAATCTGTATATTTACAGAGTAGAAACATTTCGGGCAGTGGTCACATTGTGGTCACGTTACTGTATACGTGTTTAGCTGAAATAAAATGTCCGTCTCGCCAAAATCGCGCGCTCTCTCTCTCTTTCTCTCTCTCTTTCTCTCCAATAAACCACGTTTTTTTCCGTTTAAGTACTCTCCATTTTTATGAGTTTTCTTCTGCATCCCAATTTTTGTAACATCGCCATATTTCTTCTACTTTCAACTTATGGTGCCATGTTGTAGTGTGTTTGTCTTCTATTTACTTCACGACTTTATTTGTTTGTTTGTTTGTTTGTTTATTTGTTTGTTTGTTTGTTTGTTTTGCGTTCGCTCCATTGTAACCAGCATGGATATCCGTGCGATTTTCGCCGGGAGCGTGTTTACGTTTTGTTACCGTTATGCGCCTTGTAGGCCTAGCACATCCGATTTCGGCATGCCTTGACAAATCAGGTGGGCTACCCTAGCCTGTGACAGCCTCCCTATCTGTCGCCATGCACGCGTGTGTGTGGTGACCTTTCGCCCAGACGATTTTTGCTCACGTCTGTCTCGCACAAGGTGTTCCACAGTCTTTGAACTTGCCTCGTGTAATTGGACGTACTGTGCCTGTGCCAATCGGGTACTGAACCGTTTCTCATCTGTAAGCCTGGTTCCTTAAGAGGAAGAACTCAACAGAAGAGTTGGACCCTGGCTCTTTCGTCTTCTTAGCCGAGATGTCATTCACCGACATCGTGAACATTGGCCCAAGGTCAAGTCTCACACCACGCGTTTGAGAGCAAGGCGTTCTCGAGCTGAGCAACCTTGTCCCAATAGCGCATGAGCCCATCAGGTACTGAACCCTTTCTCTCTGCAAGTGTATTTCCGGTATAGTAAAGCTTGACAGTAGAGTTGGGTCAGGACTGCCATCTTTGTCCCCCCCCTTTTTTTTGTGCCTGAGCCTATCGGTTACGGCACCCTTTCTCTTTGCGATCATGTTTCCGGTATAGGAAGACTCGACATTAGAGTTAGGCCAGGTCCTTTTGCTTTGCTAGACGCCTATTATTGGTTATGGGTCTCTGCCTATAAGGAAATCAAGTAACTAGAAGCTCGTCACAAGCTAACAGAGCTTGCAGTTACCATTTCCATAATTGTTTTCACTTTCTATTTGCAGTTGGCTCTGCCCTCTAGCGCTGTTCTGCCCTTTCATTTTTTCACTGTACTCAGTATGAAATCTATCTGTCTTTCGCCATGCATCCACCTTTTCATGCTTTTTTCATAGGCCGCCCCTCCAATGTTCGGACTGGACTAACTAGCTTCACTGTATGTCGATAGTGTCGCTGTATGTGGTGTTGCTGGTGGTGTCGGAGATATTGTGTCTTTTATGCAGTCAAATCTCTTTCCATCTGCTACCTCCACATTCTCGGACACGATCCCCAAATGATTTGGCCAGAATCAGCTCGAGCTGCTGTATTTCTGTTAC
Source organism: Meghimatium bilineatum (assembly GCA_034231615.1). NCBI lineage: Eukaryota > Metazoa > Mollusca > Gastropoda > Stylommatophora > Philomycidae > Meghimatium > Meghimatium bilineatum. Next base: position 42,794,036 of record CM067306.1, on the reverse strand, counting down.
CAGGGTGCACCGCGAGGAGGTACATTTGGGATCTTGATTATCTGCTAACCCTTGGTCCGCCGAGAGCAATGCGTTCCCTTTGCACCCCACGACTTTATGTAATATCTGCCTTGTGCTTGATAAATATACTGCTGTCGAAACGTCGCCTCTGATTAATTCTCACACCCCAGTTATATTTCATAACGTATAAATTAAATAAACAACAGATATATGCGCATTGGAATCAGAATCAGTGAGTACCTACATCAAAATAAGATTATGCTACTTTGAGTTCCTATATCAAAATAAGATGATGCTACTGTGAGTACCTACATCAAAATAAGATGATGCTACTGTGAGTACATACATCAAAATAAGATGATGCTACTGTGAGTACCTACATCAAAATAAGATGATGCTACTGTGAGTACCTACATCAAAATAAGATGATGCTAATGTGAGTACCTACATCAAAATAAGATGATGCTAATGTGAGTACCTACATCAAAATAAGATGATGCTAATGTGAGTACCTACATCAAAATAAGATGATGCTAATGTGAGTACCTACATCAAAATAAGATGATGCTAATGTGAGTACCTACATCAAAATAAGATGATGCTACTGTGAGTACCTACATCAAAATAAGATGATGCTACTGTGAGTACCTACATCAAAATAAGATGATGCTAATGTGAGTACCTACATCAAAATAAGATGATGCTACTGTAAGTACCTACATCAAAATAAGCTGAAGTAGCAGTACCTATAACAAAATAAGTTGACGCTGCAGTGACTACTTATGAAATCGAGAGTTCAACTATCAACCTAGCATGTCTAAGCCAAAATATGAATTGTCTCTCTGACCAGGTATTTTGATTGTATAAGTAACAAATGCGTAGATACTGGGTGAGGTCATTGTAGACCACAAACCAGCAAAATAGTCAAGGATACTCAGTACTATAAAACATATGTAGAAAGTGAACCCATATCATCCATCCCGTTAAAAAAATTCTTCTAATACCTGTGTTTTGCTCTATTTTGCTTACCCGTCTCTGTAACATATTGTTGAATGTGTAGTTACTGCTTACCCGTCTCTGTAACATATTGTTGAATGTGTAGTTACTGCTTACCCGTCTCTGTAACATATTGTTGAATGTGCAGTTATTGCTTACCCGTCTCTGTAACATATTGTTGAATGTGTAGTTATTGCTCACCCGTCTCTGTAACATATTGTTGAATGTGTAGTTATTGCTCACCCGTCTCTGTAACATATTGTTGAATGTGTAGTTACTGCTTATCCGTCTTTGTAACATATTGTTGAAAAACATCCAAAATTCTTCAAATACCGGTGTTTTGCTCTAAGAAAAACATCCAAAATTCTTCAAATACCGGTGTTTTGCTCTAAGAAAAACATCCAAAATTCTTCAAATACCGGTGTTTTGCTCTGAGAAAGTATTTTATTTCCTCTGGAAAACACCTCCCCCACCCCCTTTCTTTCCATTAGCAAGACCGTGTCTGCAGCATATGTAAGCAAAGTGGAGTGGTTGTTGCCTCAACTGAAGCGTCAGTTTCCGTTTAGATTTAGTGGGACCTGGTCTAGAAATTGGATGCCAAAACTGAAAGGTTAATTACCGTCTGCTGGCTGTTTACTAACAACTATTGAATAACCTTTATGAATGATAGTCTTTGTACGAAAATGTGTTTGAAGTTCAATCCTTCTTATTCTTTTTTCCATTTCATGAGTTCATCCATTCTCATATATTAGTCCCTGTTCATAGTTCATCCATTCTCATATTTTAGTCCCTGTTCATAGTTCATCCATTCTCATATTTTAGTCCCTGTTCATAGTTCATCCATTCTCATATTTTAGTCCCTGTTCATAGTTCATCCATTCTCATATTTTAGTCCCCTTCATAATTTATTCGTGCTCGCACTATATTACCTGTCATAGTTCATTCCTCTTCATGCTTTAGTTTTGTCTTGTCTTATTCATGTGTGCCGTTAGGCGTCATGCGGAGCTTCTTTCTTTTGCTAATTGTGATGCCGCTACCATAGTAAAGCCGTGGTGTTATAGTATTTCTCTGATATTGTTTATCCATCTTCCTCTTTGTTTTCCCCTGTTTCTCTTTTATTAAATAATCTTCTATTGAAGACTATCGATGGAATGTGATCTGGTTCCATTCTGATTAGGTGGCCGAATTATTTGATTATGCTTTAGTTCCTTCCATTATTCAGTCTTTCTCATGTTGACTGACTTTTGTTGATCACAGCTTTCATTTGGCTAGCGGTATAATGTACACACAAAATCACCAATGAAATAATTGGACTGCCCGTCAGCCAAGATGCTATAATTATAATATTTATAATAATAATAATAACAACAACAACAACATCAATAATAATAATAATAATAATAATAATTAATAATAATAATAATGAGGAGACACATAACCCTTCAGTGTCGTAGGGGTTCCACACTAGAAACATAAACACAAAATGCTCTCCAAACATCTTTATCTATTCTCAGCCATTTGGGGAATGTAGAAAAATCACACCCTGGATGTTATTAATCCATGATTTTCCCTTATCTTATTTCTCCTGCCACCCTCGACTGTTCCTTTAGAAATTTTTTTTCCTACCGGATAAAATATATTCGTCTTGTGTTCTATATAGCTAATTCTTAACAAACGTCTGTAGCACTTGTTTTTAAAAGACTGAATCCTTCTTTCTGTCTGCATTCAGCATCCAACTTTCACATCCGTATAAAGTATACTTGGCACTAGCGATCTGAATATATTGATCTTTACTGTAATACTGATCTTACTTTTGCAACTCATATTCAACCTCGCTATGACAGCCATCTCCATCTTGAGTTTTAGCTTACCTACATTGGTAACATTTACATCAACGGTGTTGCCATCATCATATTTTTGGGACCTGAGATATTTAAGGATGATAATGTCTAATTCGTTGGATTCGTTGGATCTTGCTTGATTTCACTAGTCACCAATATATTGCTTTTATCAAAGCTAATGTCCGTGCTATATTTCCTTCTAACGTCTTCCAAGTTTGAGGTGAGCTCTTGGAATTTAGATTAGGAGCTAGCCAAGAGACCGATATCATCGGCACAGCACAAGTTATACAGTTGTCTGCCGCCAATAGTTATTGATGTCTGGAGATCTTGTAATTCCTCCTGCATTATATATTCAAGATACAAAATAAAATGTATTGAAAAAGAATGCAACCCTGACGCACTCCTATATTCGCCCTGAAAAATTCACCAATGTCATTATTCATGAAAACAGTAATGCTTGCATCTTTATACTGTGTTTCAATATCTTCTATGATATTCGTGGCGTAGTCTGCCACAAACAATCAAATACCTTTGTGAAATCAATGAAATTATTATATAGATCACGTTAATGTTGTTTGTGCTTTTCTATCAACATTTTGAGGTTCCAATTTGTTCCGTGGTTCTTCTGTGTTTACGGAAACCGGCCTGTTCTGCTAACAATCCCTTTGATTTAGTTTAAATTATATTAAGAATAAATTGCAATATAACGCGAGATATGGATATCTATGATATCCGGCCTATGTGCCGTCTTTGGCCCCAAATAAATAGCTAACTATTAAGAATGATCTTTAACATCACCTTGCTAGAATGAGTGATTATACTAATAGTTTTGTAATTATTGCACAGTTTCATGTTGCCTTTTTCTTAGGTAGTGGTATCACTAACTATTGTGTCCATTTTCTAGGTCATGCTTTTCTAGTCTACATTTTCTGGCAGATGGCTGCCACAGCAGTAATCATTTCCTTTCCTGCATGTTTTAGGAGTTCCGCTGAAAATTATCAACCCCTAGTTATTTATTTTTTTTTCCATGATCCTAGCGTCTTTGACATTTCCTCCACAATATTTCTGCATTTCCTAATTCCATGTTAACAAAATACCTTTGAATACCCGAGAGTATGTGATAATTCAAAATTTATATCTACAATATCCCATCCACCTTTTTTAATTATGCCTTCTTTTTCGTTGAGCAATACTGTTTCGTTGAGCAATACTGTTTCGTTGAGCAATACTGTTTCGTTGAGCAATACTGTTTCGTTGAGCAATACTGTTTCGTTGAGCAATACTGTTTCGTTGAGCAATACTGTTTCGTTGAGCTATACTGTTGATGTTACCTTGCCTCATATTCTTATTGATGGACTCACATTTCCCAGAAATCCAGTTCTCCTTGGCTTGTTTCAACTTCTTTCTGATATTTGTATTATTTACAATAGATCCATGCAGTTTTAATATTGCTGATATCCTGATGATTTTAGCAATCGTTCTCTAATTTTCGCTAGATCACTCTTGTAGTAGGACAACGGTCACTACTCAGGGACGTAGATACATTCTCTACAAGGGATGGGAGGGGGGCGTTTACCTTAAAAAAAGCTCATTCATGAGTTTCAGATCTTCATTTTCACACACACACACATTGATGATCTCATTGTGAAAAATCGCTAGGGGAGTTGGGGTTGGCTTTTTATCCGATGTTTTGCCAAGTTCATTGTACTAAAAGTTATGTTTCTAGTACAAAAATGCATGTTCCGATAAACTAAAAGGAGAGGGGATTAAACCTCACAACTCCATCCCCCCATATCTACGGACCTAGTCCTACTACATTTCCAACAGAATGTAGTCTAGAGAACTGAGGTGCGTTGTGACAACCGTTTTATTTACGCCAACAACGTCTGACTTCAGACGTGACGTGCTCGCAGAAGCAGTAAATCCTAATGAATAATTAAAGCGTGTTGTGTATAGAACATCACTTTTTTTTAATTGATGAATGTGTAGTTACTGCTTACCCGTCTCTGTAACATATTGTTGAATGCGTAGTTACTGCTTACCCGTCTCTGTAACATATTTTTGAATGTGTAGTTACTGCTTACCCGTCTCTGTAACATATTGTTGAATGTGTAGTTATTTCTTACCCGTTTCTGTAACATATTGTTGAATGTGTAGTCACTGCTTACCCATCTCTGTAACATATTGTTGAATGTGTAGTTACTGCTTACCCGTCTCTGTAACATATTGTTGAATGTGTAGTTACTGCTTACCCGTCTCTGTAACATATTGTTGAATGCGTAGTTACTGCTTACCCGTCTCTGTAACATATTTTTGAATGTGTAGTTATTTCTTACCCGTCTCTGTAACATATTGTTGAATGTGTAGTTATTTCTTACCCGTTTCTGTAACATATTGTTGAATGTGTAGTCACTGCTTACCCGTCTCTGTAACATATTGTTGAATGTGTAGTTACTGCTTACCCGTCTCTGTAACATATTGTTGAATGTGTAGTTACTGCTTACCCGTCACTGTAACATATTGTTGAATGTGTAGTTACTGCTTACCTGTCTCTGTAACATATTGTTGAATGTGTAGTTATTTCTTACCCGTTTCTGTAACATATTGTTGAATGTGTAGTTACTGCTTACCCGTCTCTGTAACATATTGATGAATGTGTAGTTACTGCTTACCCGTCTCTGTAACATATTGTTGAATGTGTAGTTACTGCTTACCCGTCTCTGTAACATATTGTTGAATGTGTAGTTACTGCTTACCCGTCTCTGTAACATATTGTTGAATGTGTAGTTATTTCTTACCCGTTTCTGTAACATATTGTTGAATGTGTAGTTACTGCTTACCCGTCTCTGTAACATATTGTTGAATGTGTAGTTACTGCTTACCCGTCTCTGTAACATATTGTTGAATGTGTAGTTACTGCTTACCCGTCTCTGTAACATATTGTTGAATGTGTAGTTATTTCTTACCCGTTTCTGTAACATATTGTTGAATGTGTAGTTACTGCTTACCCGTCTCTGTAACATATTGTTGAATGTGTAGTTACTGCTTATCCGTCTCTGTAACATATTGTTGAATGTGTAGTTATTTCTTACCCGTCTCTGTAACATATTGTTGAATGTGTAGTTACTGCTTACCCGTCTCTGTAACATATTGTTGAATGTGTAGTTACTGCTTACCTGTCTCTGTAACATATTGTTGAATGTGTAGTTATTTCTTACCCGTCTCTGTAACATATTGTTGAATGTGTAGTTACTGCTTACCCGTCTCTGTAACATATTGTTGAATGTGTAGTTACTGCTTACCCGTCTCTGTAACATATTGTTGAATGCGTAGTTACTGCTTATCCGTCTCTGTAACATATTGTTGAATGTGTTGTTACTGCTTACCCGTCTCTGTAACATATTGTTGAATGTGTAGTTACTGCTTACCTGTCTCTGTAATATATTGTTGAATGCGTAGTTATTTCTTACCCGTTTCTGTAACATATTGTTGAATGTGTAGTTACTGAATACAAGTCTCAGTAACATATTGTTGGAAACGTCCATTCAATCTGTTTTGTCTGTAGACTATGTGCATCCATGTAGGCCTACCCATAAACAGTTTAGGAAAATGACATTAGATGCATCACCACAACGTCTTCCATCGATTTCTAACGTCATTTATGCATATGAGTGTTGAAAAATCTGTATCTGTTTATTTCTTGATATTCTCTGCCCATGAACTTACTTAGTCTCCCTGCGCATCTTCCAGCTTCAACTGTACCCGTCAATATTATCTCTGTCAGGAAATCATGACTTCGACTGTACCCGTCAATATTATCTCTGTCAGGAAATCATAGCACTTACACCAGCAGTAGTTGTAATAGTTGCATCAGCAGTAATTGTTTTAGTTACAGCAGCAGTAATTGTAGTACATGCAGCAGCATTAACTTTTGTAGTTTCATCATCAGTAGTTGTAGCAATTGCAGCAGCAGGAGTAACTGTGGTACTTGCAGGAGCAATAATTGTAGTAGTTGCAGCAGCAGTAATTGTAGTAGTTTCAGCAGCAGCAGCTGTAGTAATTCAGCAACCGAAGTTGTAGTAGTTGCAGCAGCAGTAATTGTAGTAAATGCAGCAGCGATAATTACAGTAAATACAGCAGTAGTAATTTTAGTAGTTACAGCAGCAGTATTTGTAGTACTTGCAGCGGCGGTAATCATAGTACATGCAGCAGCAGTAATTGTAGTAATTGCAACACAAGTAGTTTCAGCAGCAGTAGTGTAGTGTTTGCAGCATAACAAGTTGTAGTAATTGCAGCAACAAAAGTTATAGTAGTTGCAGCAGCAGTAATTGTAGTTGCAGCTGCAGCAATTTTAGTACATACAGCAGCAGTAATTGTAGTTGTGTCAGCAGCAGCAGTAATTTTAGTAGTTGCAGCAGTAGTACTTGATGTAGTTGCAGCAGTAGCAGTTGTAGTAATTGCAGCAGCAGGAGTTGTAGCAGGAGTAATTGTAGTACATGCAGTATCAATAATTCTAGTACTTTCAGCAGGAGTAGTTGTAGTAGTTGCAATAACACTAATAGTAGTAGTTTTAGCAGCAGTAGTTGCAGTTACAGCAGCAGTAATTGTAGTCGTTGCAGCAGCAGAAGTTGTAGTAGTTGAAACAGCAGTAATTGTAGCAGTTTCATCAGCAGTAGCTGTAGTAGTTTCAGCAGCAGTAGCTGTAGTAGTTTCAGCAGCAGTAGTTGTAGTGTTGCAGCAGTAGAAGTTGTAGTAGTTTCAGAAGTAGTAGTTGCATCGGCAATAGTAGCAGTATCAGCAGTAATAACAGCAGCAGGAGTGGTAGTAGTAATAATGCTAGTTTTACTTAATAACCTAACATCGCCGTCGCTGTGTATCCCAATTGGTATGAAAATGGACTAGTGCCAAATGTATAAATGCCCTTTTATGTCAACATCTCTCTTTCTGTCGCTCTATCACTCTTTCTACATAAATAATTCATGAAATATCCGCATCTAGGTTGGGAGTTTGACATTTCTGTGTATGCACCCTTTCGTTCCATCAGGGTTATTTATGGAACGGGGGTCTTCTGTGTTGCATTTTGCCGCAGTGTATACAAAAGGTTGCCATGGTTACTATGACAATTAGTTGACTATAGGTTCTGTTTTCTGTAAGGAGATATCTTTTTTCCGTGTATTTAAGTATTCACTTTCCTGCGATCCCGACACATGAAAATGTTAGCACGAGGGATACCGCCTGAACACCGTGTGAATCCTCTGATCTGTGCACCATCTGTGTCCTCTGGTTTGAATACCGTCTGTATTCTGTGATATAAACACAGTCTATATTCTTGATCTGAACACCGTCTCTATCGTCTGATCTAAACACCGCCCGTATCATCTGATCTAAACACAGTCTATATCATCTGATCTGAAAACCGTCTTTATCATCAGATCTGAACACAATCGAACACCCTCTGTGTCGTCTGATCTGAACACCGCCTTTATCCAATGATATAAATGCTAATATTGTTTGATAGTGATCATTTACCATATGTCTGTATTTAGTACAGTCTAGAGCGATTCCTTGTTTTATTGTCAGTAGTGTTTTCCTATTCCGTTAATCGACTACTGAAATCATCTACTGACTAAAGAAAAGGGTGAAAGTCGTAGACGGTTGTTTTCATTGTACTCAGGTTACCAATATGTACTCCATCCCTGTCAAGGAAGCGGCACGGCGCCTGTAGAGAGTACCAATCTCTACACGTAACTCTGTATCTTTAAATGATAATTATCAGGGATCTCAGAAACAATCTACTTTATAAACTAGATGTCGCGAGTGTTATTAAAACCTGTAAGAATAAACCCACTTTATAAACTAGATGTCGCGAGTGTTATTCAAACCTGTAAGATAAAAAGCCACTTTATAAACTAGATGTCGTGAGTGTTATTCAAACCTGTAAGAAACAATCTACTTTATAAACTAGATGTCGTGAGTGTTATTCAAACCTGTAAGAAACAATCTACTTTATAAACTAGATGTCGTGAGTGTTATTCAAACCTGTAAGAGACAATCCACTTTATAAACAAGACGTCTCGAGCGTTATTCAAATCTGGAACCATTTGAGCACAAATCGAACGGCTTAATCAATACGCCAGGGATATCTCACTGCCCAATCTCCTATTTAAAAAATCTGTGCCGTGAATATCAGACTGTCCACAAAGAAAAACTCAGTTTTTCGCATTATCGTCTTCTGCCATCTTGTCCTATGCAATTCCATCGACAGATAAAAACTTAAGATTGCAGTCTTATTAAAACCTAAGGTAGTTTCCCCTTTTAAAGTTCTCCAAATAATATGTGGTTTGGAATACTGATTTCTCTCATGAATTTTAAAATACTCATCGTTCTGACATTTACTGATGTTCAGCCAACGCAAGTCACGATCAGCTCATGGTATAGAATAAAATGTTCATTACGTTTGATATTTGTGGTTGAGAAGTTCAATTTAAGCTCGGAACTACTTGTTGTATGAAGAGGAACGAAAACGTTCTTAAGATGATGGAAAGTGGACTTATTCATTCTTGTCTTTTTCGAATGGCAACTTCGTTCACACTCACGTACGCAGAACGTACGTTTCCCAAAGTGTTTCTCTTTGGGAAACACTTGCATTGCATGCAGACGAAGTGACCAACTGAGAAGGTGAGATCCAATCGACATAACACATAAGCTTTCCATGTTGGACTTTATGTACGGTCAAATCCTATTAAAACATCTTGGTCCGCACCGACAAGATATATGTGATAACAGAAATCCTATATATATATATAATACAAGCACTAAGTAGTAAATCTTCAATCTGGGATGTGAAGTGTTGTTTCATAAGGAGATTTATTATAAAAAATGTACGCTTTAATGTGATTCCACAGTATTAATTATATATATATATATATATATATATATATATATATATATATATATATATATATATATATATATATATATATATATATAGCACAGACATATGAAGTAACACATATGAAAGCACATGTGCGCACACATATCCACCTTGTAATGTACATATACAATGTTGATTCCCAGTGACATATCGAGTTGGCATCCGTGAAATAAATCCGATTATGCCCGCCGATTATGCGATACCTGTGACATAGAAAAGTCATGTCGTGTATCTGAGGATTTATTTTTTCATCTGTCACGGTGAATCAGAGATTGTATACCTCTTTTTAGAGATTGTATACCTCTTTTTAGAGATTGTATCAGGTAGCATATCATGAACAGGATGTAGCAGTCATCACAGCTTTTCGAAACTTCTATCTTGAGCCAGTCTTACTATTTCTGCTACTGTCATGTTCAGGTGATCTTTGATGTCTTGCTTCCAACTGCTTCTTGGTCGTCTCCCTGGCATCATTCCCTCTATTTGGTATTCTCTAGGCTATCATGGTGTTAGATATGGTCAAAATATTGTAGTGTTATGGAAAGAACCATACTGTTTAGTCACAAGTGAACAGCCTTACTATATATGACATAGCATCTACTTGTGTTGTATTGTTGCATAGTTGTTGGTTTAATTTGTTCGAGAATTGGTGAGACGGAAGTAAAACTGTTTTCCAAAAGATATTAAAGCAATTTAATAAGCTTTACTGTTCAAAAAAGTACACATAGAAAAAATAAAGTGATATCAAATTTCATCTGTTTTGTGATTGGTTGCTATATTTTTACTTGTCAGTCTTTGAACTTATAACGTATCATCGCCATCATTTTTGGTAGTGTCCTATTCATGACGTAGTCATCAACCCAGAATTTTTGGCTGTAGTGATTTTCTAGGCAATATAAATACGTTCAGTAATTTGCCATTGCTTTCTGAACCTCCTGATGCACAATTTACTGTGCCGAAGATCGAACTCGGCACATTGGTCGTCACAGAAGCTCTGTACCACTCCGCTACAGAACCATCGCCGTCATAGAGGTACTATATAAAGAAACAGAAAAGTGTTGTATTCATAGTCAACGAAATCTGTAAATTTTCAGAATTAATGTTGGCGTTCGACAAGGATGCTTACTTTCACCAACACTATTTAACATTTACCTAGAAGCAATCATAAGAAAAGTGTTAGAGGAATTCCATTCAGCAAAATCAATTGGAGGTCGTCAAATTTCTAATCTCTGCTTTAGGGTTAGCGATATGATGGCGAAAACAGAGGCAGAACTACAAGAGTTAACAACAAAACTGAAAATATCTTTAAAAAAACTTGGCATGGAGATAAATGCAGATAAGAGTACAAATTTTGTGAATAGAAGTACTAATTTAGTCCCAAGCAATATATTACTTAACAATCGAAGGCTTGATGATGTTTCCAGATTCGTGGTGATGGTGAATCAACAGCTGAAGTTAAGAAAGGACTGACAACGGCTGTGGCCGTCAGGACAAAATTAATCACCATTTGGAAAAGCAGGATCACCACCCGTGTTAAGATGAACTTATGTAAATCTGTGGTTCTGTCAATACTTCTATATAATATTACTTATTACTTATTGTTGTTATTATTATTATGGTTGAGTTTTTAGTCCTCGTCGATTACGACGGACAAACATCGTCATATGGCTGTGACACCTGGACTCTAACTGTGGACTTGCGAGAGAGGAATCCATGCGTTTGAAAATAAATGCTATAGGCGTGTGTTGGATATCTGTTACCGAGAGCATAAGACCAATGTGTTTGTACATGATAGGATTAATGTAGTAGCGAGTCAACATGAACCACTGATAACAATCATGAAACTTCGGTAATCTCCGATGTTACGGGCATGTGATGAGAAATTCTTCAATGACAAGAGATATTATTCAAGGTAGATGAAGAGTGGATGAAGACGAAGTAGCAAAAAGAAGACACAGCTGGATAATATCACGGACTGGACAGGGTGTGAAGTTTCCAAACTCATCCGGATGGTAGAAGGTAGAAATGCGTGGAGATATTTCTGTATCAAATGTCTCAATGTGGCAGCCGTATGATCGGGTAGAAGGTAGAAATGCGTGGAGATATTTCTGTATCAAATGTCTCAATGTGGCAGCCGTACGATCGGGTAGAAGATAGAAATATAGAAATGCGTGGAGATATTTCTGTATCAAATGTCTCAATGTGGCAGCCGTACGATCGGGTAGAAGATAGAAATGCGTGAAGATATTTCTGTATCAAATGTCTCAATGTGGCAGCCGTACGATCGGGTAGAAGATAGAAATGCGTGGAGATATTTCTGTATCAAATGTCTCAATGTGGCAGCCGTACGATCCTGATGGATTGTGGGTTTTATGATCATTACAATTATTATCATGTCTGTCCACAGATTTCTGTTTTGTGTATTGCCAATCATTTATGTATACATATGTTCTTCCATACCACAATGCCAAGAGGCACAGCATCTACTCTCGTGGTCTTCCCCTTTCTGTCTTAATCTTCAACTTCCCTGTTGTGATAATGTGTTCCATTTTTCCTCTTTTCATGATTTGCCCAAAGCATGTTACTTCTTCTGATACAACTGAACAGTTCTCATTTTTTCATTCCACAGATTGAGTCTCACGGAGAAGGTGAAGCTGTTTTCTCAACCCAGAGAGACAGAGAAGCAACCACCCAAGATAGAAGCACCCGTAGTAAGAAGAAAAAATAGGAAAGCTACTTCCAGGTTTAACACACAGGTGAGTGTTTGAAGCAATCTTCATCAATATAATCATTATTGTCGTCAATCTAACACAAGACTAACCAGGAGTAGCAATATCTACACGACTAACCAGGAGTAACAATGTCTACACGACTAACCAGGAGCAACAATATCTACAAGACTAACCAGGAGTAACAATGTCTACAAGACTAACCAGGAGAAACAATGTCTACAAGACTAACCAGGAGTAACAATGTCTACAAGACTAACCAGGAGTAACAATGTCTACAAGACTAACCAGGAGTAACAATGTCTACAAGACTAACCAGGAGTAACAATGTCTACAAGACTAACCAGGAGTAACAATGTCTACAAGACTAACCAGGAGCAACAATATCTATAAGACTAACCAGGAGTAACAATGTCTACAAGACTAACCAGGAGTAACAATGTCTACAAGACTAACCAGGAGTAACAATGTCTACAAGACTAACCAGGAGCAACAATATCTACAAGACTAACCAGGAGCAACAATGTCTACAAGACCAACCAGGAGTAACAATATCTACAAGACTAACCAGGAGCAAACTGTCTACAAGACTAACCAGGAGTAACAATGTCTACAAGACCAACCAGGAGTAACATTATCTACAAGACTAACCAGGAGCAAACTGTCTACAAGACTAACCAGGAGCAACAATGTCTACAAGACTAACCAGGAGTAACAATGTCTACAAGACTAACCAGGAGCAACACTGTCTACAAGACTAACCAGGAGTAACAATGTCTACAAGACTAACCAGGAGCAACACTGTCTACAAGACTAACCAGGAGCAACAATGTCTACAAGACTAACCAGGAGTAACACTGTCTACAAGACTAACCAGGAGCAACAATGTCTACAAGACTAACCAGAAGCAATAATGTCTACAAGACTAACCAGGAGCAACAATGTCTACAAGACTAACCAGGAGTAACACTGTCTACAAGACTAACCAGGAGCAACGTCTACAAGACTAACCAGGAGCAACAATGTCTACAAGACTAACCAGAAGTAACACTGTCTACAAAACTAACCAGGAGTAACAATATCTACAAGACTAACCAGGAGCAAACTGTCTACAAGACTAACCAGGAGTAACAATGTCTACAAGACCAACCAGGAGTAACATTATCTACAAGACTAACCAGGAGCAAACTGTCTACAAGACTAACCAGGAGCAACAATGTCTACAAGACTAACCAGGAGCAACAATGTCTACAAGACTAACCAGGAGTAACAATGTCTACAAGACTAACCAGGAGTAACAATGTCTACAAGACTAACCAGGAGTAACAATGTCTACAAGACTAACCAGGAGCAACAATATCTACAAGACTAACCAGGAGCAACAATGTCTACAAGACCAACTAGGAGTAACAATATCTACAAGACTAACCAGGAGCAACAATGTCTACAAGACTAACCAGGAGCAACAATGTCTACAAGACTAACCAGGAGTAACACTGTCTACAAGACTAACCAGGAGCAACAATGTCTACAAGACTAACCAGGAGCAACAATGTCTACAAGACTAACCAGGAGTAACAATGTCTACAAGACTAACCAGGAGCAACAATGTCTACAAGACTAACCAGGAGTAACAATGTCTACAAGACTAACCAGGAGCAACAATATCTACAAGACTAACCGGGAGCAACAATGTCTACAAGACCAACCAGGAGTAACAATATCTACAAGACTAACCAGGAGCAAACTGTCTACAAGACTAACCAGGAGTAACAATGTCTACAAGACCAACCAGGAGTAACATTATCTACAAGACTAACCAGGAGCAAACTGTCTACAAGACTAACCAGGAGCAACAATGTCTACAAGACTAACCAGGAGTAACAATGTCTACAAGACTAACCAGGAGCAACACTGTCTACAAGACTAACCAGGAGTAACAATGTCTACAAGACTAACCAGGAGCAACACTGTCTACAAGACTAACCAGGAGCAACAATGTCTACAAGACTAACCAGGAGTAACACTGTCTACAAGACTAACCAGGAGCAACAATGTCTACAAGACTAACCAGAAGCAATAATGTCTACAAGACTAACCAGGAGCAACAATGTCTACAAGACTAACCAGGAGTAACACTGTCTACAAGACTAACCAGGAGCAACAATGTCTACAAGACTAACCAGGAGCAACAATGTCTACAAGACTAACCAGGAGTAACACTGTCTACAAGACTAACCAGGAGCAACAATGTCTACAAGACTAACCAGGAGCAACAATGTCTACAAGACTAACCAGGAGTAACAATGTCTACAAGACTAACCAGGAGCAACAATGTCTACAAGACTAACCAGGAGTAACAATGTCTACAAGACATTAAATATTCCGTGTTTTATGGGACTCGCTCGTTTTCTTTTGCATTATATCTCAACTCCCAACAGATCAGCAGGATGTGGTCTGAAGAATGGAATGCATCACGATTTTCTGTGTGACTGTGATTCTGTACCTGTGTGCCCGACATATCCAACTTCAGCATGAGTTGGTCATTTTTAAATATGAAGTGGGGCGACCACCACAAAATCTACATAATCATCTCCTGTAACATACTTGACAGGTCAAGGTGATGCTATTCTTTTCTCTCTTATGGGGCGACTAAGGTAAAGTATGGTTGACTACACAGACAACTGAAGTAACTGACGGTTGTGTACGCAGACAACTAAAGTAATTAATTGATGTGTACGCAGACAACTAAAGTAAATGACTGTTGTGTACACACACAACTAAAGTAATTAATTGATGTGTACACAGACAACTAAAGTAATTGATTGATGTGTATGTGCACAGACAACTAAAGCAAATGACTATTGTGTAAACATACAACTAAATGAATTGATGGTTGTGTACACACACAACTAAAGTAATTTATGTGTACACAGACAACTAAAGTAATTGACCATTGTGTACATATACAACTAAAGCAATGGTTGGTTGTTATCCTCAGGAACTGCGAGCAATCTGCTCTTACTTCCTATGTGTAGGAGGTCGGTTTCTCTGAGCTTTCTTTCATACCAGGAAACTTCAGCTTTTAACTTAATGCAACGCATATTAAAGAAGCCTTCTCAGGGGGAGTGCCTGTCACGAGTAGAGTTGACAGTTTGGCTGGGTCATCCGTTGTGTGTATTTCCTCCTATAAGGTGCTTCGCAGCCAGCGAGCTATGCCTCGTGTAGGAAGACCATTCTATTACCACCCTTTGTGTCCCTAGGTTCCAGATCAAATTTTTTTCTGTATGAGATGTGTTGGGCAACGGTGACTGCGAATTAGACTCAGGGTCGATACACCTTCCTAGACGAGGTGCTGTTTTGCCAAACATGTCGGGGGTCTGAGATTTGACCTGTGAATTTCTCGCACTCGCCTCTTTCGCTTGTGATGACCTTCCAATACATCGCCAGATGTATATATTTTGACTCTCCACCATTCCGTTTATCACCTAAAGAAGTTGGTAGATTGCGCATATCCTGCAGTCGGTGAACTAATCGCGTGTAAGAATGCCATTCTCCTCTATGCGCTTAGGGACTGAATCCAATTCTCTATGAGCCGTGTTGTGCAACGGCAACAGTCGAGTTAGACAAAGTTTGCGATGTCCTCGAAGACAAGGACTTCCTTTACGGTCTACCTTGCCCATAGTGTCCAGACCCCGAGTCTCAACACTGCTTCTAACAGAGGTTTTTGAAAAATGTGTTCCATAATATATATATTCAGTGCCTTTTCCTTGTGCAATGAGGAGCAGTATTCAAAACTTTTTTCCACACACAGGAGTACATGTTTGAGTTGGCGTATCCAATACCTAAGTCATGACTCCTAATTTGAATGTGGTCAATTCTGGTTTGGCATATGGGCTTCTGTGTGTTATATAACGTGAACAGGACTTCCACCAGTCGGTCTGGTGATGGACAATTGTAGCCTCGTTGCCACTCTATATCTCACATACATAACACTGCTCTCTAGCTCGTGTTGCCTTTTCCAGATTCAATGTGTACTCTTACGATCACAATCTCATAGCGAGTTCTACCCATATCGGGACATTGACACTGGCCGTCCCTCCAATGGTTCTGCAAATTTGGCTGACAGAGGCAAAATGCACAATAAGATCACTGTGTACCAACAGTGTTGTTGGATGTGTTGGCGTAGAGGTCTCAGAAATATTTCCCGTCGCTTTGTAGACAATTCTCATTCCATCTACATCCTCCAAATCTACAACACGAGCCTAAAAGTGTTGGCCAGGAAGATAGCAAGAGTAGCTATATTTCTATTTTCAGGGTGCACCACAAGGAAGTACTTTTAGGGGCTGTGTTATTTGCCAACCCTTGGTCCGCACGAGAGCAATGCGAGACCTGTTGCACTAAAGTAATTGATTGTTTTGTATGCGCAACTAAAGTAACTTACTTTTGTGTACACAGAACCAAAGTAACTTACGGTTGTGTACACACGAAACTAAAGTAATTGATTATTGTGTACACAGACAACTAAGGTAACTGATTATTGTGTACACGTACAACTAAATATATACACATACAAGTAAATCAACAACATTTTCGCTGTCATAGTAGCTCATTCCACAGATAATACAATCTAATCATAACCAAAACCGAGATTGTTTATTATGAAACCTAATCGAATCAGTTTATTCTACAACTCATGCAACCTAAACCTAACTCAAAACTTAATAAATACGTACAAATTACACCCAAAAATAAAATAAAACATCCCACCCTTAAATAGATTATAGAAACCTAAATAAGTCCTAGCTCGACATGCTTAATTTAACACTATCAGCCTTAAAAAAACTAATGAAATCAACGCACCAAATAACACACGATACCCGAGTTCATGTACGGTTTGTTGTCTCAAATATATAGTAGTTGTGTTTGGGGATTTACAAGTATATGGTTAGTCGCCGAATGGAAGCATTCCAGTGCGGCAGTATTCTAAGATCGTCACGTCTCGCCAGGAGTGTAGCATATAGTTTAGTCTTAACTTAGCCAACTAGTTCCTCATTCTTCCGTCAGATTTGTTAAAATATCTGCAGTGATGGTACCATTGGGAATTCACCGTCATCTTCGACTCTTCTGCAAAATGACAAAGGTGAACCGTCCTTGACCTACATCTCTTCATCATGAGCATTAGTTGAGAATAGACAAAAATAAGAATTTAAGAGTACTCATACATTTAGCCCATTAGGATGTCACAACAGGGCACACATTTAGTCCATGAGTGGGGCACAACGAGAAATACATTTAGTCCATGAGTGGGGCACAACATCACATACATTTAGTCCATGAGTGGGGCACAGCAGCACACACATTTAGCCCACGAGTGGGGCACAACAGCACATACATTTATTCTATGAGTGGGGCACAACAGCACACACATTTAGCCCACGAGTGGGGCACAACAGCACATACATTTAGTCCATGGTGGGGCACAACAGCACACACATTTAGCCCACGAGTGGGGCACAACAGCACACACATTTAGCCCATGAGTGGGGCACAACAGCACATACATTTAGTCCATGAGTGAGGCACAACAGCACACACATTTAGCCCACGAGTGGGGCACAACAGCACATACTTTTATTCCATGAGTGGGACACAACAACACACACATTTAGCCCATGAGTGGGGCACAACCGCCCATACATTTAGTCCATGAGTTGGGCACACCAGCAGGTACATTTATTCCATGAGTGGGGCACAACAGGACGCACATTTAGCCCACGAGTGGGGCACAACAGCAACCAAATTTAGTCCATGAGTGGGGCACAACAACACACACATGTAGCCCACTAGTGGGGCACAACAGCACATACATTTAGTCCATGAGTGGGGCACAACAACACACACATTTAGCCTACGAGTGGGGCACAACAGCACACACATTTAGCCCACGAGTGGGGCACAACAGCACACACATTTAGCCCACGAGTGGGGCACAACAGCACACACATTTAGTCCATGAGTGGGGCACAACAGCACATACATTTAGCCCACGAGTGGGGCACAACAGCACACGCATTTAGCACACGAGTGGGACAGACATTCAGCCTCCCACGAGTGGGACACAACAGGACAGACATTCAGCCTCCCACGAGTGGGACACAACAGGACATACATTCAGCCTCCCACAAGTGGGACACAACAGGACAGACATTCAGTCTCCCACGAGTGGGACACAACAGGACAGACATTCAGCCTCCCACGAGCGGGACACAACAGGACATACATTTAGCCCATGGGTGGGGCACAACATGATTACATTTAGCCCATTAGCGGACACAACAGGACATACATTTAGCCCATGGGTGGGGCACAACATGATTACATTTAGCCCATTAGCGGACACAACAGGACATACATTTAGCCCATGGGTGGGGCACAACATGATTACATTTAGCCCATTAGCGGACACAACAGGACATACATTTAGCCCATGGGTGGGGCACAACATGATTACATTTAGCCCATTAGCGGACACAACAGGACATACATTTAGCCCATGGGTGGGGCACAACATGATTACATTTAGCCCATTAGCGGACACAACAGGACATACATTTAGCCCATGGGTGGGGCACAACATGATTACATTTAGCCCATTAGCGGACACAACAGGACATACATTTAGCCCATGGGTGGGGCACAACATGATTACATTTAACCCATTAGTGGACACAACAGGACATACATTTACCCATTAGGAGAGCACAATAGTATACACATTTAGCCCATGAGTGGGACACAACAAGGCACACATTTAGCTCATGAGTGGGACAACAGGGCATACATTGAAACCATTAGTGGGTCACAACAAGCCATCCTTGTATCAAGACATCCGTGTATGTACCCACAAAATGAACAGTAAATCTAGCAACATATGTACAGATTTGCACACTAAATCCCAGTTAAATACCTGCATTAACAGTTGAAAACAGCAACGTAACTCAGTGCATAACTGCAATGAAAGGCTGCAGACTATCAAGTTACCTACTGGGGTAGATATTTATCAACTTGTCCTGCCCACTTGATAACATATACTGCCTCACTGAACCTTTCAGACTTAACGTTGAGTGCTAGTTTAGAACATTCATTGCAGCGCGCTTCTGTATTGTAAACAGTCTCACTAAGTTTGACAAGGGAATTGGAAAAATGTTACAGTTGTTGTTTGTATGCACTTGGAACTGAACGGTGTTATACCAGCACTTTGTGGCTATTGTAGGTTTTACTGTATTGTTAACATTTTTAAGAGGGATGATGTAGAGTCGTCTTTTGGTAAGAAAACAATTCATCTCATGTACTGTTTCCAAAAGTATAAAATTCATATGTACTGTTTCCAATAGTATCGAATTATTCATATGTACTGTTTCCAATAGTATATAATTATTCATATGTACTGTTTCCAATAGTATAGAATTATTCATATGTACTGTTTCCAATAGTATAGAATTATTCATATGTACTGTTTCCAATAGTATAGAATTATTCATATGTACTGTTTATTAATATGTAATATTATTTATATGTTAGAAAAAATATTTACCATTTTGGATTATTTTCAAATACAAAAGAATGAATTTACTTGTTAACAAATGAAAACAGACTGCCACTACAAGCATTAAAATTAGTACTAGCTGGCAAAAGCAAAACAGAAATACCAAGAGACGCTCTTCCCAGAACAACCATCAAAGAGGGTTTGACCATGATCTCAACAATATGCAATAGTCACACATAGCCGCATCACATCGCTCGTACTGGAGAGCTCTGGTTTCTGCCCTATGCACCGTATTCGGCGCTGAAGGAATATAAATGGATGGATAGGATAGGATAGGATAGATTGTTTCCCAACAGTAGAATGCAATTATCGTGTGTACAATTTGTAGCAAATATTTGTGTATAAGAAAATTGGATTAAAGTGTTTAGTGAATACAACATATCACATATTAGTGAATACAACATATTACATATTAGTGAATACAACATATTAGTGAATACAACATATTAGTGAATACAACATTTTAGTGAATACAACATATTACATATTAGTGAATACAACATATTAGTGAATACAACATTTTAGTGAATACAACATATTACATATTAGTGAATACAACATATTAGTGAATACAACATTTTAGTGAATACAACATATTACATATTAGTGAATACAACATATTACATATTAGTGAAGACAACATATTAGTGAATACAACATATTACATATTAGTGAATACAACATATTACATATTAGTGAAGACAAATAATATTACTTCTCTAGCAGTAGAAAAACAATAGTAGATAGTAGGTTGTTCTACTTCTAACAGTAGACAAAATATTCGTTATCGGTGTCAAGATAACCACTTGAACGATAAATAGCGAGAATCATAACGATAAATAACGAGAATATTAACGATGCATAACGAGAATTGTAACGATAAATAACAAGAATTATAACGGTAAAGCTGAAAAAACCTTCGTGTCTTGCAAGAAACGATAATTTTTCTGGGTATCAGGGATGGAAATTTGTCTCAAAAGTGGGCCAAGTGGTCAATTATGGTGGAGAAATACTTCTCTAATGTATTGTGTTTATGGAAAAAATGTACATTTTATAGAAGTAAATTCAAGCAAGAGGATCAATTAAAATTTTTTGAGACTAACGAGAATTGACAAGGTCCGTTCTAACGGCACCGAATCGCCTTGTAACTTGAGTAAACGGCGTTTTCCGTACTTGACTAACCGCATTTCCAATCACAATAAAAGATGTGATTTTGTCAAGATATTCAAACTATGTACCCAAGTCACTGAGAACCACCAATCGAAACACGGACTATTACAACAACAACGAACATCCCGTACAGGTGTTGAAGTATCTTCAGTAATACAAACATATTACATCCGTATTCGTACTACAAGGGCCAATAAATCTTCTTTTAAACATAAATAACTTAGAGACATTATAATGTTGCTTCAAATATTAGCTTATACAAGTAAATTCAAGTAGGAAGCAAGAGGGTACATTAAAAATTCTTGAAACTAACGGGAATTGAACCAGGTCCGTACTAACGGCACCGAATCGTCTTGCAACTTGAGTAAACGGGGTTTTCATTGCAGTTAGTTTTAATTCCTGAAAGATCTCATGACTGATGGATAGCTCTATCTTGACATCTTGCTGTTATGGCACTTAAAGATTTCAACATCCAAGTTGGGTTTCAATGCTGGAAATTTAGTGGAATATGCATCATATTTCAAGAGGATACCACATAGGAATAGAAAACGTATATACACTTCAGGACAGAGGCACGTTCCATGATGACAACTGTTGAAATATTTAACACATCGAACTTGACATTCAACACACCAAACTTGACATTCAACACACCGAACTTGACATTCAACACACCGAACTTGACATTCAGCACTCCGAACATGACATTCAACACTCCGAACATGACATTCAACACACCGAACTTGACATTCATCACACCGAACATGACATTCAACACACAAAAAACATGACATTCAAGACACGGAACATGACATTCAACATATCGAATTTGACATTCAACACAACGAACTTGACATTAAACACATCGAACTTGACATTAAACACATCGAACTTGACATTCAACACACCCAACTTGACATTCAACACACCGAACATGACATAAAACACACACACAAGACATATAACACATGAAACCGATCAGCATCACTATTCTTCCATCACTCAGCAGATGAAACACAAGAAACTGGGTCACAATCACACTTCCAACAAGCAGATTTACTACTACTCTCAGTTCTTCCTAACAGTGATAGTATCACGCCACTGGTAACCAGCGTTACCACTCCTGTGTTTTTCCCACAGATCTGGGCTTTTTCGTTCAGACTTGGTGATCTTGCAATATTATTCAAGAGCATGGGATTTTTAAAAAAAAGATTTTTTTATGAGAGCATACTAGTGTTCTCTTTTCCGGAAGTCGGATGTCATGAAATAAACATACTTCTCATCGTTTCCATGCAGAAATCACATCTGCACTTCAGACCCATTGCGAATTTCATTAGCTGCAGCTCTACGATGAGGTTTTTATCGTTGAATCCAGATTATGTACTGTATGATCTAGATTAATAAACACATTGTCAGAAGACTCAGCAAACCGTTCAAATTGTTATCATGCGTACATTGGTGCTCAATAACGAGTACGCAATTTGTTGTCATATTGAAATACGAAGCAGTCCAATGGTGATAATTTCTCGTGTTTTTGGAACACATGCGCACTGAAATTTCACAGAAAACGTGAAATATGACAATTATAACGTTAGGTAAATTGTGGGCATCCATCCCCTCTTTACCCATGTATACTATAAATTATGGTTATTGATCTCCTCTTTACAAATGCATGCAATAAATTGTTGGTAACCATTCCCTCAATACAAATTTATACAATAAATGAGCATTTTTCTTCTTCTAATGTTATTGCATTACAGAAATTCACGTAACATTTTCATTTTTAAATTGTATCCACAAGACATCCAATAATTTATGAATAATACATTTTCAAGGATGGAAATATACGCAAAATTTGGTTTGCACTTCATCTGAAAATTGTGTTAGAACACCAAAGGCTATCCGGACTAAATAAATGGGTACTCGATATTCTGATGAAGTAAATGCGACAGAGGTGATACTGACTACATCATCTCAACATTTGTGGTTTGTTAATGTAACAGTATGAAGCCACCATGTATTTATCGATATGCTTCCATGGCGTTGAAAGGAGAAACACGCAAGAAAAGCAGAGAACTTGACATTGGACTCCCTGAAGTGCTACAGTGTTTGTGCACTGATGATGAGGTCTTCCTAGAGAAGAAAGGTATTGCAGTTATTATTTGACGTCGCAAACTGCAATGATGAAGATCATCAACATAAGATCCATGACATTCATAATTAAAAACTATTATAAACTCTATATTATACACTCTTGTATAAAATATTATATACACTATTATAAACTCTATATTCTAACAAATTATAAACTCATTTACTATTTTCTATGCCTTATGCCAGTCAGCAGACCGTAACACACAAACGATACGCTTCGGATAATTCATAAAATTCATCTGATGTGAAGTAGCGCCATCTTGGAAAACTATATTTTTTATGATATAAAGCTGAAGTTATTGAAGCCATGCGACGTTATCGACTGCGTAGTCACAAGACCAGCAATTTTCTACTTCAAAGCCATGTTTCCCCTGTAAATTGTTGAAAGCATTAATATCCGCGTACAAAATGGAGGAACCTGTTGTCTAACATATACACAGATACCCTGATTATGAGGATCTTCTCACAGCGTTGAATACATTTCCCGCCGAAGACAGATGTGTCAGACCATTGGCGCAAATAAAACGGCGACACAGCGCATTTCTATTCACTGGACTATATCCTGCTGAAAATCTAGTAGCATCATAGCCCTGGTACAAGGGAGATCCAGCGGGAGTTTGAGAATTAACGCTAAAGAAGAATACATTTGAGAGTGGAAGTATTCTGGGTATGAAAGAAAACTCGGGTAAACCACCATATTCTCCCACACCTTCTTTTTTCCTTTCACATTCGATTTGGTATAGGAAACACGACTTTCATCGTTCATAATTCTTGAGAATGCACCACACAAACAAACAAACCAACACATTTACAGCAATTTGTGATCGGTGTCGCACACAAGAAAACACTTCCGCGTACACCATGTCCACCATGTTCCTTCCCCGTCCTATACGGAATAAAAACCAATGCTCTCCAATTTTAGAAATATGATGCTTGCATGTTGAGACCAGTCATACCTTCTTTGATGGTTGTTCTACAAAATATATCTCTGGGTCTTCTTCTCATCCTTTTAATATGAGGTACCCATGCATTATGTCTTATGTCTGCTTGTATTGTCTGATTCTACTTTTAATATGAGGTACCCATGCATTATGTCTTATGTCTGCTTGTATTGTCTGATTCTACTTTTTATCTATCTTCAATGATCATCTGGCTGTGTTTACAAACTGTATTTTCCAGAATCTCTTTCTTGTCCGTTTGTTTCTTGTCTGTTTCTTTGTTTCTTAGTAGTTGTGAACATATCTGAGAATTCTGTCATATCAAGTCAACGATGTCATCTTTCATTATACCGCAGTAAGCTAGGATCGATACTGCATTACTCTTACTCAATTGCTAATCCAGATCATATTATCCGATTATTCGGGACATATGATGTACAAACAGCTCAAGCGTATCAAGTATTATGTTCACTCGACCTGCTATAGATGTTTTCAGAATCTGCACTCAAAACTAGTTTTGTTCTCGCTTGGGTTCGTTTTTATACTTTCAGAATATGATTAAAATTGAAGTTTATTTTAGTGTTCGTTCTTAATCTCCCGCTGCATCTCTTTTGTAGCAGGACAATGGTTTCACTAGACTTCCAGCAGTATTTTCTAGACTTTCACGGAAAGAAAGGTGCGTTATGTCGCTGTTTTATTTGCACTAATGGTTCGACTCGTAAGATTTCCACGGCAGAATGGGAATGGTTGTTGATCCAACGGTCCATGAGCGCATGTCCCTTGACCCAATGCCATTGTGTGATATATGCATGTGTTTATGGGTTGTTCTTTTGTTCCATATAAAATGTAATATTTATCTGCCTCAGAGGGAGAAGCATTTTCCTGTCGTAGTCCAGCGGTGGAAATTC